>OY998109.1:10027394-10627394 GCA_963921955.1 Aleiodes alternator | reverse complement strand
TGACTACGTGAAGTAGAGGGGATAGATTTTCCTAGAGAATTGTCATACTGAGTTGGGCCTTCTCAACCATGGCAAAGAGATACTTTGATAATAAGTTTAATTCATGTCACTCGTGGATTTAGAAACTGCACGCTGTAGAGAATGAGCGAGAAGGGGGAGGGGGGGTGGAAGTAATACCAGCTTCTGGGTGGGCTATAATTTAAAAAGTTGGTCCATTCATTCGACTCGAGATCTCTCTGTAATCAGTATGAGCAACGCTCCAAACTCGTCTCTCTCGTGTACGAATACTCAGGCGTCACACCAACTTTTCCAGTTATCTAACTATGGAAAATTTATTTGTAGCTAAACTTTATTTAAAGGGGTAACATAATCCAAAATATGATTCTTCTTTTTCCATTCTACAGTTTTTTTTTTCCTCTTTATTAATCATTCTGAAACTGTGAAGTTTCAATCCTTTGTGGTAAGAGTGAGTATGCTGCAGAAATTTTTAACTCTGAAGTTTCAAGTTCCAATCAAGGAAGCTTTGAAGGAAAAAGAGAGGATAGGAAGAAAAAAAATGTTGAGAGGCTTCTTTTGATGAAATACTAGGCAACGTAAGCTTCAGAAATTATGTAATGCTGTTCTTGAGGATTTTACAACGCAAATTATTATTCCGGTTTGAAACTTGGCTTTTAGAATTGTGGGGTGAAATATTGAGTGGAGGCTTTATTCAATATAAAAACTGATGAACATTCGAGAGTTCTTTTTTGGATTCAGTTTATTATTGAATATATTATTTTTAAGTTCTTCTATCAGCGAAATTAGAGCTTAGTCGTGGAAGTTCCTTTTTGAGTTAATTCTCAATGAATTATGAAAAAATTAAAGAAGCTTCTTCAAATTCACTCGGAAAAGCTATTGCACTATTCATGGATCATATTCAATGCTTTTTATCATGATTTAAGTGGTTTTTTTTGTAACATTTCCATCAACTTTACAATGAACTAGATATTGTCTTTCGTATTATACAAGAGAAATGCTATTTTCATAACCAGAGGCATTAACTGTAAATTAGTGAGAAAGTTCTGGAAAAATAATGAAAAAATATGATCTCTGAATGAAACTCAAGGAAAATAGAGTTAACCTGGAAATTTTAATTGACTCTCTTGATTCAAGAAATACTCACAAACTGATGAAAATTAAATTAAAATGTTTTTTTATCTCACTATCATCGTTATTTTTTACAGCCGATTGTCGTGATCCATCTTGCAACAGTCATGGCGCATGTGTAGCTGGTAAATGTTATTGCAAAGCTGGATGGCAAGGTGAAAGATGTGATCAGGTGGATCAGAGAGTTTACAAGTGTCTCCCAGGCTGTTCTGAGCATGGATCATATGACTTGGAAACAGCGGCATGCATTTGCGATGAGCATTGGACTGGTCTTGACTGTTCACAACCCAGATGTGCACTCGATTGCGGTCCACATGGCTCCTGCGAACAGGGCCAATGCAAGTTAGTATCAATATTTTATCAATTCCTTTGAGAAAAGATCAACGACGAATCGGAAGCCTCGCAATTTCGTAGGAACATTAATATTTATCGTCTATTCATTCATTCATTAGTGGAGTAGTAGAATAAAAATTCTCAAGAAAAATTTGTAAAAATATGAAATTTTCAAAAAAAATCTCGAAATCTTGACATTTTCGGTTAATATTAAATTGTGAGAGATGAAACTACTTTTTCTTTGGATTCTCTGAATAAAAATGTTTTTTGGAAATTTTTTACCGCAGTCCTACCTGAGAATATAAAAAATTGTAATAATTCAAGTGAGACTCATTCATGAAAAAGGGAAAACATTCTCTTGGACGAAGAAGAATATAATTTTCTCCAAAACGGCGATTATATGGAACATCTGTAGTGTCTAAAATTCATGTATTCAACGAGAATTAATGTGAAAAGCCTCATTGTTACTTCACCATTTAAATAGTTATTTAAAAATCTCTTTAAGATGCCACGACGGTTGGACGGGTACCAAATGCGATCAGAAACCGTGCGATCCCCGCTGTGCTGAACACGGACAGTGCAAAAACGGCACTTGTGTCTGCAGCCAAGGCTGGAATGGACGTCATTGTACTCTACGTGAGTGTATAAATGCATTTTTTCAGTGTATTGTAAATTATTATTTTTTCTCTTCAACTGAATTCTTTATTATCTCATATACATATATACATTGTAGTAAATATGTGATACTTGTATGTGCATTTAATGTACTCAAAACTTTTGGATCATGATACTTATACCATTGTTATTTGTGCTATTTCATTTGGCCAGCTGGTTGTGAGAATGGATGCAGTAGACATGGACTGTGTACACTCCAAGATGGTGAATACAGCTGCGACTGTTCTTTGGGATGGGCTGGTAGGGACTGCAGTATTGGACTCGAGATGGAATGCGGTGATCAACTTGATAATGACAATGGTTATTATTCTACATGTTAATTAGTCATTTTCAATTAACGTCTACGAAATTATTTTCAATTTAAGAAATTGAAGAAAATTCAATCGACTCAGCTCTTTTGTGAATATCTTCAAAAAGCTATTAGCAATTTTTTTTTTTTTGTGAAAAATTTCGTTGTCTTCAACAAAAGCTCTCCTGATAATTTTTTTTCATAGACCTGTTCGTTACTATTGAGCTTTCATTTCATTCAGGATGATGCTTCAGAGATTTAATCAAAAGATAATGATTGCCTTGTTTTCTCTCAAACTAATGCAAAAACCATTAAATTTATTACTATTTTATTGACAACAGCATACGAAGGAACTAGTCTTTTCCCTAAACTAAACAACAATAGAAGAGAATAATCATCTTGTTTTATTTATAGATGGTATGGCGGATTGCTTCGACAGTGAGTGCTGTTCACATCCTAACTGTGCTAAGCACCTCATGTGCCTCGTCAGCAGTGACCCCGTTGAGGTACTCTTCCGTAAGCAGCCGCCTAGTGTCACTGCTTCATTTTATCAGCGTGTCAAGTTTCTCATTGAAGAGAACAGTGTGCAGAGTTACGTCCATACGGACGACTACGGTGAAAGGTAGGATCGACTTTTCATTAAATTTAAATTATCAAGTGATAAAAAAACACTGAACGTTAAAGAAAGAAAAGAAAAAAGTTAAGAGAGAGAAGATAAAAAAGAAAGTAAGAAAGTTATTAAGTGATAATCTATTTTTTTTTCTTCGTTGAGGGATTAACATGGGTAATGATGCTCTATGTTTAGACACTTTTTCTTTATTTTCATAATGCCTAGGAATTGACGCGTTAATCTGGAGGATCTTTGTAGTTCTCCCTGTAAATCCTCCTTCAGTACCACTATTTGAATAAAAAAAGGAACGAAATCAAAAGAAATTAATAATCATGTTTAAATTTGGATTGAAAAAAATGTTCGAGGCACGCGACGCTTTATTTTCGTATTTTTCCAGTCAAATATTTGTGAATAATTGATTATTGTATTAATCCTTACTAAATTCAAGTATAATCGAATTTTGTCGTCGTTAACACATCACCGAAAACGCTCACAATGTAAAAATAATTATAGCGAATGAAGAACACTGAAAGAGTAAATAATATGCATCAATTCAATTTTTCATCATCTACATGTACGCAACTCGATGAATTTATCGCGTGATGATTGAACAAAAAAGATGGGCGCGAAATAAACGTGGACTAGAGGGCACTTCTAAGTGATTTTTCCACCAAGTTAAAATTCATTTTGATCAAATTGTACAGGAAACTCGAGAGACCGAATCTCTTCTCCCTATATGGCATTGAATTCCTGACTGATAAAATTGGGTATCGAGTAAACTAGGAAATCTCGCTCAACCAAATACGAAAGAGCTTTTTTCATTCTCCAATATTAGCCAGTACCTCTGCTTCTTTTCGAGTATCCTCTACTCCGTTCATAGTATGCATCTATCGAAAGATACGAGGATTGAATTGCCACAGCGATTGAATTAATCCGAGAGTTAGAGGGAGGAATAGAAGAAAAAGGGTTTTGAGGGGAAAGAGGAGATCCCTTTGATAATCGAAATTTGCCTGCGTGCCAATACCTCTGGGCTCTCGAGTTTTTTTTTGTTGTGGAATAGAGGTAGAATGAAAATTGCAGAGGAATAAATAAAGAATTGAAGTCTGCAGTGAAGAGGCGAACGGCAATGAGTCGACTGTCACTCATAATCAATTATGAATATCGCGAAAGCTCTGGGGACATTAAATTAATAGATTAGGGTTTTTTTTTCATTTTTTTACACGATAAGAATTAATTTTCTAAAGTAAACCAAAAAAAAAGAAAGAATTGTAATGAAACATTGTGAGCGTAACGGTCAAGTGACAACGACGTTGATTTTATTTGAAAATTTTATTTGATAGTACCTTTGGAAATCGCTGTCGAGTCACTTTTCACCAGGCCCTTCTAGTCTACCCCATTGCAAATTGATTCACAAACGACTGGAAGGTCCACCACACTGTGTCGCACGATAGTGGTGACACGGAAAAATCAAGCTCCCAACATGCCCCATTCACCTATTTCATCCCCCTTTTCCAGAATATCCTATTCCCAGTGTTTTTTCACCCCCTCTACCACTACCACCTACTAACTGCAAACCCAAAAAAAAACCAAGAACTTAACCCACTCTCTATCCTCCCCCGAATGGCAGGTGCATCGACGAGTTCACCTCGGCAAAACTGCCCGGAGCAAAGGACCTATCTCGTCTCTGGTCATTTTTTTTTTCTTCATTTTTCTATACATATCTGTCTCGTTTCTTTGTGTCCACTTCCTTTGTGAACCGGAGAATCGAGTCGGAACACGACAATCAAAGTCAAATTGATGTTGATGTACAATTTTTCTGGAGAAAGAGTAATTGAAAAAAAAAAGAAAAAAAAGAAGGGAAAAAGTATAAAAGAAAGAGGAAATCATTAATTTGGGAAAGGATTATACGTATTGTAAGAAATGGCTCATTTTTTTTTGGTTTATTATTTTACGATGAAATGAGGGTTCTTCTAACACACATGTACGAGCAAAAACTGGTGATTTTCAAGTTTAAGGGTGAGTAATGAGGGCGAGCCTTGAAGGAGTAAAAGAAGAATTTTGAAAAATAAAGAAAATGAGATAATATGCAGAGGAAAAAAGAAGAGAGATATAAAGAGAAAAAAGTGGAGGGAATCATGATTCGAGGGAGACGGTTCTTTACTTTCGGCACTGATGCGACGAGGTGGCAAAAACTCACCCACGGTGGGTTGATGTTTATCCTTTTTCTTTTTTTGTATTTTTTTTATTCTCCATTTTTTTTTTGTTTCGTTCAATCCCACCGTTGGTTATTTGTGCTCTTTGCCTCCTGCGTTCGGGGGATTCGTGTAATTTGTCTAGTGTTTGACCCTATGTGTGTAACCTACCATCACCAAGACCACCATTCACCCAATAGCCGTGTTATGGCTCAGTGTTACTTGAGAAAACAAAAAAAAAAAAAGTAAAGATAGTTTGGAATAAAAAAATTATGAGAAAAGAAAAAAAAAATTAGAAAAAGTGGAGAAAAAAAAAGTAATAGTTTGAAGCTAATGAAAAAATTTATGCTCTATGAGGCATTCGCTTTCGCGTCTAAAATTGTCTTGATATTAGCTACTTTTTGAAATTTTGCTAATTCGAGAAGAAATCAATTTTATTAATAAGTTATAATGAAAGAAATATAATGAACAAAAAAAAAATAAGAAACGCCTAAGCATTCTTATGTGCACAATTTTCAATTAAAATTGCCCATGATAGATGCTCGGGCAGGTACCGAGAGGATTTTTCATGGTAAATTAGCTGGATTTGATGTTGAGTTGATGAATCAATGACTTTTCAACAATTACATAATTTTAAAAAAACAAAATCCTCTTAACAATTGAGAATAGCTTGAAAATAACTTTAAATTGAAGATTGATTGATTTCATCGACTTATCATTCAATCCAAATGAGTAACTCTAACATGGTAGACACAAGTTTGAAATTAACCGATTATTTTCTATTAAAATTATTTAATTATCATTTAATTTTTGTAAATTGTCGTTATCTATCTGTCGCTGGGTATATATCTATACGAGAGATTTAAATATATATATATTTTATATATTTTTAATGATAAACATTATATATATATCTGTGTGCATTATATCTCCGTGGTGTCTGTAGTCTGCAGGGAACGAAAAAAAAAGTAAAAAAAAACGAAGAGAGAGAAAAAAAATATTGAATGAGGGAGCGATACACAGTACGAGGCGAGTAGATGGACTGAAAATAAGTTATAACGTAACACAGTCGTTTGGATATATCGATCGTTTATGTTATTTTCTCCACCCCCCCATTTTTCCCCATAGTTGGTAAAAGACAGCTACGACGCATTCTATTTGTCAACACGTCGTGTTATCGTCATCGGACTGCGTCTAGTCGAATCGATTTCGGTAAAAACTACTGGCTGGGTCAGTCCCGGTCATATTTCTTTGCCTCCCCCTCGTCAGTACATTTCAAAACTTTTTTTTTCCATTCTATTTCATAGTCTATTTCCAGTCTATTGTAAAAAATTCAGCAGTAAAAAAAAAAGTGAAACAAAATATGTTGATTATCTTTTACCTCGATTTTTTTCGAAAAGAATATCTCTAAAATTACGACAGCTATGAAAAAAAATTCGGGTAACATCTTTTTTTTTGTACGTCTCTCTAAGATTCCAAGATATTGTCCAATCAATTTGGGAAATTTAAATGCTGTATTAAATTGATAAATTTCGAATAAATTTTAGGCATGAATAAAGTTGATGAAAAAAATGAATTGAAACTTTGAATTTTTACGGTTGAAGTGAGAGCATAAATAAATTCGAAATTTCTCGTGTGTTTCTCGGAGCTTTTCAAAGTCCCATTGCGCTTAACCGTTAATGCTGTGTGAAGAAAAAAAAAAAAGAAAAGAGAATTCACTTACAGATGCATGAAACTTTTCAATTGTGTCGTGGTATATACTGTATAAATTGAAATGGGGGAGTCCTTTTTTTTCTCCTTTTTTTCTTCTTCATTCACTCTCAATTCCTCGCGTACGAACTGAAAGTTGAATACCTTTTGGTAGAATTGTAAATGTAACAATGTCGTTATCGTTGAATTCAATTCAAACATTAGATTATTCCTGTGTGTTAGATAAAAGAAGAGCAAAAAAAAAAAATGATTGGAAGCGAGGAAAAAAAATAACGGATAATTTCTACGTGTAGATAGTAGCAGAGGTACGAGTTTAGTCAGACAACTATTCGACATGTAGACGATCGATGCGTTCGCCTCGAAAAATGCTTTGAGTATCGCTTCTTCGTTTTTTATTTATTAATTATTTAATCGTTTGTGTCTGTCAGTAATTCCATTATTAATGACAACTGTGAGATATATATTTGAATAAAATCGATTGTTATTACTTTAATTACGAAATTATAATTGATGCAGGCAAATTTTTCATTTCTTCGTAATGATGAGTAATTTTCCAAGTATTTTATCATTTTATCTTTCTCTTATGATTTTTATCTTTAATTTATTCACAAAAAAATTAAAAAAGAAACAACAATGGCGCCTAGCTACTTTCATTGTATATGTTGCGTAGTTTCCAACTTGTGTCTGTCATTATGTAACCACTATGTGTTGAATGAATGGGTAAATTGAGTGTCTGGACGTTTATGTGTGTGATTGTGTGGGAAATTTTTGGGGGTAGGGGTAAAGATTGATTAAGAGTGAATGATTTTAAACTGTGTATTTTGGAAAATGATTGAGTTTATTTGGGTGTATATGTGGGTGTGTATCATGTGTGATTCAAATGAGCTGAGTGAATTTATTTGTGTGTGTATTAATGTGTGAATGGACGAGTGAAATTTCGCAGTGAGTACGCTTGATTAGTGTGTCTACGTCTATTGTTTCTGTAATGAACGTACAAAACATTGCAACGTGAAAAAAATAAATTTAAGATTATTGAGAAATTAATCTTGTGAATAATTATAGAAATGAATTTTTTACATATAAATTATTCATTTTATTTTTACTAGTAAGTTGAGTCTTTTTTTTTGTCATGAAAACTTTTGCGGAAAATCGGAATTATTAATATTGGAAAAAAAATTATTTTTTTACGCTTGCAATGTTTCGTACGTGCATCGTAATTTTTTTTTGCCCGCGCAAGCGGGTTCTGTGACCGTGGTAACGCCCTTTCTTCTCGTTGGTTTTTTCCCACACGTAGTGCGTTCTGGAACTCCTTTACACCGTGGTAAGTTGCAGCTCTCGCTAAAGAAAAAAAAAAAAAGAAAAAAAAATTATATTCTTTTGTTTTTTTAATTTTTTCTTTTATAAAGAACGAATAATTTGAGAAATGCAAAAATCATTTTACGTTTCATGTCCATTCATCTTTATGCATCGTCGCTCGTAAAACAAAAATTCATCTTACATGTTTTCGTAATGGCTCAATAATTTTCATTTTTTTTCTCGCTTGCACATTTATTTATTATGAATTATCATTTCATTTTTATCAAAAAAAAATAATTATTTTCATTATTTTTTTTTTATTTTATAATCGAATTTAATTGTTCTTGCTCTACTTGTTACTTCTTCTGTTCATATTTATTGTCTTATATTTTGGAAGAAAAAAAATCAATATATTTATCCATAACTTTATCACCGGTTTGCTATTTTATTGTTATGTTGCTAATTTCGAGCGCTTGATTTATCTTCACGAATTCATTTATTTTGGCTCTCTCGGTCCATCAGTGGGTCCCCGTGGCTCCGTCCGCGTTGCTTATCACATCACAATGAAAAAACTTCAGCAATTTTCATTATCAAATTATACAGTAAAAATCGCCTTTTTTTAATTTTTTCATGGCAATAAATTTCTCATATTTTTCAATAAAAAAAAAGAGGAAACATCTAATCACTTGCAACTAATTACGAGTGAAAAAAAAAATCTTGATAATAATTAACATGGCCGGAGCTGCGGATTCCCTTTTACACGCGTTAATTACTTTATTTTTATTTCAATTTAATTTTATCAGTACGTTCTTATTGTACGAGCTGTTTCTCTGTGTCTATCTGTGATATGTCGTCAGATTGTTGTTTAAATTTTGAATTATTTTTATTTTATGTTATGTCTTGTCTTCTTGTCCTCTTAGTGCGTCTTAGTCTTATTAGTAATGTTTACCCAAAATAACAATTAAGAAAGAGAATTAAAAAAAAAATATCAAAAGATTAAATTCACTTAAAAAAAATTCCAGATTATAAAAAAAAAACAATTCTATAGTCTTGTGTTGTTTTGTGTTGCGAGGCTTGTAATTCTGTGTAATAATTCCTTGAAATTACCTTGTCTATAGTGTATACGTCCTTTCTTTTATTTTAGCATTTATATAATTCATTTAATTTTTAATTCATTACACAAATTATATGCTAAATCTTTCATAATTGTATTGCGCGCTGAAATAATAACACTTATGATCAATTCTAATTTACATTTATTTCGTTGTCAATGAAATAATTATACACGATTAATGCCATCGGTTCAATTGAAATATCATTAAAGAGATATAATAAATTCATTAATGAAAGAAATTAATTTGAAAAATCAACGAATCGGAAATTTAAAAATACTTCAGATTAACAAAAGTATTTTTTTCAAAAAGAAATGAGAAGAGAAAAAAAAATAAGAAAAAAAATTTACATTTACACCCAAATCACCTCAAATCCTTGTCCCTTGTCTACGTCTGTTATCACCGTCTATAATGTGCCAATTAACCTTATCCAATCAAATTCAAATGATTAACCAACAAATTAATAACCCTGTGTCTGTCTCTCCCATGTCTAACTCCAGTCCGAAGCAAAAACCGATCTGATAAAAATGATTTTTTGAAAAAAAAAATAAGAACAAGAAGAAAAATCATCAATATCAAATTACCAATTCAAGAGAAAAAAAAAAGAACAGAAAAAACCTACCCTATTAATTATTTGAAGAATTTACCCAATTATTAATTGAAAAAATTCAAGGTGAAACGAGGCATCAAACATGCATTACCTTCAATTTGATTATTATTAAATAGAATTGAGAAGAAAAAATGGGGAAAAAACGAATTAATAGTGTAATAAAAAAACCAATGGAAATTTAATTATTTCTGCTTGAAGAAAACGTGTTGAAAAAAAATGACGATAAGTAATGAACAATGAATGCTCATTTTCATGCCTGAAAAACAAACACAGTGCCTCAGGGATGAAAATAAGCGAGTTGGAAAAATTAGAAAAAAAAACTGAATGATAAAAAAATAATGAATATTCAAAAAGATATATGATAAATGAATAGAAAAATTTAACGAGGTCATATTGCGCGAAATTATTGGCAATAATGGAAAATTGTCAAATTGCTGATGTGTGTGTGTGTGCCTCGACAACATACGTCGCGTCCGTTGATAAAAATAAAATTTGAAAAAAAAACGAAAAGAGAAGGAATAAAACGTTTGCAAAAACATAAATGAAAAACGTCACATTTCATGATTCTATGAAAGACACTGTTAATTTTCGTTTTAACGTTTTTTTCTAGGTTGGTGTCTTTAATTCACGATTGAAAAAAAAAAAATGAGAAAAAAAACAATAAATTATATTGAATCTCAATGTTTTTATTTCTCAAAACTAGTTTATCATTTATTTAATTCACGTTTTTTTTAATTTTTCATTACTATTCCTTTGAAAGATTCTTTATGGTTTGAGATTATTATTATTAAAAAATAGTAGTTGAAGACAGTGCCTGCCACCTTGCTGTGCTCGTACTTGGAGGATCAGCACCCCGGCTTGTTTGATCCCCAAGTCAATTTGAGAAGATAAATGGGCACAGTTCAACGCAAGGATAATAATGAATGTAGTTAACAAAAAATTTTGTTCC
The DNA here is from genome assembly GCA_963921955.1 of Aleiodes alternator. NCBI lineage: Eukaryota > Metazoa > Arthropoda > Insecta > Hymenoptera > Braconidae > Aleiodes > Aleiodes alternator. The sequence goes on along the minus strand of OY998109.1, from coordinate 10,616,472 downwards.
AAAGATGTCAAAAAAAAAAAAAAACAGTAATTAATGATCAATGAGTGTGGGAGTGCGATCCTCCAAGAAAAACACCAATATCTCTCCAAAAATCCCCATTTTTTTTTTTTACAATTCTTTTATTCAAACATAAAAACAGCTCATTAGGAGCTGATTTATATACTAATGATACTATATATATTATATATATTCCTACATATAAATGCATAATGTTTGTATAGCTTGTTATGTATGCAACAGAACAAATATTCCACGAGCTCGGGATATTCGTTGAACTGAATTCTCTAATTTATTTTACTCTTAATTTCTTTCTTCAAGAAATCCCTTTCAGTTTCATCATTTTCATTGAAAAAAAAAAAAAAAAAATTAATATTTTACGTTTAATTTATTCAATAAATAAATCCCGTTGCACCATGATATATCACTCCACTATTTTATTTACTTGCATTACATATATAACAAACTCTACAACCGCAATATATATATATCTATCAATTTATTACTTGCCTATATATATTTCCATTAATTTTAATTATAATTCAGCACACACATAAATGAATTGCTTGAATAATACCAAAAAGCTTAAATATAAAATACGAATTTTTATATGCCAGTATTCCAATATCCCTGTCTTAAAAGAAAAATCATTTTTATTTTCTTTATAATATAGAAAAAAATAAATAAACAAGAATTCAACATTTTTATACATACCTACATAATATATATGCATGCAAAATTTTACTGGAACTCTTTCATTCCGACCTCCAACCCCTTTTCTCTCTCTCTTGAAATGCCCTCTTGCCCTCGGGATGAAAATTTTTATAATTCATACGATTGAATATTCTCACCAACTGTAGCCTCTGGATACAGCAAAATTCCCCTCAGTCTCTCTTTCTCTCTCTCATATACACTGGCACACGAGCACAAAGTGTATATTTCCCCTGCGTACTGCAGGTAGATGGGAAAATTTTCCGAGAGAGAAAATTTGAAAAATAAAAATTCGTACATATATATATATAAACATACATATGTATTAAAATGGCATTGCCATTGTTTTCATTTTACTGAGTTGTAAAATCTATTTGTTCCGCACTTCTTGCTTCGTGCCATTCTACTATAAAAAAAAAGGAAAAAATCATGAAACCTCGTTGGATGTAGCATTTATTCATTGATTAAAATCTGCCATTTTCATCAAATTTACGTGAGAATATTGAATCGTAGTTACTGAATTGAAAATTAAAAAAAAAATATTAAATATACCGATTTTCACTTTGTACAATTCAGAATAGTTGACAATTATTTTCGCTCACAGAGAAAAAAAAATTTAGTAGAAAAAAAAAAATTTAATGATTCTTCACTCATTTTCTTGATTTAATAATACTCATTTTACACTTGTTCGACAAGTTTCACGTCTACTAACACGAGTGAAACGCGTTACAGAACATAGCAAAGAAGTTTTTGGATAGGCTCTTCACTTCTCCTCCAGTCATACTCCACATAGAAACTTAATAAACTTGATAACGAGAACTCAAGTGCATCATTAGAAATTTCAAGTGACTTCCTTAACTATTCTGATGCATCAACATTTTTTACACTCACTTCTTTTTGTTATTAATTCTGAAATGTACAAATCGAATCGGCATTTCTCCTTTTCACCCTCCAATCATCCACCCTTTCACCCTGCTCTCCAACTTAAAACTCCAAACACAGAATTCAAGTAAAAAAAAAAAAACATATTAATGAAAAAGTTTGATGTTGAAATGCTAAGATTATTTTTATTTTTTGTCATACACACATACACACGAATGCGAATAATTTTTCACAACGATACTATATCTGATATTTTGTAACAGCCGTGTAGCAGTGATGCGGGGACAAGTTGTTACCAATCAAGGACTTGGAATAGTAGGAATACGAGTTTCAGTCGACAAATTTCCACGATTTGGATTTACCCTGACTCGTTCAGGTGGATGGTGAGTAAAATCACATCATTTTATGTAAAGTAAATCTGTAGAGATTGAAAAATTGTGAATTTTTAATTCTAAACATGATGACAAAGTGGAGCAATGGAATAGGCAGAGACCGAAAATTATCACTGACAGCTGAAATTATCAAACTTTCAGCACCTTCTTCATTAATTATAAATAAATCATTTCTCTCCATCACTGTGTCACTAGTGGATTAATTTTTCAGTTATTTTTCTCTCCATGTAGTTCAGATAAGGCTCGAAATTATTGAAACTTTTAGGGAGAGGAAATCCGGATTGGAGTGAAAATTTGAAATAATTAAACAATAGTGTAGTGTAATGCTGCAGCACCTCCGCAATTTTTTTCCCATTTCTTTCAAAGACTATTACTCATTTGGTCCCACTAGGTTCCTTTCATCTGAATGTCCTCTATAATCTCTTCCTGGAAATCATTTTTAATGTTCGTTTAAATACAGAAAAAATTCTGACTGATAATTAACGATTAACCAGTATTAAACGGTACAAAAACGTTTGTGACGTCACTACAGGAAAGTTTCAAATGGATAAAATGTACAGATGAGATTGGGAAAGGTCTCTGATTGGCTCTCCCCTTTGAACGATGTAGTGACTTCACCATTGAATAGAGAGCATTTAATAATGTTACTTTATGAATTTATTTTCATCCTCAATTTAAAAGAGAAAAAGAAATTTATCCAACTTTTACTCATTGTAGCCGGAATATTTTGAAAATATCAAAAAAATTAATCATAAAAGTTTTCTATTACGGAGAGTGAATAATTAAAAGAGATTAGAAGAACAAAATTGTGACGAGAACGAAACAATTGATTCGAGCCATTACGAAGATTTTCTTCAGTTTCAAACGGATTCACAAACGTAGATTGTACTACTTGCTCAATCATTTCTCATTTTATCGAAAACTACTGATTTAAACCATTTGATATTTTAGAAATTATGTTTCGTTGAATGAAATACTGAATGTAAATACTCCGACATAAAACAAATAATTATTGCCTTTTTTAATGTAATCAATTAAAATTCTACCTATTGAGGAACGCATTAATTTTTCACAAATGATGATAGAAGACAATTTGAAATCCCGCAGATTACTATTTGAGTTTAACAAAAAAAAGAAGAGACATATTCTGTATATAACGTCTTAGACCAAAAAAAGAGTTTCTTAATCTGCGCTTAATTTCAAAATTTACGTTCTAAAAGACAAGTAAAAGTCAGCGAAATAAAATGATCGCATTTATGAAACGTTAAAATATTACATGCGAACAATTTGAAAAGCAATTTGGACAATCCTCAAAAATCTGGCACTGGGGAAGAGTCAATAATGTGTCTAGAATATTCCCTAAATCCTCCGAGGAATGCCTTATTCCCCCAATTTATTACCCCAAAAAACCGTTTGAAATTAACTATTAATCCGCCACGTCAGCTTCTTCTGTACAAATAATTATGCCATTCATTATTCTGAATTCATCGATTTTTCATTTCATAATAGGATTAAAGCATAATCTCAATAATTATTAGTGAATACAATTGGTGGAAAGGCTGTTAGGATGACTGCTGAGAGAGCATACATCCAGCAGGCTGAATGGCATCAAAGCTAGAGAAGGCTTAACGTTGAAAGCACACTAATTATGATTGTACTAGAGAGTATTAAACTGATATTACGTAATTAGTACGATAATTTCGGTGGTTAAAAATATCAAGAGCCGATTAAGTGCACACCAAAGAGTCTATTCGATTTAATGGAAATTGCTCAATGTGTGAATAATGTTGTTCAATGATTTTTCACAATTTATCTCAATAAAACAATTGATGCGTGGGCACTGGATCCAATCAAGTGGATTGTTACGCGTTAATGCGTCCACTAGTGGTGCACTCAACTTCTCCTCCTAATGCCAGACCGAAAATCAATTCCTAATTTGATCAATACACCAGTATACACTAATACTCGATGTGCGTGTGTCTCAATCAAAGGTTCGACATTCTCGTCAACGGCGGAGGAGCTGTGACACTTCAGTTCCAACGCAATCCATTCAACCCTCTCACGAGGACTGTATTTGTACCATGGAATCAAATTGTCGTCCTGCCACCAGTGGTATTGACTTTAGCCGAAGGAGGTGAATCCTATAAATCTAGTCAACCGCCAAGTCCAGCTGTTGGTAAGTGTCTCCCTATTCTCAAAAGCTCAAACTCAACGTATCCATGAAATTACTTCTGTTCATTTTGTCTTCAATGTTAACTTTTTCGTTTTATTCGCGTCGATTAACAGTAAAAATTCTCTGGTTTTCATTGCACTAGACTTTAATTATTACAGTAGTAAAGACCCTTTTTTTATTTCAATTTTTTTTTTGCTTCAAATTTTGTGATTAATTATCAAATAAAATATAAATAGGATTCCCAGGAATTTCAATGGGATTACTTGCTGAGCATGGACCGTGCATAGAGCACGATCATGAGACACTCAAGCCAATTATTGTTGGTACTTGGATGCCGGAGAAAGTCGGTGGATTGCCAGGAAAAAGTTTGGTGTTTGCAGAAACTCAGGTGAGCTAATTTATACGAGATTCTTGGATTTTTCACGATACTGAAGATAGCACACAATTGACAATTTTTTCGATTTTCTCAAGCAAATCAATTATTACGAAAAAAATATTTAAAAAATTTAACCATTTACAGTTTTTAAAAAATTTTAAACGTGCATATTTTTTATTTTTCAAAATATAATTTATTTGTTGAGAAAAAAAAAATTGTCAGATATCTGCTATTTTCAGTGTCATCATCAACTGATTGCCTCTTCAATATCCTATCATTATGACTCAATTCTTTATAATCATCAGATTGTCCAAGAGAGCATCGCAATCCCCGGCTCCAATGTCCACCTCATGTATCAGAGTAATCGTGCAGCTGGCTACTTGTCAACCGTGAGAATGCAGCTAACAGGTTTATTCATTCCAAAATCCCTGACTCATGTCCACGTACACGTTGAGATTGAGGGATCAGTGCATACAAAGACTTACGAGGCTGACCCAAATCTTACTCACACATTTGCCTGGAATAAGAGAAATGTGTACAAGCAAAAAGTTTATGGAATTGCCCAAGCAAGAATATCAATAGGCTATCAGCACTCAACTTGTCCATCAATTATTTGGGAGACACAGACAGCAACACTTCAAGGCTTTGACGTTGATATTTCCGATGTTGGTGGATGGGGATTGGATATTCATCATCACTACAATTTTCACGAGGGAATATTGCAGAAAGGCGATGGTTCAACACTACATTTCAAGCAGTATCCACGTGCTGTTAAAGTAGTAATGGGTACAGGAGTCCAAAGAAGCCTTGTCTGTGAGAATTGCGATGGTGTTGCAACTGATGCCCAACTCTTGACACCAGTAGCACTAGCAAGTGGTCCAGACGGTAGCATCTATGTCGGTGATTTCAATCTTGTCCGTCGTATAACACCAGATGGAAATGTCTTTACAGTATTGATACTGAGTGCAACACAAGTTGCCTATCAATATTACCTCTGTGTTTCACCAGCTGATGGGCACCTGTACATAAGCGATCCGGAGAAACATCGTATATTAAAGGCATTATCGCTGGATGACGTTGCTGATCCGAGCATCAACATTGAGTCAGTTGTTGGCAGTGGTGAACGTTGTATACCAGGAGATGAAGGACACTGCGGTGACGAGGGTCCAGCTGAATTAGCTAAACTGGCACATCCAAAGGGCATCGCCATTGCAGCTGACAAAACAATGTATATTGCTGATGGCACTAACATTCGTGCAGTCGATCCAAACGGTATAATTCATACTTTAGTTGGTCATCATGGTCATCACAATCATTGGTCACCAGCGCCTTGTGTTGGAGCTATTCCAGCGCATTTGGCACAGCTACAGTGGCCAACGGGATTAACACTTAGTCCACTTGATGGCTCACTGCATTTTATTGATGACAGGCTTGTATTAAAACTAACGAGTGATTTGAAAGTACGAGTTGTTGCTGGTACACCATTACATTGTACTAGTAGAGCTAACAATGCTATTGTCAAGCTCAATTCAACAGTTTCTTTGGCTAAAAAATCGGAGGATGTTCTTGGATCAGTGCTGGCTGTTTCATTCAGTCCAACTGGTGAATTGTACATTGCTGCTTCTGATTCACATAGAATAAATTCAATAAGAGTCGTTGATTCATCTGGTAAAATGTCACATTTTGCTGGTAAACAGCAAGAGCGAATGAGACTCTGTGAATGTAACAATACAACACCAAACACGAAGAATTTGGAGGCCTGTTCGTGCAATGATGAGATCAGTAATTCCGAGGCACTGCTATCATCAAATACCAAATTTACGGCAATTTCAGCGTTAACAGTTGCACCAGATGGTGTACTACATGTTGCCGATCAGGGTAGTCTTCATATTCTAGCATTACATCCTTATCTACCAGATCACGATGAGAGCGGTGAATATCACATACCATTCCCATCATCAAATGAAATTTATGTATTTAATCGTTATGGACAACATGCTGCTACCAAAGATTTAACATCTGGCAAAACAAGATATTCATTTTTATACAGTAAAAATACGAGTTTTGGTAAATTATCAACAGTCACAGATTCAGCTGGTAATAAAATAACATTTTTACGTGATTATTCTGGTGTTGTTAGTTCAATTGAGAATACACAGGATCACAAATCAGAATTAAAAATATCAGCTGTTGGATATTTAGTTAAATTATCAGAAAAAGGTAGATCAGAAATTGCACTTGATTATGATAGTTCAACTGGTTTATTAACATCAAGATCAGGCGGTGGTGAAACATTCATTTATAATTATGATAATTTAGGTCGAGTATCAGAAATAATATTGCCAACTGGTGAAAAAATCAAATTGTTATCTGGTTTATCTGATGATGAGGGTTTATCGGTTAAAGTTGAGGCACCACTTCAAACACTGGCTAAAACTGATAAAAATAGAATAATTGAGTATAAAATGAGAAGTGAGAGATCAAAAATGCTGACAATAACTGATGCCACTAAAATTAAGAAGGCAACGTCATTTACAAATAGCAGTTTGGAGGTACTATTACCAGGTGGTGGCAGAATAATGAGTGCAGCATTAGTGAAACATCCACTTTTAGAAACAATGCTGCCAGTTGAAGCTGAAATGCTACCAATGTGGAGTTATCAAGTATTAACACTTGGTGAATTAACAAATACAATGATAACATCGTACAATTTGATTGGTGACAGTAGAAATCTTCAGCAGACACTGAATCGTGAAATATGGGTAAATGATTCACGTGTTATTGGCGTTGAATTTGAACAGGCATTTAGTCGTGAGACATTTTACGATAAATACAAAAATCCATTGTTAACAGTTACATTTGATCCAGCTGGTTTGCCATTATCATGGCAGCCTTATGAGCACGGTTACAATTTAAACATAACATACGACAGATTCAATAGAATTGAGAAATGGAAATGGGGCTCATCCGATGAATCATATAGCTATGATTCACGTGGACAATTGTCATCAATAACAAATAGTCAAGATGGTACACGTAAATTTGAGTACAATGATTTTAATATGCTATCGGAAATAACATTAGCCAGTGGTCGCAAGTATTTACTTGAATACGATGGCAATGGTGGACTGAGAAATATTACATTACCAGCTGGTACTAAACATACATTCTCGTGTCAGGCATCACTCGGTTTTCTTCGTGTAACATATACACCACCTGGTAGTACACATGCCTATTTGCAGCACTACAGTCACGATGGTAATTTATTACAAACAGTATTTCCTGGTGATGGAGCGAGAATTGTATACAGATATCATCCATGGGGTCAATTATCAGAGATTGTTCATGGTGATGGCAAGAGTGAAATAAGATACACTGAGAGTGGTCTACCATCTGAAGTTATACATACTGAGAAAGACTTGGAATACAGATGGGATTATCAGTACAGTGCTGGATTATTGGTTGAGGAAAGAATTGATTTTGGAGCTAAAACTGGATTGAGTAATGCCAAATTTACGTTTGATTATGATACAAATTATCGGCTCATTGCTGTACAAGGAAGAATTGGCGGTCAGACACTTCCGCCTCATACAATGGCATACAGCCAATGGACTGGTGCATTGGAACAAATTGGACAATTTACAGTATCTAGGCCAGCACCCAATGAAACTAAAGTTTTCGATGATACAGCTGAATTTTCACGTATTACTGATAAATATTTTTTGGTAATACAGGTTACAGTTATGATACACAAATTGGAGGTGTTCAGAATGGAATTTACATATGATTCAAAGGGTAGAATCAATCAGACAAGAACAGAGACAAAAAATATTGGGGTCAATAGTTATACTAATCTCAAGAATTATACGTGGGACTCGAATGGACAATTGACTGGTGTTGAGGCACAAGAGCCTTGGGGCTTCAAGTACGATGATAATGGTAATATGCTCTCGTTGACGTACAGAGCCAATACCATACCAATGGAGTACAATAAAATGGACAGAATTAATAAATTTGCGGATGGTGCATACAAGTACGATAATAGAGGACAGGTTGTGCAGAATGCCAGAGAAGAGAAATTCAGCTACAATGCCAAAGGTCTATTGATACGAGCTGTTAGAAAGGGACGTTTTGATGTTCATTATTATTACGATCATCTTGACAGACTTGCAACGAGAAAGGATAATTTCGGAAATGTCACACAATTTTTCTATAATAATCAGAAGAGGCCGTATGAGGTCAGTCAAATTTATAGCCCGAGAGATGGTAAATTAATGTCACTTGTTTATGATGACAGAGGACATTTGATTTATGCACAAATTTATCGTCACAAGTATTACATTGCCACTGATCAATGTGGTACACCAATTATGATATTCAATCAGTACGGTGAAGGCATCAGGGAACTCATGAGGTCACCGTATGGACACATTGTTTATGACTCGAATCCATATCTGTATTTACCAGTTGATTTTTGTGGTGGATTGCTCGATAAGGTTTGTCGAAAATTAATTATTTATGGGGTCATTGGGTACGATCGTTTTTTTTAAAGCACTTTTATTAATCGAAATTCATTGTTACTCATTCACTTTAGGTAACATCGCTGGTGCATATGCCGAATGGAAAAGTTTATGATCCGTTGATTGGTCAATGGATGTCACCGCTGTGGGAGAATATCCTTGACAGAATTGCAACACCCAAACAATTACATTTGTACAGATTCAATGGAAATGATCCACTTGATGTTAGGCATGGTGATAAAACTAGCCAACCAACGGGTTAGTTATTTTTTTTTATTTTCATGTCCTGTGAACTTGAATTTCACATTTTTTGAATAATTTTTTTCCAACTTACATGTGAGAATGGGAAATTTTCCTTTTTTTTTTCTAGAAAAATGTGTTTTTTTCATTGATACATGGAAAGAAATGTTATTCATCAAGAGACCATTTTTGGAGCTCCTAAAATGCCTTAAAAAAAAGATCTCTCGAGAATTTTCGCTAAGAATCGAAAACACTCTTCCATGTTTCATTTAACATGACATCGACTAAAAAAAAAACTAATCAAACGATTCACTAAAATTTTTCGAATCAATTTCCAGATCACATATCCTGGCTCTCCCACCTGGGTTATGACTTGAAATCTCTATCACCCCAGTTATTCCCAGCCGATCTACCAGACAGTCTATCACCGCCATCATTGAATCCAACAGGTCTAATATTCAGTGGTAAAAAGAAAACAAAGAATTTGGGAGTTCAATCTGGTTTCTTAGCGCACATAGAAGAGCGTCACTCTGGTGATGCTGCCAGTCTATCAGCACCTCCACGTTCAGCCCTGAAGAAAGACATAAGTGAATTGATACCACGTCGTGTAGGTGCAGCATCAGATCCACCATTTGGTCAAGGTATTTTAGTATCACGTACACCCGATGGCCAAGCAGTTGTATCAAGTGTACCAGCAGCAAATCCAATTTATCGTGATGTTTTTACAACAGTATTTAATGGCTCATATTTCCTGCCATTCACATTTGTTGTACATAATGCACAACAGGATGTATTTTATTTTGTCAAAGAAGAAACATGGCAATCAGCAACTGATCGTGAACAATTAAAACGTTTAGGCGGTGAAGTTAATACAACAATACATGAGAATGAAAATGGTAGTGTTGATATTAAAATACACGGTGGAAGTTATGTTGTTAATTTACGTTATGGTACAACTGCTGAAAAGGAAAAACAGAGATTATTGAATCATGCTAAAACATCGGCAATTAGAAAAGCATGGCACAGAGAACGTGAGGCACTGAAAGCCAATACATTGACAATTGTTGATTGGATGGTTGCAGAACAGGATGAAATAACAAAACTTGGTCATTCATCAAATTATGATGGTGAATATATTCATGATGCACAAATTTATCCAGAATTAGCTGAGGATCCATACAATATTAAATTTGTCAAAAAATCATCAGATTCATCTAGTAAAAAGAGACGTAGGAGGAGAGGTACATTTGAATTTTGGTAGCTCGATGAATTCTGGTAATAATTATACTAGAACATCGTTTTTTTAAATAATCGCTGTAATACAACGATTATACATGAAAATAGCAATACCAAATAATGGAGAATCCATAGATTGATGAAAAGCAGAAGACGATGAAACACTATCAAAAAATAAAAATTTTATACCAAAGTCTATTTGTGTATTTCAATGATGCCAAAACACTGAGGAGAAGAAAGATTTAAAAAAAGCACAAAAAAATAATATTATATTGTAAAAGCCATAGAGTCGTAGCAGTTAAGGAATTCTCTCTAAAAAAAAAAATAAACAGTATAAAACACAGTGGTAAGCACTAACTCTACTTCAATTTGGAAGATGATGAATTTTTTGACTGATACTACTGATGAATGTGCAACTCATCTTGTACATTTTATCATGAAAAATGAAGAAAAAAAATCATTATAGATGAAAATTCTATGAATAAATCGATAAACTCACGAGTGATGGATTAATTTTTTGTGAAACAATATTCATGAAAACATTTGTGAAAATAATAAATGAATGGATAAATCGAGTGTATAACGAAATCTCCCAGTGCCCCTGTTTTACGTAATTAACTGTTTTACGTAAGTGAGAAATAAAAAAAAAATTAATAAGTGTTTTTCCGTACTGTGAAATAATAAAATGATTAAATGAAAAAATTTTATGAACAACTGGTTGATTAGAGACGTCCAACAGGGTTTAATTGATGCTGCTGAGAATTAATTGAGAATGATTGTGTGAGTGAAAGGAGAACTAGTCAATAAAATTAGCTTTAACATCGCTGGATTGAATGATAATGAACAATTAATTCACTCGTTTAATCAACGTGAAAGACAATTTCAAATTGATAATATTGGACGTTGTGTGTGTGTTTTTTTTTTTTCATTTACGAATGGAAAAAAATATATATATGGATAGATTCGTGTGCACATTACTGCAATGATCTCATTGACGAATGGCCCATGTCCACTGGAAAACGAAAATAAACGCACAGTGTTTAATGTAATTTTTTCTTTTATTAGAAAAAAAAAAAAGAATTGTTCCGTTATACATTCGATAAATTAGTAAATTAATGAGACTTGAAAGTGAGAATTTTTTTTTTTTTCGAACAAATTATTCTTGAACTTTTGGAAGAATGGTTAATTATTATTATTATTATTATTATTTTTTTTATAAATAATTATCAATTTTTTTATTATCAATATTAAATGCAAATTAATGTATTATAGTGGTGCTTTGGCCTCTGGAAAAGTGAAGAAAGTGAATGACATTAATTATTCTGGAGGTTTTGAAATAATTAAAAATTAAAAAACAATGGGAACTGATTGTATTTTTTAAAATTAGAAGATAAATAAAAATTGTAAATGTATGGAAGAAAAAAAAAATGTTAATCGGCAATTTGAATAACTAACAGGCTGATCCGAAGGACCGTAATTTCATGTGTCGATATTGTGCGTAACATAACAAAAAAAAAAATAAAAAATAATAACACATTTAATATTTGTGCTTGCTGGATATGAATTTAAATGAATGAAAAGATGAAAAACGATGAAAAAAAAAAAATACTGTTTCTCCATGAAAATAAGTAAATGTAATATCTAAATTGATGAATGTTTTCTGTATGAAAACGGTGGTAAACATTTAAATTTCCATTAATGCATAAATTAAAGAAGAAAAAAAAAATAATAAAATAAACATCAAAGTTTAATCTTTCATCTATTCCCCAACTCAAATCCCTTCAACCGTCTTTCTAATAACTTTTTTATTTCCATTTGACGAAAGAGTAAAAAATGAATAAACGATGAAGAAAGAAAAAAAAATATATAAATCATGATTTATCTTTTAAATATGAATTAACTTCACGATGAAGTTTAAATGGAAAATTACATTATGCCCCATTGCAATTGAGATAGTTGCACAATGACATTTGAAATGTCTTGAATATATTAATTATTAAGTGTATAAATATAGATTTAAATATAAATTAATTAATGAAAATTATAGGGCAAGCTTTATGTATTTTTTCAATGAAAAAAAAAAAAGGAAAAAAATGAAATAGTCCAAACGTTGAGAAAAAAAAGTTTATAATCAATGAAAATTCATAATAAATTCATCTGATCAGGAAATAATATGAATTTCCGTCACATTGACAATATCTGCGATAAATTGTTCACAATTCTTCTCAACGTTTGAATAATTCTCCTTTTTCTTCTTCTTTTTTCTCTCATTATTGAAATTAATCAATTAATTATCGTTCGTCAGTGAGTCTCCTCATAGCTGGCGTTCACAGAAATCAACTATTTTTGAAAAAAAAATTAAAATAAAAATAATGTCAAGTGTCAAATTAAGGAAAAATCCCTGACAAACACACAGTGTCATTGAAACAAGGAGAAGAAATTAATATATTAATAGAAAGAAAAAAAAAATTAATCGCTTTTCTAACTTCCATGAAGTTCTTTCATCCTCTTTTTTCTACTAATGATTTTTTTGAATTATTTTTTTTCGTTATTCGATAAAAAAAAATATGAAGAAAACAATATTTTGATCAATATTGAAATGCAAAAAATGAGGAAATTCAATAAATGCAGCATAAAAAAAGGGATGGCCTGGTAGCTACACCCTCGTATACTCAATAATTATGAGAAAAAGATAAACATTAAATGGAATCGCGAGTGTGATGCAATAAGCGGTAAATGGGGGAAAAAAATTGAAAAAAATTAATTCGAAAATAACAAAATAATGAAAATGAAGAAAAAGAATTTTTTAAAAATTACGAGCACAATTTCAGCCATGCTATATAGCTACGACCACTACCTAGTGTAGAAAAATTATGCTATTTTGCCGCTGATCTAATTGTTTACTGTCACCGTGTTGCTGTAAACCTTATGAAAACAAAAAAAAAAAGATGGAAAAAACAAAAAAAAAAACTATAAACGATAACGATATATATTTTATTTATATAAATAAAAATAAATATCTAATCGACTGTATTTATTGTAAATAGTCACGATGTTTGCTATGATATATAATATATCTGTAATTGAATGGAAATATGCCTGACTAACACAAAATGGAAAAAAAAATTATAATTAATAATAATAAAAATTCATACACTCGAATACATTTGCTCTGAACCTTCATCAAACAGACATTAAATGATAGTGAATATTAAATTATCAATAAAAGGGAAAAACACATTGGATATTTACAAATTGAAATTTCAAATGGAGAAATCGCATGATTCTGAAAATTTGGAGAAAATACATGCAAATAAAAAACTGTCAATATTTCGTAATTAATATGAGAATATTTCAAATTGTAATTCTAATAACTCCATTTACAAAAGAAGAAAAACAAACATGAAAATTATCATTTTTTTATTCTCAAACTATTCTCGAGGAATATTTATTTTCAATTGAAAATTTAAAAAAGGGGAAAACTAAATGAAAAAAATTTAATAATCGATAACTCCAGATTGAATTTAAACACATTGGAAATTACTCACTGCCACATTTTTTGGCACCATGACAAATGGAGTCTAGATTCGACTAAAGAATGTCCAATAATTTACGATATTTATTATAATAAGTGCGATATATTAAGTGTTTTCAGAAAATATATGAATCTATATATGATAATAAAAGAAGGAAAACAGTTTTTAAGATGTCTTGTATTATCATTTTCTTTCTTGATTATTTTCTCGTGAATTTTTTTTTTTTTTTCATTAAGTTTTTCATTTACATTGAGCCATCGTCTGCATAATAAATTTTCCGGAATTTTTTTTTCACTCCCAGTGCAAAAAATATACTCGCTCCCTTGAAGAGAAATAAAACAAAAAAAATTTATGAGATTTTTCATTATTATTTTTTTTATACACAAATTATTTGCATCTTGCTTACTGAGATTATGGATATGAATATTGCGGATATTGCTACTGTGTCAATATGGGATTTTAACATAAAGTAAGTACTTCTCAAACATCCAACATCAAAAGCAACTGCCTCAGTCATGTGGAGACACTGGAAAAATCATTTTTATTTCATCAGAGTGACATTTTCTCTATTTCAGCATTGAAGTTAATGAATATTTTTCATTAGTGAAAAGAACGAAAATGAGTTTATTTTTATCTGGAGAATTTATTTAAACAAAATGAAAATTTAATATTACTTTATTCGTTCTTTGAGAAATGACCGAAGCAATAAATGGAGCAGAATTTTTATGATGAAAAGAAATTGAACTGCGAATTAATCGAAACTTTGAATAGCTCTTAATTTTTTCTACCAAATAAGTTGACTGAAATATTCCCACAAAGCTCATAATTTTTTATATATTTTTTACTATTCGAATGTTTCTCCTGAAATTACCACAAAATAATTCAGTAAAAAAGAGAAGAAAAATCAGACCTGCTCAATAGTTCTGGAACAACAACTCTGAGGTATCTCCAAACGATAATCTTCCCAATCTCTGTAAGATTTAATACCGCAGCATTCCAACTGAATTGAAAAAAATTTTGGAATAAATTTTCTTCAAAAGCAAAGAATTAAAAAAAAAAAATTAAATCACTTTACGTATTGCTGTGTATTGTCCCATGCTTCTGTGGCCCAATCCAACGATCGATACTTAATTATTGTGCTCCTCATCTCTTCGCGAATTTTATTTGTTATGCGATCGAAAAAAGAGGAACTAAGTATTGAAGTAAAGTAAATTGTTCCCAGCAGAATCGAGTGAAAAATGATATACTGAAATACAAAGAAAATTTTCATTAATGAAAATTCAAAACGAATCTATGAAAAAATCATGGAAAAGAGAACTACCATAATTAATAATTTTCTTCGTCTCTTCACAAAACCAAATATTCCAATTAAAGAGACAGTACTCGAGAATATTCCAATCATCAAGAGAATTGAAACAAAGAGCCTTTGTCCAGTTAATCTGAGCATTAATTTTCTATCCGAGAGCATCCATATAGATATCACTATTGCAGAAATGCCAGCCAGCTTGAAAAGAATATAATTTTGTGAACATACAAATTAAAAAAAATGTAAAAAAAAATTTCACCCGGAAAATATTTTTCTGATATAATTAGGGGAGAGTGGGGCAAAATGGACACTGTAATGAAACGATTAGAGATGGATTTTTTTTGATGATTCTATTGAGAAGCTGAGGAAATTTTAGCTGGAAAACGAGTGTCAGATGTATTTTTTTAGATTTTTTGGAAAATTCGATATTTTTTGGCTTTTTTGAAAATTTGCAGTTTTTTGCGAATATCTCGGGTTCTATTGCTCGTAGAAATTCGGGGTTGGTCTCAAATGAAAGGTGAGCTCATTTCCCATCGATTTATGGGGTTCCGAATTCAAAAATATCAATTTTTAGGATAGTTATAGGCAAAAAACTGTTTCACAAAACTGTTTCACAAAAATGCCCATAAATACCTTAAAAATCGATATTTTCAAATTGAAAACCCCATGAATCTATGGCAAATGATCTCACCTTTCACCTCCCATCGGAATTTTTACGCTACGACAGATAGAACCGAAGATATCCTCAAAAAACTGAAAATTTTCAAAAAAAGAAAGAGTTTTTCCCCTCAAAAATGCTCAAAAAAGTCAAAATCGCCAAAAATTCAAAAAAATTGATTTCGGCACTCGTTTCCCGCCTAAAATTTCCTCAGCTTTCCAATGAAATCATCAAAAACAATCTACCCCCAATATTTCTATTAATTTCAAGAGTTTTCCATAATATTTGCCTAAAAATTTTGATGTGTCCATTTTACCCCTGCTGTCCATTTTGCCCCACCTTCCCCTATCTCTAGTTGGATATATTTAGATCTCAAAAAGTGCAAAAAATCTAATTCTTAGACGTTATATTTACTGAGATATGTATTTCGGCTAGATTATCTCAAAAAAACTAAAAAAGATAGAATTTCTTTAATGAGAACATTTTTTTTAGATCTCAATTTTTTCTACAAAATCGAAAAAAAGAGACTGGGGCCAAGTGGACCTTCAAAGCAATTGATTCAGATTTTTTTTTCGGGCGTGGAGAATTTTGCGAAAAAAATCTGAAAAAAATTGATAAGATGCTCCAACATGTCTATATTCCTACATAATTTATTCAAATCGATTCGTAAAGGTACTCATTAAGAAAAAAAAACCCTGATTCTTTTGCCTTTTAGATTTGAAGAAATTGAGGAAAAATAATTGGCCAATGAAAGTGCCTCACTGAAAATCACCGAAAAACTTACAAATGCAGTTGTATTTAACGCCAGAAATGAAAATTTCAGGCATTTTTTCGGCAATCTCTCGTACGACAATTTATGAAGTGGTATACCAAGTACTTCAATCTTTTTGCTGGCAGCAGTTGATCCTTCACTTTCCGTAATTTCATCGACATCTTCAGTTTCAGTTTCCTCGTCGATTGTACTTTCCCCGCGTCTCATAATATATTCCAGAAAATTTAATCATAATCCTGCGCAGATTATCGATCCAATTATATTTTACGTTGATTTTCAATTATTATTGATTTTTTTTCATTTAATTGAGTGAAAGCCGGAGGAAATTAAAATTTTTTTTTTATAAAATTTTAATTCATTATCATTGGCGGTTATTTTTTTGCAACTGACAGGAAAACGGCAAAAAAAGAGGGAAAAAAGAATTGAATAACGTTTCACTTTTCTCCTCTGGTTTTAGACAATTGTACATGGAACTATTCCGAGGTATCTGGAGAAGCGAAAGGCCGTGAAGATGATAGGACAAGAAAGAAGAGAAAAACAAGGTTTTCTTGCTGGCTCACATTAATACAATTAACTTTCATCCGTTACGTGCAGCTTGAGTTATTCAATTATCGCTGGCGTTTAATCTGACACGAATTACCCTGGAAAAAGCAAAAAAAAATAGCGAATAAACGAACAATTTACATGATTATTTGCGTTGAAGTTGCAACTCGATAGTTTCGTTAAAAATTTAATTGATAAACAATTTACATCAATTAGTGGAACAATTAATTTGCGATGAAAGTTAATCTCTGCTAATTCTTTGATTTTATTTCATTTAATTGAAGGAAATAATCTAATATAGACAATTGGAGTTTATTGGCAATTGTCGTTTTCGATGACTTCATTTATCGAAACTGGTGGAACATTGGAGAACTCGAATTGTCACAACAATTAAAATTTATTTCTTAATCTAATAAATTAGTAAATTTTTTTTTATCGCTTCGATAGCAAATAATTGTTAGACAATTAACTGTTCTGAGGTTTGTTCATTTATCAAGAGGGATTGAGAAAGAATTTGTCTTACTTAGAGATTAATCACAGTGGTAAAAAAAATGTTTGAAGTTTAATGAGTTTGATATGGATGACTTTTTAAGGAAATTTCATGAATTGGAAAAATTCAGTATTTGAATATTTTATTGAAAAAATAAGAGTTTGAATATTAAGATTTCAACACATTGTCACTAGTCTTTTCTCTATTGCCTCATGAAAACGGTATAAAAATTCAATAGAAAATCTACTTTTAGATTTTGATCCAATAACAATATACAGGGGGACTGGAGCGAAATAAATCCAATTTCTTCGTTCGAAATAAAAGACTCAAATTTTCTATTTAAAAAATGGTGAATATTATACAACAATGTAGAAATACTTTCATATGTCATTTCAGAATTTTTTCGCAAGAGTAAAAAATTCTGAAAAAAATTCTGAATTATTTTCCTCCGCTTCGTTTCACCGTTATATGAAATTATTATTTTTTCATAGATATATTATTAGTTTCTGGCTCACTGAGATTATGGATATGAATATTGCAGTTATTGCTACCGTGTCAATATAGTATTTTAATATGAAGTAAGTACTTTTCGAGCATCCAATATCAAAAGCAAATGCCTCGATCATGTGAAGACACTGTAAAAATCATTTTCATTTCAGTAGTGAAGAGGAAAAAAAATGAAATTTATTTTCCAATATATTTGAGATTTTTAAGAATTCTTCGGAATTTTTTGGAATTTTTCTGAAATTTTCATGAAACTTTTATAAAACTTTTTATAAAATTTTTCTGAAATTTTTTCTGACGTGAGAAAAAAAAACCTGGTTCATTTTTCCTCGTAGGTCTATTTTGCCCCAGTTTACCTCATTTCTTCTTTTTTTAATCGATCAAATAGAAAACTGCTCGTTTGTTATTCGAATTCAACGTTCTTATCTTTCAATTGAAATCCACATATCTCATAGTAAATATACAATAGCGTGTCAAATCGTTAGACTGTGCCTCAAAAGTTTCTTCTAAACGTTAACTCTTCGTTTCAAATCGCGCAATAATCGAAAAAATGATAAGAATAATTCGAAATTGCTGTTCATTCAATCTAATAAGAGTCGATCAATTATTTCAACATGATCGACTCTGCCGAATATAATTGCATCGAAGTACAGTGAATTAGACGAGAAGGAATTTGATAGTAAAATTTTCCAATGGCTTGAATTTTTCGATGTGACACGTGTTAAATGAGTTAGTCAATAAAAAAAAAAAGAGTTACATAGAAGCAGGGACAATGTACACTGAGAAAACAATTTTTTCTTGTAAGAACATCTACTTAATTGAAGAAAATCTACTTCACTCAAGAAAATTTCCATATCTATAGATATAGAAATTGTGAAGGAAAATTTTGAATTTTCTTGCTACAAGACAATTTTCTTGCTACAAAAAAATTTTTCTCTCAGTGTAGTAAGAACGAACTCGGGCTGAAGGCTTTTTCCACCTAAAATTCAATTTATATTCTATTTTATGTGCAATTTGAAGAAAACAACATTCAATAGTGATTGTACTTACAACTGCCAGCACTCGCCTCAAAAACATCTTCATCCACCGATTTCGGAGATATTTGGCAAGTGAAAACCCAGTAAATCTTCAATCTGCAACCTCATTGCTTCCTGATATTTATGGATTTTTTAATGGCAATAGGAATAGCATCAGCTTCCTAATGAGTTTTCTCAGTTGTTTGGTATTACTGCTAAGAAATCATCAATGAATATCGTTATAAGTAAACGAGAATAAATTGTTTCGCGATATTTAATAATATTTTGATAATGAAATACTAATGCTCTGTTATTTAATTTGAAAAAGTCGTAACTATTGTTAAATAAAGGGTTTGAAAATTTGAAATTTACGGGGTTCCTCCGTTACTCTTAAGAGATTGCCACAGCCGATAAGTTACACTTTTAAAAAATTTCCGTCTAAATTTTTCGTGCAAAATCCCGGAAATTTCTAACAAGTCACTGAAATTTCAAATAATTACGTCATTGAAAAATGAATGCATCATCAATTTTCAAAGAACTTCATGCCTGGATATCAATAAAATTTGTAAATTTCGGTTCAATTATTTCTTGAAAATTCAGTAAAAAATAGGAAAATTAAAAAAAAATTGAAAATTTACGTCATTTTCATTATGAATATTCATGTTCAGTTGAAAATTCAAGTGAGCTATAGAATTTCCGTTTTAACTCTACTTAAGACTCACAGATTCCATTAAATTCCCTCTGAAACTCACAGATTTTATAAACATCTTCTCATTTAAAAAAATTAAATATCACGTTTATGAAAATTCCCATTAAATTATCTATGAAAATTTCATTTTTTTCTAACAGTGCAGTTTTAATTATTCATTAATGGAATTGTAAACTTCGATACAAGTGAGAAATGGGAATGTAGAGTGAGATCATGAATATCAAAAAAGAGAATCTGGAAAGAATTCATTGAAAAGATCCTATTCCAAAATTTTTCCCTTCATTTCAACTAATTTTTAATTAAATTTAATACAATAGAGTTTTCCTCTATGACTTATCATCGATCACTTTCCATTAATTTTTCAGTACACCTCTTTTATTCTTATGGTATCTTCTCCTAATTGAATAAAAATTTTCATAAATCTTTAGTTCCATGGAAGAACTCAGAGTCTCTGTCACCACGTGTGAAAAAAAGGCAGAGATAAAAAATTTAAAAATAAAAACATAATTTAAATTTTTCTTCGTACACACTGTTCGTTTCATTATCAATGAAATTTGCACTATTAAACGATACAAACTGATTAAAAATAGTGATTAATAATTCAAAAATGATAATTGTTGCAACACGTTTCTTTTTTTTCTCACGGTCATCCACTATTGAGATCAATAATTTCCGCGTCACTTGAGAATGAAAAATAATCATTTTATTTATACATTATGTCAAATGAATTGTAATTTGTAAATTCATTGAATATTTAATTTCATATGTTTCATTGAATTAAGATAATATTTTATTAATTTCATAGTTATTATATTTAAATTCAACTAGAAGATGAATTTAATTTAGGATTTATTGATGAATGCACAATGATTTTGCATGAATAAATGATTTAATTGAAAGAATATAAAGAAGTTGATTAAATAAAATGACAATAAATGTAACTGTTCAAGTAAGTACAATCGCTGTAGATATAAAAATTAAATTTTACTTGGACAGTCTCGATGATCAGTGATGAACGGACTGATAGTACACTCTGTTATCTCCGGTAGTCACTTCTCAACACACCAATGTCCAGTCGAATAATCTTTTAGTGAGGAACAGTCCAGTGATAATGATATTTCTCTTGTGATTTTGAAGAAAACTCTCTTTTTTACAAATTTTTTGTAATTTTTTACTAAAAACTCAGAGAGAAAATTCTATACTGCAGTAAGTATTATCATGCATATATCTTGGAATTTAAGCGAGATAAAGAAATCTTTTTTTCATTCCCTATGAAGAAGAAATTAGTAAAAAAATAATTGAATCTCAATTATTTACCGAAATAATTAATTCTTAAAAAGTGAAAATGATTCTTCATTACTCACAATTTTCATTTTCCAAAAAAAAACCGAGAAATGTGTATTTGATCGGTCTTATTTGTTTTTCTTTCACAATTCATGTAGTCGTGTATTATTGTCGTGTACATCGTGCAATCATGAACGAAAAAGCCCCACTCAGCATTAACCGGATGTGGCCAACTAGCCGCTTTATTAGACGTCCTTCTATCATTACAATAAAAGAAGTCCATAGGTATCGCGACATCGGTATATTGTCTACGTGTTTTTATTTATTCATTATCCAATTCCAATCAAATTCTGTAATCATCCAATTTGTTAGTATTCAATTCACAGTTTTATATGATGAAAAAATGATTTTGAACTGGAAGAAAGGTATAATCATTAGAAAAAATATTGTTCTCTCGTTCAATTGATAATTTCAAGACTTTTTCTCATTCAACTACTCGAGAAATATCTGTCCCCTTTTGTGCGTTTGAAAATGATAAGAAATATTCAATCGAAATCATGTGATTCCTCAGAGAATTATATAATTCTTCGTGAAAATTTTGTATCGATTCATTGTTTAATAAATTATTTGATGCAATCAATTTCTGTTGAATATCTCAAAATTTGAGAGAAATCGAGTGATTTATGACATTCTCTCCCAAAAAAGAGACAATTCTCGAAATTCTTCAATTGCCTATATATATAACAATATGTTTCATAAAAAGTGGAGACAAATTATTAATTATTTTTTGAAAGTCTCAAAATCTGGGAAAAATGGAAATTTAATTGGAAAAATTTTTTACTTTAATAGAAAAAAAAAACCACTTTTGGATAAAAATATGTGAGACCTGAAATATATGATTTAACAAAAAAGTTTCTATCTGAAAAATATCTCGAGTATTTACCAAAAACTTTACCACCTCTTTCAACATGCTAATTAACGCCACTATCCTCTGTCTCTCTCTTTTTTCCCTCTGCTGATTTACGAAATTTTCAATAATGCCTAAACTGAGTCATTACCACTGAATTCCCATTATTGAAGGAAAAGGTCTTTCTCTCTACAAAAAAAAGGAAGAAATATACATTATTAGTCACCAGGGTCAATAAACAATTTATCATTCTTAACTCTGTGATTGACCTTCTCACCGTAGAAACAGTGATTAGACACTACACTCCGACCTCAAACAAATCGTAAGAATGACCCTCTCCTAAGTTAGTTCGACAGTTGACAAGTGGACGTTCATGTGGCATCATTTCTTCGGTATTATTTTCTTCCCTCATTATTAACTGACGATAATTACCATGGAGTATATACTTGTTACGTTCTCTTGATGATTTGCGGAATTTATCACTCCAATGCTGCAACATTCAATGAATTAACGAGGTAAATATGAAAAAAATCAGTTGTCAAGTTAAAAAGATAAAAAAATCTCAGAAACTACACTGAGAAAAAAAATAGGGGTAAAAACAATCAAATATTGCAGCAAATGGTCCTTAGCAAATATTTTTTTGAAATAATTCAAGAAATTGTTGAATTAACTGAATTTAGTTAATTCAAATAAATGAACTAGTTGAATTAACTGAATTCAGTAAATTCAACGACTGTTTTCAATTAATTCAACAAAATATTTTCTAAGGACCAATGACGTCAATATTTTATTGTTTTTACTATTATTTTTTTCTCAGTGTAATCGAGATAGAGAAACTTTTTCCAGTGACCTTTTTTTGTAGAGAAAAATGAGAACTACAAAAAAAAGTCATCATAAAAATTGCCCTATCTCACTTGTATTCCGAAATATGTGAAAAATACTTGACAATTTAATTTTAAATCAGTTTTATTTCAATATTTGAGATTTTTCCGAATTTTCGAAATAGTTCTGAAAATTATTTTTAATTTTTTTTTAGAAATTTTATCAAATTAAATTCCGACAATCTTCCTTTGCCAACAAATATTTCAAAATTTGAATATTTGAAATTGTTTCCGAAATTTTCTCAAATTCACGTGCAACGATTGAGTTTAGTGAAAATCTTACGACAGCTTTTCTATAGAGCGAAAAATTACCTAGAAAAACGATTTTCTGAAAAACTCCCCAAAATCCCATGGTTCCCGAAATTTTCTCAAAATAATAAAAATCTATTTTCGAATTCCTCCTCTCCCACTTCACAACGGTACTAATCTTACAATGAAATCGTCTTACCTCGTTTTATCACTCGCCTGCTAAACCGCTATTGCCTCCTCTCAATGAAAATGAAAAGAAGAAAAATTAGAGAATGTTCTTCCATGCTCCAAAAAAAAAAACTTTAAAAACCCCTGGAATTATTTTTATATTTCCAAATGAGTATTATCAGAGAGGATCCTCTTCTGAATACAAATTCGACCAGTGGATTCCATCCAAAAATATCTGCAGCTCTTAATTTTTTTTTTCCTTTATTAAAAACGTCTCTTTCTTATTTCAGATCTGGTCAAGATAGAGCAGAAGAACTGGTCAACTCTTCTGGCAAAAGAGGAAAAAAAAGAAAGAAAGAATTGAGAATCAGAAAAGAAAAAAAGTAAAAAAATATACAGTTCTCATTCTATCGTTTCGTTGAACAGAGAATACAGCTAGATAAACCAGTAGATATAATTCTATAAAGTAATTTACGAAAAAAAAAGTCAGGGTCATGGCTGTCAAAGAGTGGTTCAGGCGACTGCAACCAGTGCAGTTATATCTTGTACTTTTTTTTACAACTACTTTTTTTATTGTTGAAATAATAGCAAGCCATATTACACACTCTCTTACACTACTATTGAATGCCTATCACATGCTCTGCAATATCATTGCTCTCGTTGGATGTATAGCATCGGTTAAGGTCAGTGAACTTTTCATCTACAAATAATAAGTGATAATTTAGTTTTAAGAGGGGAGAGAAAGAAACATGAGTAAATTTGGATTTCTAGAGTGTTTTTGTGGAATATCTCAAAATCTACGGTGGATAGAGTCTTTTTTTCTCCAATTTTTCCCATAAAAAGGATGATTAAATGAATTTTAGTATTTCCGGTGGATTACGAGATATTCTGTGAAAAGTGAGAATTTCGTGGATAGTAAAATCTTTTTTACGGCTTTTTTGGTTGAGAATCAGAACTATAAAGAAGCTTATTCGGGAATCCTCCTGTTTCCCATAGATTTTGAGATATTTTGCCGAAAAACTCGAGAATTTGACTCATTTTTCTATTTTCATTTCACTAAACTAAAAAAAAAAAATATTCCCAAAGAATTCGTATTTTAATTGGAAAGAAGCAAGATTCATAATGATTTTTTTTTTCAATTTTTTCATAATGATTTTTTTTTCAATCAAAAGTAACTCATTTATTAATGTCTATATTTATCCTTGAAATAAGCGATGAGATGATCAGATTGAAAAATCTTTAATTAATTGCAAATAAGCAATGAAAATAAGTTGATTCCAATCTGGATAGATTAATCCTAAGTAACGCATTATCACTTTTCATGAATAATTTCTCAAAATTAATAATTTTAGATTTTTCTTAGTTTCAAGAAATTTTTTGCTTGGGAAAAAACACTTTTCTTCACAGTGTATCGATTTAACAATCACTAATTCAATTCTGATGATTTTTTCATTAAGTTCGAAGCTTGCGTATAAATGGAAGTTTTCAATTTTTTTATTCCTTGATTCAAAAGCGAATTTTTCAATAAAATACATTAATTTCTTTCAGTAAGAGTTATTTCAGAAAATATTTTTTATGTCTTAATAATGAACGTAATGGAAACAAAGAATGAAAGAAATCACAGGTTCACGTGATTCGTGTATTCATTATTCATCTAGAAATGGTACTAAAAGGAAAGTAAAAAAGAAAAAATTCCATCTTTTTGCATTTTTACTCCAAAAGTAAATGATTTATCCTGATATTTTTCAAATTTTAATTAATAACAGTGCTTCCCCAATTTCCCCTCATTTCAATCTAATAATCCCAGTCAATTCCATTTTCAGTATGCTAATCAAGAAAAATGCAGAGGTGGGGATAATTGCGGAGAGTATCAAGACTCATCGACTGCCATCAACAAAGAAAAAGGCTCGCTCTCTTCATTACCAGCCACCTCAAAGGTAGAGTTTGTCTAACTATTATTATCACCTGCATGTACTGTTCATTTCTGAAATATCTTCAGAATCATGAGATTTGAAAAATTCCGTAGCACACGAAATTGTTTTCAAAAATGATATTGATTTTTTTTTATCCAGGCTTCGAAGATATTTTCAAGAGAATTCACAAAAAAATTTTCGCTTCATTTTCTTTCATCTATTCAATTACGTTACAAGTCAATGACACAAGTATTAACGAATTGCATTTTCTTTTCAGCAACAAACATGCTCAGACAGAAGGATGAAAAATACATTTGGTTGGGCGAGAATAGACATACTCACAATGCTAATGTGTTGTGTATTTTTGGCATCATTCTGTTTCACGCTTCTTATCGAAGCATTTCAGACACTTCTACATATTCATCATACTGATCAAGTGCATTTCCCAATAGAAGTCATGTGCATTGCAATCGCTGAAATAATCCTCAATATTTTCTGCTATTTTATCATTGGTGGATACACGTTTAATCAGAGTCTCTTCCTGAATATTACCAAGGATGGTAACGTTGTTCTTCAAAGGTACAAAATAATGGATTTTTATGATGTGCATGGATGTGCGTGATAGTTTACGTTATGGATTATTTATTTATTTGCTAATTGGTTGGAGTTACCAGCTCTAATAGTCTTGATAGAGATCGATCCATCAGAAATTGAATCGAAATAAATCCGAACACTATTTCGACTCATCCGGTCTCACCCTTTTGAGGGATAACGGAAGATCCTGTATATTTCAATATTTGGAATTTATTGTTTAGTAATGATTGTGATTTTGTTCGTACACAGAGAAAAATGTTTTCTTAATTTAAGAATGTGCAGGTCATTTGAATTAAGAAAGAATAGTCGCTTGATTTAAGTGAGTTTTACTTTCTTAAATTGAGAAAGAAAAAGTTACTTGATTTAAGTGAGAAAAGTCAATCAATTTAAGTGACCTGCCATTCTCAAATTAAGTGACTGCACATTCTTGAATTAAGAAAACAGTTTTCTCCGTGTACAATAACAGAAGTATCGATTTTTCCATTTTCTTCACCGGTCGTTTGCACTTTTCTATAAAAAAAATATTGATGGATATCGTCAAAGAATTAGTTTTAAAAAAATTAAATATATACGAGGTCTTTCGTAAGAGCCATTAGTCGTAATAGCAGCTAGTTTTTCTAAGGGGATGTTCGCAGATGAAAGTGCACTTTTAAATGAATCAAAAATTTCAGTAGCTGTTGCCGGCTCTTCTAAAGTAAAAATAGAAAATATTTCTTCTCGAATTGAAAGATCTGGGAATACTAAACGGAAAAAATCTAAAACCCGACTATGATTGGCCGTATCATTCAATTCATCCAATTGTATTGAAAAAAAATCACGAGAGAGATCTTCTAATAATTGAGACTGGAGATTTTCAGCAATCGATCCAATTCTTCGTGTTATTGTAGGTTCCGAAAAATCTAAATTATTACTAAATTTTTTTTTTCAACCAGTACTAAAAGTCTTGATCGTTCGCAATATAGATCTGACTAGGATGCCAAAAACGCGACATTGAATTAGAAGCAGAAAAACCATTCGAATTAATAGAAACAAGAAACGCAAGCAGTTTCAAGATATTTGCAATATAATGTAAATAAATTTGATTATATTGTCTCATTTTATCATTTTACTCAACTTTCGTGGCTTTAAAACTTGAGGAGTCGAATATTTTCGAGACGAGTGAATATTCCAATATTTTTTTTCATTAAAGAAGAAAGAAACGTGAAGTTTATCTTGAAATTATTAAAATGATTCCAGAAAAAAATCAGCTAATCTCCCAGAAGGTGAACAACAATTGTCACCTACAAGAAGAAGTCCAATAGCTCTACCTAAAAGTCAAGGATTAATGGAAATATTTCGGGACGTTGGTGGATGTATTTTCATTATAATTGCATCGATCCTTGTTCACTTGACATACGAAGAGATTGAACCTGGTACACCAAGCCCGGATGATATTTCAAAATTGATTGATCCAATTATCGCGATCATCTCTGCCATCTTCCTGTTTGCAATGAGTTATCCATATTGTAAGTTATTTATTGTTATCAATCATCTCATGCAATTTTCTTTTAGTGATAATTTGTAATTGTGGATTTTTTTCTCAAATTCAAGTGAAAAAGTCGTGTATGATTCTGCTGCAAACAATTCCAAATCACATTAACATCGATTCACTGAAGAAAGAATTACTCGCTGCCTTTCCGGGGATCGTTAATGTACATGATCTTCATGTTTGGCATCTTGCTGGAACTAAAATCATTTCTACAGTTCACATTATTTACTTGGATCCAATGGTAATTATTAGAATGGATGTAACAATCTTTATTATGATAAGATACTATCCAGAATTTTTTCAAAAATTTTCATCGAATCCTTTTCGAGATATTCATAATCAAATTTGCTGAAAATTGCTGTGGTGGAGTTGAATCGCCTTAAATTCGAGACTAATTTATGTAAAAACTCGCCGACTAATGTATGAATTGGAAAACATGAGACGCCTCCTTTTCAGTACAATCAAAAAAATTACGTTGCTCTGTAAATTTCGAGAAATATGAATTAAAAACCAGATATGACTTACCTCCATTTCATGTTTTTGATAAGATAGAGTCCGAGCAAGCTATGAACGTCTATACTATTGGAGTCCCATTAATTTAATGCAAAATATTCTTATTCAACTACTGGAATAAAAGATTCAAATTTTTTCCGTGAATAGATTTTCGATAAAATCATTTTTTCCTGTCTCTCCCAACTGGAAAATTATTTTATTCTATAGTCTTCAGTTATTTTCAAATAATCCAGTGAGATGATCAAAATCGTTATATCTATGGAATCAATAGAAAATTTCAACACTCATAGGTTTAACTGGATAATTTCCAAAATTATATTTCCTTAAACGCCCAAAAATCGTCTGATAGACCATCTGCACCGTAGTATGAACAGAAAACTTTTAAAAAGTCAAAGAAAGATGCAATATAAAGCCTAAATTTTTTTTTTATTTAGTATTTTTTTCGGATGAATTAAAATAAGTAGAGAATTCCTCTTCCTTTTTCTATGACCTTACGAACTCCTATATAATACCGTAATTAACATTTTTATTTTTTGTGCAGGTCTATGCAACTATCACTGACCAAGTCACTGCATTTTTCGTTGAAATGGGCATAACCCAAGTGACGATACAGCCAGAGTTCCATAAGGTATTTTTTTCTATTTCAATTTTTAAAAAGTGATGTAAAAATTTATTGATGATATTGAATGTAATTCTAGCCAAATGTTGACAAGACCGACTGCCTCATTCGTTGCCGTGGAAAAACATGTACTCAATCGCAGTGCTGCAACGAAGAAGAATTACTGGACGAGATAATCACATCAAAGTGTGGAAAAGAGCTGCAAATATTTGATAAAAAATTCGCAAAGAAAGAAATTATTCCAGCAGCATCAGACGTTGACTTGAGACGATTTTCTCTCAACAAAAGTGATAGTATAGTGTCAGTGTCTTGTGAGAGAATAGAGACACCAGTGAAGTGCAGAGAAAATGATAATGTAGATTCTACAAGTGTTGAAAAAACTGGCTCCAGCAACTCGAGCACTGGAGACGATATGGTCGGTGATGAAACACCTTGTAGTGTTATGGCATTTTAAGTTTTTATGAGAAATTTTTTCGCAAAATGAACTCTAACGTAAACTTTCTGACGTGAAATTGTCTGGTTATTCATTATGAATCGGCAGGAGCCTCGTGGATGATAATGATATGGAAAAATGTAATATTAAGCTGTGATTTTTTTTTTATTTCAAAATTTCCGGGCTTTGCTGAATTGGAGTGGAAATTAATTTCCATGTCAGTGATTCTTCTTAATAATTCACTTTCGAACAATAGTTGATCATCGTCATTAGCAATTCATTAAAATTTAGTGGAAGATCATTTCAGCTTCAATTCACAGCTCACAAAAAAAAATCTTGGCTTTTTTTGTTCTAATCTTGACAGAAATTTGTGATTTCTTCGATTTTAAAAACATTGTATTCACTACGAGAAGACTGGTTGTTAGTATTAAGGATAATTATTTTTAGAACGATTCATTATGGCAATAAAAACTTTTATGAATAATGTGTGAGTTTGATATTAACGTTATCGGTTGTTATTATAAGGATACAAGAATCTTTGGATATTTTCGATTGAATATCGAGGTCATTGAATACAGAAGAAATTTTTTCATTTCTATAAAAAAATGAATTTCTAGAAAAAAATTCTCGATTACACAAATTATCTCTTGAACATGATTACTCAACGAATGATGTCCGGAAAAAATAGGAAATACTGAATTGGCAGTTTCCGGAAGTCACCCGATGACAAAACTAGAGCAATCAAAATTTTTAGTGGCAATTTTTTTTTGCAGTACATTCTAAAAAATGATGATGTATCTCGAGTCACATGATGAATTGACATTGCTCGTCGTAATTTAACATAATTATTTCTGAATAGAGCCATCGTCAAATAATCGGAGTAACGGATGCATTGGGGGTCAACGTGACATTCGCACGGATCAGATTGAAAATTTGTATTGTTTTGTCATTGGGAGAATTATAGAAAGAATTATAGGGAGAGACAGACACTGAGCAAAGAATAGTAGTGAAAATAATTGAATAAATTGTTCTGATAGTCGTCAGCAATTTTTTTTTATATGGACAAAAATGTATTCAATTTAGTGAATCCTTTATAAAAGGGAACAAGAACGCAAACAATCGATATATCGAAAGTTGTCACGATTAAAGTGAAGTCCTCATTCCTCATTGGTCACTTAAATTGTGAGTAGTATGGTACGCGTAATGTACTATACTAAAAATACCTAACGGGCGCGCTGGAATATGGAATCAGGAAAAAAATTTCCAGTTTTCCGCGATGATCTCGGTAAATAAGCGAGATAGAGTGAAATGGACGACAATATGGGATCACTAAAAATGACAATGTCTGCTCTAAAGACCAGAGGCCTTTGCTCTATGAAAATGACCATTTCTGCTCAATCGAATTCTCAGAACCGTTTGCGATACTGTAATGAAATTTTGCAGGCTCTCTTGTGACGACATAGGCAGTGTCACTGTAGAATTTCATCAGAAAATACGCCACAGAAAAAAAGTTATGAGGATTTGAAAATCGGGATTTTCATGATGGCTGATGTCCTTCAAATATTCCTTTATCCTCATTTTTCACCCATTTCCCGTAGAGATACAAGGTTTTCCTTGAAATTTCGCAAAGAGTTGATTGAAAACAAGATGTTGGGGGATCCTGAAGGGCCAAAAGCCGCAAGGATTCGGGATATCCAGTTTTTGCGGAATTTTCAGGCCAAACCCAGAGGCAATGGCCTTTGCTCTATGAAAATGACCATTTCTGCTCAATCGAATTCTCAGAACCGTTTGCGATACTGTAATGAAATTTTGCAGGCTCTCTTGTGACGACATAGGCAGTGTCACTGTAGAATTTCATCAGAAAATACGCCACAGAAAAAAAGTTATGAGGATTTGAAAATCGGGATTTTCATGATGGCTGATTTCCTTCGAATATTCCTTCATCCTCATTTTTCACCCATTTCCCGAGGGAATACGGGGTTTTCCTTGAAATTTCGCAAAGAATTGAGTGAAACACACGATAATGGGGGATCCTGGAGGGCCAAAAGCCGCAACGATTCGGGATATTCGGTATCCGCGGAATTTTTTCAGTTTTTCGCGATTATCTCGGTAAATAAGCGAGATAGAGCGAAATAGGCACTGATTTGGGATCAGGAAAGAATTATATCCAGTTTTTGGCGATTATCCCGGTAAATAAGCGAGATAGGGCGGAATAGGCACTGATTTGGGATCAGGAAAGAAGTATTTTCGGTTTTTCGCGATTATCTCGGTAAATAAGCGAGATAGAGCGAAATGGACGTTAATATGGGATCAGTAAAAATGTCGATTTTTGCTCTGTCGAATTCGCAGAACCATTCGAGATACTGTTGTGGAATTTTGCAGGCTACTTCCTGACGACCTAGGCAGTGTCACTGTCAAATTTCATAAGGAAATACGCCACAGAAAAAAAGTTATGAAGATTTGAAAATCGGGATTTTCATGATGGCTGATGTCCTTCAAATATTCCTTTATCCTCATTTTTCACCCATTTCCCGTAGAGATACGAGGTTTTCCTTGAAATTTCGCAAAGAGTTGATTGAAAACAAGATGTTGGGGGATCCTGAAGGGCCAAAAGCCGCAAGGATTCGGGATATCCAGTTTTTGCGGAATTTTCAGGCCAAACCCAGAGGCAATGGCCTTTGCTCTATGAAAATGACCATTTCTGCTCAATCGAATTCTCAGAACCGTTTGCGATACTGTAATGAAATTTTGCAGGCTCTCTTGTGACGACATAGGCAGTGTCACTGTAGAATTTCATCAGAAAATACGCCACAGAAAAAAAGTTATGAGGATTTGAAAATCGGGATTTTCATGATGGCTGATGTCCTTCAAATATTCCTTTATCCTCATTTTTCACCCATTTCCCGTAGAGATACAAGGTTTTCCTTGAAATTTCGCAAAGAGTTGATTGAAAACAAGATGTTGGGGGATCCTGAAGGGCCAAAAGCCGCAAGGATTCGGGATATCCAGTTTTTGCGGAATTTTCAGGCCAAACCCAGAGGCAATGGCCTTTGCTCTATGAAAATGACCATTTCTGCTCAATCGAATTCTCAGAACCGTTTGCGATACTGTAATGAAATTTCGCAAGCTCTCTTGTGACGACATAGGGAGTGTCACTGTAGAATTTCATCAGAAAATACGCCACAGAAAAAAAGTTATGAGGATTTGAAAATCGGGATTTTCATGATGGCTGATTTCCTTCGAATATTCCTTCATTCTCATTTTTCACCCATTTCCCGAGGGAATACGGGGTTTTCCTTGAAATTTCGCAAAGAATTGAGTGAAACACACGATAATGGGGGATCCTGGAGGGCCAAAAGCCGCAACGATTCGGGATATTCGGTATCCGCGGAATTTTTTCAGTTTTTCGCGATTATCTCGGTAAATAAGCGAGATAGAGCGAAATAGGCACTGATTTGGGATCAAGAAAGAAGTATTTTCGGTTTTTCGCGATTATCTCGGTAAATAAGCGAGATAGAGCGAAATGGACGTTAATATGGGATCAGTAAAAATGTCGATTTTTGCTCTGTCGAATTCGCAGAACCATTCGAGATACTGTTGTGGAATTTTGCAGGCTACTTCCTGACGACCTAGGCAGTGTCACTGTCAAATTTCATAAGGAAATACGCCACAGAAAAAAAGTTATGAAGATTTGAAAATCGGCATTTTCATGATGGCTGATGTCCTTCAAATATTCCTTTATCCTCATTTTTCACCCATTTCCCGTAGAGATACGAGGTTTTCCTTGAAATTTCGCAAAGAGTTGATTGAAAACAAGATGTTGGAGGATCCTGAAGGGCCAAAAGCCGCAAGGATTCGGGATATCCAGTTTTTGCGGAATTTTCAGGCCAAACCCAGAGGCAATGGCCTTTGCTCTATGAAAATGACCATTTCTGCTCAATCGAATTCTCAGAACCGTTTGCGATACTGTAATGAAATTTTGCAGGCTCTCTTGTGACGACATAGGCAGTGTCACTGTAGAATTTCATCAGAAAATACGCCACAGAAAAAAAGTTATGAGGATTTGAAAATCGGGATTTTCATGATGGCTGATGTCCTTCAAATATTCCTTTATCCTCATTTTCCACCCATTTCCCGTAGAGATACGAGGTTTTCCTTGAAATTTCGCAAAGAGTTGATTGAAAACAAGATGTTGGGGGATCCTGAAGGGCCAAAAGCCGCAAGGATTCGGGATATCCAGTTTTTGCGGAATTTTCAGGCCAAACCCAGAGGCAATGGCCTTTGCTCTATGAAAATGACCATTTCTGCTCAATCGAATTCTCAGAACCGTTTGCGATACTGTAATGAAATTTTGCAGGCTCTCTTGTGACGACATAGGCAGTGTCACTGTAGAATTTCATCAGAAAATACGCCACAGAAAAAAAGTTATGAGGATTTGAAAATCGGGATTTTCATGATGGCTGATTTCCTTCGAATATTCCTTCATCCTCATTTTTCACCCATTTCCCGAGGGAATACGGGGTTTTCCTTGAAATTTCGCAAAGAATTGAGTGAAACACACGATAATGGGGGATCCTGGAGGGCCAAAAGCCGCAACGATTCGGGATATTCGGTATCCGCGGAATTTTTTCAGTTTTTCGCGATTATCTCGGTAAATAAGCGAGATAGAGCGAAATAGGCACTGATTTGGGATCAGGAAAGAATTATATCCAGTTTTTGGCGATTATCCCGGTAAATAAGCGAGATAGGGCGGAATAGGCACTGATTTGGGATCAGGAAAGAAGTATTTTCGGTTTTTCGCGATTATCTCGGTAAATAAGCGAGATAGAGCGAAATGGACGTTAATATGGGATCAGTAAAAATGTCGATTTTTGCTCTGTCGAATTCGCAGAACCATTCGAGATACTGTTGTGGAATTTTGCAGGCTACTTCCTGACGACCTAGGCAGTGTCACTGTCAAATTTCATAAGGAAATACGCCACAGAAAAAAAGTTATGAGGATTTGAAAATCGGGATTTTCATGATGGCTGATGTCCTTCAAATATTCCTTTATCCTCATTTTTCACCCATTTCCCGTAGAGATACGAGGTTTTCCTTGAAATTTCGCAAAGAGTTGATTGAAAACAAGATGTTGGGGGATCCTGAAGGGCCAAAAGCCGCAAGGATTCGGGATATCCAGTTTTTGCGGAATTTTCAGGCCAAACCCAGAGGCAATGGCCTTTGCTCTATGAAAATGACCATTTCTGCTCAATCGAATTCTCAGAACCGTTTGCGATACTGTAATGAAATTTTGCAGGCTCTCTTGTGACGACATAGGCAGTGTCACTGTAGAATTTCATCAGAAAATACGCCACAGAAAAAAAGTTATGAGGATTTGAAAATCGGGATTTTCATGATGGCTGATTTCCTTCGAATATTCCTTCATCCTCATTTTTCACCCATTTCCCGAGGGAATACGGGGTTTTCCTTGAAATTTCGCAAAGAATTGAGTGAAACACACGATAATGGGGGATCCTGGAGGGCCAAAAGCCGCAACGATTCGGGATATTCGGTATCCGCGGAATTTTTTCAGTTTTTCGCGATTATCTCGGTAAATAAGCGAGATAGAGCGAAATAGGCACTGATTTGGGATCAGGAAAGAATTATATCCAGTTTTTGGCGATTATCCCGGTAAATAAGCGAGATAGGGCGGAATAGGCACTGATTTGGGATCAGGAAAGAAGTATTTTCGGTTTTTCGCGATTATCTCGGTAAATAAGCGAGATAGAGCGAAATGGACGTTAATATGGGATCAGTAAAAATGTCGATTTTTGCTCTGTCGAATTCGCAGAACCATTCGAGATACTGTTGTGGAATTTTGCAGGCTACTTCCTGACGACCTAGGCAGTGTCACTGTCAAATTTCATAAGGAAATACGCCACAGAAAAAAAGTTATGAAGATTTGAAAATCGGCATTTTCATGATGGCTGATGTCCTTCAAATATTCCTTTATCCTCATTTTTCACCCATTTCCCGTAGAGATACGAGGTTTTCCTTGAAATTTCGCAAAGAGTTGATTGAAAACAAGATGTTGGGGGATCCTGAAGGGCCAAAAGCCGCAAGGATTCGGGATATCCAGTTTTTGCGGAATTTTCAGGCCAAACCCAGAGGCAATGGCCTTTGCTCTATGAAAATGACCATTTCTGCTCAATCGAATTCTCAGAACCGTTTGCGATACTGTAATGAAATTTCGCAAGCTCTCTTGTGACGACATAGGGAGTGTCACTGTAGAATTTCATCAGAAAATACGCCACAGAAAAAAAGTTATGAGGATTTGAAAATCGGGATTTTCATGATGGCTGATGTCCTTCAAATATTCCTTTATCCTCATTTTCCACCCATTTCCCGTAGAGATACGAGGTTTTCCTTGAAATTTCGCAAAGAGTTGATTGAAAACAAGATGTTGGGGGATCCTGAAGGGCCAAAAGCCGCAAGGATTCGGGATATCCAGTTTTTGCGGAATTTTCAGGCCAAACCCAGAGGCAATGGCCTTTGCTCTATGAAAATGACCATTTCTGCTCAATCGAATTCTCAGAACCGTTTGCGATACTGTAATGAAATTTTGCAGGCTCTCTTGTGACGACATAGGCAGTGTCACTGTAGAATTTCATCAGAAAATACGCCACAGAAAAAAAGTTATGAGGATTTGAAAATCGGGATTTTCATGATGGCTGATTTCCTTCGAATATTCCTTCATCCTCATTTTTCACCCATTTCCCGAGGGAATACGGGGTTTTCCTTGAAATTTCGCAAAGAATTGAGTGAAACACACGATAATGGGGGATCCTGGAGGGCCAAAAGCCGCAACGATTCGGGATATTCGGTATCCGCGGAATTTTTTCAGTTTTTCGCGATTATCTCGTTAAATAAGCGAGATAGAGCGAAATAGGCACTGATTTGGGATCAGGAAAGAAGTATATCCAGTTTTTGGCGATTATCTCGGTAAATAAGCGAGATAGGGCGGAATAGGCACTGATTTGGGATCAGGAAAGAAGTATTTTCGGTTTTTCGCGATTATTCTTCATAAAAAGGAACAAGACCGCAAACAATCGATGTATCAAAAGTTGTCACGAATAAAGTGAGGTCCTCTTCCTCATTGGTCAGTTAAATTATGAGTAGTATAGTACGCGCAAACTTTTCTATTGTTGAAGATAAATGATTGATTGGAACTGAGGAAACAAATGGTGAAAGAGGTAAATTTCGTTGAAATAAAAACAAATTATTGTTGGAGAAAATTATTTGTTAAGGACCATTGAAATAATTTCTTCATCATTTATACTACTTTTTTTTTCTCAGTGTTTTTTTCAACTACAGAATTTGAATCAATATACACAATTATGCAGCATAATATCCTCTTTATTGTTGAAAAATATTAATCACAGAAAGTTTGTTAATATAAAGGAAGATAAAATTTTGGAGCTCGACATAACATTGGATTGAAAACAACTCACAAATAATCCATAATCATTTTTGTTTTGAGAGAAACATAATAAATGATAATTGTAATGTTCTTAAACAAGAGCAGCTGGACCTCTGTTATCTGTGTAGCATTTCATGAGTTTAAATCCGGTCTCGCAAGTGTCAGCACCCTCTGATAATTTTGTGGAAAACACAATTTAATCAACAATAAGTCAAAAAACTTTTATCAATTAATTCTAATATAC
The DNA here is from genome assembly GCA_963921955.1 of Aleiodes alternator. Classification (NCBI taxonomy): domain Eukaryota; kingdom Metazoa; phylum Arthropoda; class Insecta; order Hymenoptera; family Braconidae; genus Aleiodes; species Aleiodes alternator. The sequence continues at coordinate 10,579,619 of OY998109.1, read as the reverse complement.
TCACTCATATCCTTGCACTTTGTCATGACTTCCTCTACTTTGTCAGCTGCAAGTGACAATCCCATTTTTTGACGTGTCATAGCTTCATCCAGTTTGCCATCTTCACTCAACTGTCAAAATGATAAGAAGTAATCGATTGATATTTTTAATTATTTACAAGATAAATTATTAATTAAGAATTAGTAAAGCCAAACTCACCAAACCCATTTTCTTCATCATACATGCGGCAAAACAACGCATCTTTTCATTATCAGTCCACTCACCTTTGTGAGCCTTGTCAACTTCAGCTGAAAAATAGAATTTCCTTCAATGAACATGTATCGAAACCTCTAGATTCATTGCTCATAAATTTAAAAAATGATGAGAAAATCCATGAGAATTTTGTGCTGTTCAGATTCATTTATGGATTTTATATCCAAATATAAAAAAAGATATTTCAATAAATTCTAAACTTCTTATTTTCTCCTAACTTACCCATATCAGCTCCAGTTTCAGTTATACATGCAGTTTTCCATTCTCTGAGTTTTCCCTTTTGCTCATCAGTGAGAGCCTGTAAGATAAATAATAAAAATTTACTTTTCCCGAGAAATACTTTCCCCAGCAATTCTGAATGTTCGTTCTTTCTTGATAGAACAATCTCATTCAAAAAAAAAAACAAAAACGATTCAATTCAGTAGTGAAGAGACAAAACAAGATAAGTCTCTTTTTTTTCTCATGAATTTTTTTGAAAATACCTCAGAAAATAACCGAGAAAGAGGAATTTCGCCCTAAAACTCTTTTGTAACTCTTGAAATTCTCTACAAAAACAGATGAGTAATGTCACCTCATCTCGCTTAGTTTCCGAGATATTTCCTTAGAAATGACTTCAAAAATAAGTCGATTTATCCTGTTTCACCTCTTCACTACTGAATTCATCTTATTTATTTATGTATAAGAGAGAAATTGAGTTTATCAGACTTGTATAAGGGAAACGGAATCCCTCAAACTCGCAACAGGAAGAAGTAATAAATGAATAAATCATATTTTTTGAAGAATTATTCACCTAGTAATCTACACAGAGAAAAATGTTTTCTTAATTTAAGAATGTGCAGGTCACTTAAACTAAGAAAGTAAAGTCACTTAAATTAAGAAAGTAAAGTCAGTTGATTTAAGTGAGTTTTACTTTCTTAAATTAAGAAAGAAAAAGTCACTTGATTTAAGTGAGAAAAGTCACTCGATCTAAGTGAGAAAAGTCACTTAATTTAAGTGATCTGCCATTCTTAAATTAAGAAAACATTTTTATCTGTGTAAAGTTTTCTCCAAATAATAATAAATTATCACTTACAAAAGCGCCAACAATGCACACAGTAAGAACAACAGCGATGAATTTCATCTTTCTTTTATTCTTTGATAAGTCTTCTGAAAATCAGTAAAGTAAGTAGCAAAAGCGTGAGCGAATTACTGGACAATAATCCCAGTGAATTCCTTCTCTTATATAGGCCCCCTGGGTGATGCGATAGCTGGGCGTATATGACGCGTTGATTTCTTATTTTTTCTGAAGGCCATGTCGGATCAGCTGAAATAGTGGGGTCGTGTTAATTCTGATTAGCGGCATTATGCACTTGCCACAAGAATAAATAAATAGAAAAAAACAGAATTAGTGTTAAAACTTCAGTCAAATAGAGGTGCACTATAAATTCCTTAAATACTACAGTAATGCACCTTGTTTTATCTCCTTGAGTCTCATCAGTGCCTGGAAATTTCCTCAAAATCCTCCTCTACATTGTTCGTAGGTCAAACATTAATTATGCATAATTTATCTCAGAATGTAATAAGTCATTACGATAACCCATTGACAGCAAAAAAATCAACTATCACATTACGTAAAATTCATCTCAACAATAATGTCTATTATTTTATGAATTATGTAATAATAATTGTGATTTGAATATTCAATGAATCACCTTTTTTTAGCCTGTTTACACGTATTATTCATTGTACAAATCAATTAAGAGTATCTCGTGCGAAACGTGACCACAATGACTAATTCTCAGTTATTTTCAATGTCATTCAATGAAATACGTTTAAATTCAGCGGAAAAAAAGTCCTTTTTTTTCCTGTACTTTATTCAAATTATTATCGTCTGGTCACTTGGAATATTCAGGAAGATGAATACTGGAAGTGGATAAATAGAATCAGACAGTGTCTGAATGGTTAATAAATGTAAGCGAGTATATAAAATTGGCCTTGGTAATTCTCAAGCATAAATATGTGATTTTTATTTAGTATAGACACTTGAATCGAAGACAAAGGAATCGGTTGTTTCCTTTATGACTGAAGAAATTATGGAAGTCTATGATTAGGAAAAATTGATGAATCAATTCAGTAGTGAAGAGGTAAAACAAGATAAGTCCCTTTTTTTCTCATTAAGTTTTTTAAAAAAATCTCAGAAAATAACCGAGAAAGAGCAATTTTGCCCAAAAATTCTATTGTAACTCTTGAAATTCTCTACAATAACAGATGAGTAATATCACCTTATCTCGCTTAGTTTCCGAGATATTTCCTTCAAAATGACCTCAAAGATAAGTCGACTTATCATGTATTACATCTTTACTACTGAACATTTATGTTCGGATTTATTAGGGAGCAATCAATTTTTCAATTAATTTTTTTTAAGGTCGATTTAATTCTAATATCATGAAATTTTATGGAAAAATTATGGTCAAGGGAAAGGAAATTGTTGAGTAAAATGATACGAGTAATTGATTCCATTGATATAATCATCTTCAGCTATGTCATCGACCTTTCAAGGAAACCAATGACAGGTAAAAATAAATTGCGAAGGCTATTTCAAATAATAAAGTGAATGACGCGACAAAAATACAAAATTCAATTATCCTCTTTTGTCAGGTTTTCATCGACAGCTTCAGCTCTGAACACATTGTAATAATGAATTATTTTGTTTTCAAGAAATCTATTTTAATTCTATTTGCATTTTCAATGGAATTTATTCACTTGAATAACTGAAGAACAATCCATCACAACAAGAGCTTCTGGAAGATTCCTTGAACATTAATCGCAATATGAAAATCGCATATCTCTTCCCAACACTCTTGCGCTGAATTTTTTGCCTCATCTAATAGTTCTACTGATATAATCGTATTCACACGTATCGCATATAATTATTCGCATAGTGATCCCCAATTCATCATTACTTGATGCAAATTAGCCAGTAATAATCATCTAATCAGCATTCATTACGATAATAATCATTTCTGTAACTTCTGTAACTTCGCTGAAAAATACTCGTCGTTTCATCGCCTCAGTGGAAACTGAGAAACTACGTCAAGGCCTCTCGCCTTAGCGTTAATGAAGCCAAGTCCAAGGATAAACTAATCGGTCATTCGCTTCAATCGGTCGAAAATTAGACCTTTATTCTTCCGCTCATGTATTTTCGGTTCATTCATGAAAATTCAAACTGGTTAGGACACGGAAATAAAAAATACATTTTTTAATGAATTTATAGAGTAGAAAAACATCTCGACAATGAAAAATAACGTTATTCACAGAAAATTTAGTGAAATGTTAACAAAACATTATATGTCATACGAGAATCTAATGGAATTACACAGAGAAAAATGTTTTCTTAATTCAAGAATGTGCAGGCACTTAATTTAAGAATAGCAGGTCACTTAAATTAAGTGACTTTACTCACTTAAGTCAAGTGACTTTTTCTTTCTTAATCTAGGAAAGTAAAAGTCACTTAAATTAAGTGACTTTTTCGTTCTTAATTTAAGAAAGTAAAAATCACTTAAATTAAGTGAATTTTCTCACTTAAATTAAGTGACTTTTTCTTTCTTAATTTAAGAAAATAAAACTCACTTAAATCAAGTGACTTTTCTTTCTTAATTTAAGTGACCTGCACATTCTTAAATTGCGCGACTGCACATTCTTAAATTAAGAAAACATCCTTCTCTGTGCACGCTCGTCCCACGAAGACAATGTTGTATGTTTAAAAGTGGAAAATCATCAGAAAGAAGTTAGAGTTCTTAAGGTATTTTTGAATGCATTGTCTCATATTCGTATTGAAGAGTGATTTTTTTTTCTTATACTGTGGAGCATGATTTTTCTCTGATAGTTTTCAATTCATACACTCATGCTCATAATTATGATGATATAAAAAAAATAGTTCCTTTTCCTCTAAGCGATCTGTCCCATAACTCCGGAGCCTTGTGCTAATAGCTCTCAATTCATACGCGAGCTAATGAGCTCTGCGTTAATTATATATTTCTCGAGACTCTCAAACGTTTCCTCATACCACTACAACTTTCAACAAGTTCGATTATCCCTATCTCGTGCATATCGAACAAAACACTGAGATTGTAGAGACAAAAAATCCTAGGATTTCTTCTATTTTCATTTATTACATTCGGAATTTTGAAGTTCTTTCCACTAAACATGTTCGTTCAGAACGTCTACATTATATAAACTACTTTTACGTGAAAATTTTTTTAAAAAGCATTTAAAAAATGAATTTATATCTATTTATAACGCATATTATTTCCTAATTTGATATTACAAGTCATGGGAAACTCGGTTAATTCACCAAATATAGGAAAAAAAAATAAATTCATCAAAGTAGTTCTATCGGATTTCGAGTCATCAAGAGATTTTCTTCAAATTATGTAAAATAATTATTTATGGTATCTTCGAAGTTTAAAATTTTTTGACCATATAGTTAATGAGATATCCAATCGAAAAATTCTAACTTTAACACAGAATAAATGGTGAAACCTCAAAAATTGATCAAATTGCGGGTTTTCGTTTTTTTCCTCACAGTCTGGTCGGTCGATTACTCAATAATGGAGATATAGGGGCGAGTGGGGCAAAATGGGCCCTCATAGTAAACATGATTGAGGAATTTTTTTCGGAATGAAGGATTTGACGAAAAAATCTGAAAAAATTTGAGAAAATCCTCCAACATATCTATATTGTTTGTAAATTTTTTCAGATTTTTTGAAGCAACCGCTGCTTTTTAAAAAAACTTTGAGTCATCTCATCTTCTAGGTCCATTTTGCCCCACTCTCCCCTACTGGAGTATTCGGGCGATTCTCTTCTGATTTTTTTGTAAAAGCTTTCATGAAAGCCTGAGAAACTTCTGATTCAAAGAAATTCTCAAGTATTACGTGAAACAATTTTCAGAAAAAAGTGATTTCAAATAGTAATGAAGATGTTAAAATTATTTAAAAATGAAATAACGATTCTCATAAAATATTGAATATATTTAGTCTTCGCCGTCGAAGTCATCGTTGAAGGTTATTCGAACACTAACTTCATCAGTAACACTGTCATAAACTCGGTAATTCATAAAATCACTACATTTTCATAATTTATGATAGAATAAACAGTGGTTGAAGGAAGTAAGTAATTATGGACTACAATACTCGTAATTTTAGTAGACTGCAGAATTGTGAGAATCATTTCCCAATTATTTAAACTTGAAATTGTAGGCTGCCCCACCTTTTTCGTAATGCAACAGTATTCCAAGAAAATGCACTAAAAATGAGAGGAAGAAAAAAGTGAAGAAAAATAGATTGGTGAAGTATATAAAGAGTGTGGGTGTTAAACGCTTAGTTACAAACTTTTGAGCATCATAAACAAGCATGAAGTTTTCATCTACAATTTTTGTTCTCTGCATTCTTGCAGTCACTTCCGTAAGTCATCATGATTTGAAAAGAATTAACGCAAATCAAACTGAGTATGAAAAGATCTGTTTGGATTTGAAAAAGTATTTTAAAGTGTAGCCGTACCGTTGAAAGTGCAGCTGAACCTTTATCTAATTTCGATGGATATTATTCAGTGCAATTTATTTAATTTGAATGAATATCTTCATACTCCAGTATTTTACTTCATCTTTTCCTAATTTTTGTTAGATTTCAAGATTTTCTCGTTGATTAGGGGTTTATCACAGTGTAAATTTTTTTAAATCCATTGCGCATTACATATTTTTTCCGGAATTTGATTCTCTTAAAAATTTATTAATAAAAATTAATTTATTAATAAATTTATTTGTTTAATGGCTATCAGCTAATGGCTAATGTGATCAGTTATGAACATGCTGCTCAATTTTTAACGCGCAGTTGGAATTATTTCGATTGCTACTACTTTTTTTCAAAAGGAGAAGTCGAGGCATTAGGGACTCCGGCTCCCATTATGAAAAAAAAACAGTTTTATTCTAATATATTTGAGATTTTTGAGAATTTTGCGGAATTTTCATGAAATTTTTATAAAATTTTTCTGACATTTTTTCTGATAATTTCTCAAATTAACCTCCGGCAAATACTACTCATTTTGAACGTTACACCTTTTGATAATATTTTTTCATGCGTGTTCTTCTCAAATTTTTACACGAAAAACCAATTTTTACATCGATATTTCCACTTAGCCGATCTTCCATCGGTCAATGGTCGCTACAAATTCTTAAATTTTTTGGAAAAAGTTAAATTAAATTTAAAAAAAAAAAATGAAATTTTTTAATCAACAGCACGTCCATGCATTATCTGACGAAATGAAAGTGCAGATAGAGGCCGAGGTGAAGAGATGCGAAGAAATAACAGGAGCAGATAGTTCCATCGTGACTCGTTTATGGCTCGGTGAAGATGCACCGATTGATGATAAAATCAAGTGCTTTGGAGCTTGTTTCATGAAAGGAGTTGGACTTGTGAGTAATTATTGTATCTTCTTATTGACTCGAACTGTATCACAATAAAAGTGACGCTTTAATTGTTACAAGATGGAGGACGATGGTAATATTGACAAGGAACTGGCAAAATCACTGGCAGAAGAATTCACATCAGACCCTGAAATTTTGACCAAGATAGATGGGTGCTTAGACCATAGTATGTACACTATATTATTTCTTATAGACAATTTACAATGAAAATCAAAAAAAAATTCTAATTGTTTTCTTCTCAATTTCAGAGGATGCTAATGAATGCGAAACTGTACACCTAATTTTCCACTGTCTCCTTGAACACAAGGTAAATAAATTTATCCAATTCTTTCATTAATTTGAATTATTCTCGTCTCTCCTGAATTGAACTGACGATCTTGTTTCAGCTTGTTTTATGGAAACATTCAGCTTCAGTTTAAAAATTAAGGAAATGAAATTCATCAATCATGATACCTCCAAGGTTTTAATAATGCAGTAAGGACCGATGCCTGGAACTCGATGATAATCCGATAAAATTACATTCTCTAATTATTCCCCTGTATTTAGATTATACGAGCAAATTTATTCAATAAAATTCATGCAATATTCCAAATTCTTCTTTTATTTCTTCAATTAATTTCTCCTTGTTATGAATGTCGCTATGAAAAATTTTGAAAAAAAAAAAATCGAAAGATGCCCAGACGTTGCTATATCGTTCCCTCATTTTTATCAATTGTTCACAAAATCCCTAATTTCAAGAAAAAGAATCCTTTCATTTTGCCACCGTTTTGCCTAATAATATTCTCAATGAACAGGTAATACGAGAACTTCCAACATAACATAATTTAGCTTATTACAGAGTACAACGAATTGAATTCAATATTCACGGACATGGTAGAATGTGCAATTATGAATTTTCAGACGCCTACACAAGTGAGCAGATTTATGTTTTTGTACCATCTTCACACAATGGAATATCTACTGCGGTCACTCCTTCATTAGCATCTTCTTCGAGACGACGCTCAAGTTCTTCAGATAATACTCGTGACTAATGCTAGTTCGAGGATATAGAAAAAAAATAAAAAAATCATTCATTACATATTAGAAACATATTTCGTGAATTTTCAAGTGTTAAATTAAATTTTCAAGTGTTAAATAAATTTCATAATAAATTTTGATATTATTCTTCGAGAGTAAAGGATCATGTACCTTCAGGCTGCAACAATTTTTTTGTGTGTCCTGTGCACTTTTGTAAGCATTATTAATTCGTTTTTCTTAGAAGAATTTCAAGAGCTACAAGAAAGAATTCACTTTTTGAAATATAAAGAAAAGGATCGGTGAAAAAAATAGATTTATTTTGTTTCACCTCTCTGCTACTGGAATAAATCTTCAATTTAAGAGAAAAAAATACTTTCAGGGTCAACGAAATGAATTAGATACGGATAGTAATAATGTCATGATGAATTTGACGCATTGTGTTCAAAGTTACAACGCCACTGCCCAACAACTCGAGGCAATTAATGCTGAGGCCAAATTAGTTGAAGAAAAAGTACATTGTGTTACAGCATGTATCATGAAATTACGTGGAACCGTAAGTTATGAGATGAATTACAATAATGCAGTAGTGAAAATGGTGAGACGAGATGATTATGAGATATTTCGGAAACTGTTATCAAAATCCAGTGGCGATTTCTTCGATTGCAATGAGAAGGTTTAAAATTAATTTTTTTTGAATGTCATTGAGGAAAAAAGATCTCATCTTCTTATGAATCTTCAATTTTCGTTCGAAAATCGACATTCGGAATTCTCGCTAAAATTCAACGTATTAGTTATGCTCCTAATATCTATAATCAATTGTGTTTTTCGTTTCCATGTTTGTAAATCAATGTGTGGGGATTATAGAACGTTGGAGGAATTCACAGAGAAAAATGTTTTTTTAGTTTAAGAATGTGCAGTCATTTAATTTAAGTGACCTGCCATTCTTAAATTAAGTGACTTTTCTCACTTAAATCAAGTAACTATTTCTTTCTTAATTTAAGAAAGTAAAAGTCACTTAAATTAAGTGACTTTTTTCACTTAAATCAAGTGACTTTTTCTTTCTTAATTTAAGTGACTGCACATTCTCAAATTAAGAAAACATTTTTCTCTGTGTTGATTTAACAATCTTAATTGATTGTGTAAATATTCATTTGACCATTAATAGTATTGTTAAATCAATCTTTCCAACGTCCTATGATCTCCACACATTGATGTCCATAATTAAATTAAAAATTAGGAGGTATTTATTCATCTCGTTCAACCACTTTCCTATAAATTTCAAAAATCAATCATCACGGAAAATTTTTAATATTATTATCACGGTCTCATTTAATTTCGATTGTAATTCTAACAGATGACACAAAAAGGTAGATTGAATCAAAAAGGTTTGATTCATAAAAATTTTGAAGAATTTTCAGACAGTTCAAATTTTCAATCTGCAATAAATCTATGTGCAAAACACAGTAAGTTTCAATTTCCATAAATTTTCATAATTTTTTTTGTAAAAATCTTGTCTCTATTTTTCCGCACGCCGTGCGTAAAGTAGCCAGTTTCCGCACGCTACGTCTGCGGTCAGTGGCACTTTCCACACGTTGTGTATAAAAAAACAGTACCTCAAACGTACGATAAAAATTTTCAGGCTCATGTGATTACAAAACATGTAGCCTTACACTCATCAGAAAAGTACACAGAGAAAAATGTTTTCTTAATTTAAGAATGTGCAGTCACTTAATTCAAGTGACCTGCCATTCTTAAATTAAGTAACTTTTCTCACTTAAATCAAGTAACTATTTCTATCTTAATTTAAGAAAGTAAAAATCACTTAAATTAAGTGACTTTTCTCACTTAAATCGAGTGACTTTTTCTTTCTTAATTTAAGAAAGTAAAAATCACTTAAATTAAGTGACTTTTCTCACTTAAATCAAGTGACTTTTTCTTTCTTAATTTAAGAAAGTAAAACTCACTTAAATCAAGTGACTTTTCTCACTTAAATCAAGTGACTTTTCTTTCTTAATTTAAGTGACCTGGACATTCTTAAATTAAGTGACTGCACATTCTTAAATTGAGAAAACATTTTTCTCTGTGTACATTACTTAACACGTGCGGTAAAGTACGTTTCTGACGAGTGTGAGGCTGCAAAACGAGCCAAAGGCAAGTTTTGTAATCACATGAGTCTTAAAATCTTTACTGCGCATGTAAGGTACTGTTTTTTTACGCACAACGTGTGAAAAGTGGCCACTTTCCGCACGGCGTGTGGAAAAAGTACTTTACGGCACTTGTTAGGTAATTTTCTATTTTCTTATTTTTTTAGAAAGTGATGATGACTGCAAGACCGCAAAACTTCTGTTTGACTGTTTAAAACAAAGAATTGAATGTCCAAAAAGACATGACTGTGTATTTGACATATTATTCGCCGAAATAGTGTATTAAGAGTATTTCATTATTCGTAGGTAACGTTTATTATTTAGTTATGTATTATAAATAACCTCATCATTTCACAGGAATTAACTACACGTCATGTAATTGACTTATGAGATATACAAAAATAATATGTAAAATAAATTCTAGAAATATAAAAATTCTGATGACATTGGATTACAATATTTGAATTAAAAACTGGCACAGTTGTCTTTTATCAGTGAAGATTTTATTTGCTGTTGTAACAGAAGATGTTTGAATGATTTCACTTTCTTTCTTCATCAATTTTCTATTCTTACACATTGCGTTTCCGGAAAATCGATAGTTCCGACAGATGAATATCCCGTTATGTATTCATTCGCTCAATGAATAATTTTGACAATAATTAATTGCACTATTTCCATTACGAAATGACTCTAAGTTGAGAGAAATTCGAAAAGACATACAATCTCCATTTTTCTTATTATCAATCCATTTTTTTCAAACAATGCGTACTTCCTGTAGATAAATTATTTCTCTTAAGTAACATTTGTAATATTAATTTTTCTTTTTTTTTTTTTTAATCTGAAAAATATTATTCGGTCCATTATTCATTCGAAAAGAAAATTTTCTGTGCAATTACTAAAATGACGCTTTTTTCGTACGGTTTTCTATTTTTCCATTTCCCTTTAGCTAATGTGACCCCAAATTTTGAGCCGACCTCTAAGATTTGTGCGTTCTTTACCAAAATTACAAAATACACCTAAATTCGGTACCAATTGTGCTCCTTATCGAATTTTAATAAATATTAAAAATTTAAGATTAATTAAAAATAATTATCAGTGACAGTATCTAGAGTACACTTTCATTCACTCATTTTAGGTATATATAAAGCGTTCTGCAGCTTCTTGATGATAATATCAATTCACTCGAAATAATCATGTTTTTCAAAATTTGTGTATTAGTAGCCTGTGCATCGGCCGTTTTGGTGAGTTATTGGTTAAAGTGTTAAAAAAAAAATTGATTTATTAGGAGAGACCAAGGCAGAATGAACAAAAAATTTTGCTGAGTGCCGATCTATACAAAAAATTTGAAAAAAGAAAATTGTGAAGATGATTTATTTCGTCTAAATTGTTGGCTAATTTTTTTCAAATTTTTCCGTAAAAAAACTCGGCTCTGGAAAAAACTGCTTCATTTTACTTCTCTATTGACAAATAAAAATGAAAACTTTATTTACGTTGATGTGAAAACATTTTCAGGCTGAATCTTCGTCGGACAAAAATTTGTTTACGGTAATGAGACAATGTGCTATTGAACATGGCGTGAATGAGTTATTTCCAGGCAATCTTGGTAGATTAGAGAACTGCATACTGTCTTGTTCTATGGAGAAATTGGGAACTGTAAGTATTCACAATTCAAATTGAATGATACAGATACAAAATGATCCAAAATTTTAAGAATCATGCAAATAACGAGGTTGAATTCGGATAGTCTGGTGCTGTGGATATCCTTTTATTCAATAATTCACACGTCGTGGACTAGGGCTTTGAATTCAAAAAGTCTTGATCAATTGCAAAATACGCCTTACAAGTGTGTAAAAAACGCAACATTAAGGTACTATCCCAACGAACTGGAGTACAGTTAATTTATGTTTCTGATGCCGGACCAAAGATGAAATTTTTCTACATTTTCTTGAATTTTTCGAAAGTCTACTATGAATTCCCATGAGTTTCTCCACAGAATATTCTAATTTTCAGTTGGAAAATGGATCTTATCAGGCAGAGAAGGTCGTTGAGTTACTTCCAAAAGATTATCCTAACTACGACGATGTTGTTTCAACGGTTAGAACTTGTGGAGCTAAATGTAAGTAAATGGAGAGGAACGAATTCAATTGGGGAAAGGTAGAACAGGATAACTCGATATTTTTCGTCAATGTTTTCGGAGAATATCTCGGACATTAAATAGCTCTTGGAATTCTCTACAAAAAAGGATTCAGTGAAAGAATAGAAACTAAAATCAATTTATTCTGTTTCACCTTTTCGCTACTGAATTGATTCAGTTGCATGTAGAAAATTTTTATATGACATTTACTCCGAATTTTTCAGCTGGTGAAAATGATTGCGAGACTGCTGGTTTAGTGCGTGAATGCTTCGAAAAGAATCTTCCCTGTGATGATTCTTATCAATGCCATTTAAATTCTATCGTATTGTCGTTATATAATGCTCAATTCAAGTGAACTATTATCTGAATGCTGAAAGTGATATTATAAGTATGTTATTGAGAATATCTTTAAATAAGTATGGATGCTGAATAAGAATTTGTATGTTGAGAGAATAAGTTTTTAATTAAAAATTGGAACTATGCTTTAGCAATTTTTTATTCTTAGAATTGATATTTAAATATCGGGAAACCGAAAAATGTGAAAAAATTCAAAACTTTAGATTCAAACAGATCCAATTCTATTGAATTGCAAATCTGGGCTGGTTCGTTGAGGGGATCTCAGATGTCAAGTTAAACCTTTTAGATGAAATCTATTGAAAAAAATGCATTCATCCAACTATTCTATAATGGATTCAATATAGAATTGAAATACATAAATTTTTCAGCATCCCTAGTACAAGCCCAAAAATCACTACATGGTAGATTTGAGTACAGGCAATCCCGTACCAATAGGGCAGTTTTGCATTCAGTTGCGCCCGCTGCAACAAAATTCAAAATATGATCTTGATAATCTAGAACACAAATAATTGTTAAAAACAGAAGATAAATTTCATGGAACCACATACATTTTGTGCAAGTTCTCAGCGCCGAAACCACTTTATCATAATTTGGTAAGTCTTTTGGAAGTTCTTGTATGATTTTCTCAGCTTGATAAGCTCCTTCATCGGACATCTGAAATTTTTTTAATGAAATCGTTTTTATTATTAGCGAGACCAGAGCAAAATGTACCTGCGAGACAAAGTGATCCCGAATTTTTTTTTTTGAGTGAAAAATGCCGAAAAAAAATTGAGAAGATGCTCCGATATATATCTAAACTGTTGAGTCAATGAAGGAAAAAATTCAGAGGCCTTCACTCTCAGAAAAAAAATTCTGATCATTTTGTTGCGATCATTACTAAGATTTATCATGTATTTCGTATTCCTTATTTCAACTCACAGTTCCCAATGATTTCATCATACAGGAGAATATGCATTCCATCTTAGAGCTAATTTGGTCGTCTGTGAGATCTGGACCCAGTCCAGAATTCATGTAACAATTTCGAACAATATTATCCAAGATAGCAGTATTTGATGTATCAGCCTGGAAAAAATTTGTCGTCACTATAAATCAGAGGAAAATCTAGGAGGTAAAATCCCTGTTGTTGATTACCATATTCCTTAGTACAAATAGGCCCACGTCAAATTAAAATATATCAATAATCATTAATTAACAATGACAACTCACCATAACAGCCGAAACGTAGGTTACGAGTATAAAACTTTTAATTATCATGTTTCTGAGGAATAAAAAGAACTGAATTCAACTGAAAATTAATTTTTGCTTTAGATATATATGTGTGATAATGTTGAATAGCTAAATATATTCTTCGTTTGGACACTGATATGAAACAGGTGTTATCATCCAATGAATAGTCATAAATTGTAATCGTCTGAGGATGAATGGGAGTATTAATGAAGATTAGTATTTAAATTTATTGCGACAATTGAAAAATTATCCCAGCATATTCAGGGAATTTTCTTAACGACAAAAATTTTTTATTATGAGAATTATGCGAATTTATTCATTTATAGGGAATTCAATGAATTAAAATAGGAAACATCGGGGCAAACAATTCGAAAAAATCACCCAACAATGTAAAGTTAGACCATTTTCTCAACTTTCTTGAGATTTTTTCATAAAGTTCGCTTCTCTCCAATAAAAATTTTCGAATCCTCCTAAATTACATCACATTATGTGAGAATTTTTTCATTAGGTAGTGATCAATATTTAATCATGAATTATCATACAATTAATTTTTTAAACTGTTTCTTCAAGGCTTTTAAAAACCGTGAATATTTCATTTTACTGCTTTTGAATATTCCTACTAAAATTAAAGGTCAACGAAATAATCTAACGAATTCATAGCTCAAAATTGGGATTTTTCAGATGAATATGAAGCTTCATTCGTTAGCTCCTCCCGTAAGTAATCGAGTTCAAAAACGTGACGATATGCCCTCATTCTTCTGCATAAGTAAACATTGCATCCGGTTTATTCTGAATTTGAAATTCGGTCAACTGCTATTTGCCTCTTTTAGACAAATAAAGATAATCCTTGCTTCACCTCATTTTCATCAGCATACATGTCTGTTTCAACAAAAATGGTGCTCTCCACTGATTTGTCCAAAAAATGTGATTTTTCTCAATTTTTTTGAATTAACCCCTATACTTCTTTGATTATTTGAAGGAACACATTTTTCTTTTCAGAATAAGCCCATTCTTGTCTTCAAAAAACGATCAAAAAAGATGCCCAAAATGGAATATTAAAAGTGAAAATGTGATTTTTTTGTAAAATTTAGTATAATTCAAAAATGATAAAATTTAATTAATCCCAATCATTTTATACTAAATTTTGATTTATTAACTTCTGAGTCTACAGCAATGGGATCTATATCTATATTATGGACATTAGACGCTACTCCCTGATTTTTTCCTTTATCTATTTTTAAAAATTTAGATAATACGAAAATAATTCGGATGACATTTAGGAAAAAACATTCGAAAGCATTAGCAGAAATTGAAAAGATAACACAGAAGAAAAGGTGAATAATGCAGCGAGGAGCCCCTACTTGTTTGATATAAAATTGATGCAAAGTGTTACTTGTTACATAATTTCTTTTTTTTTCGTTTATTCTCTTGACATCATTTTTTACCGCTTCATAATGACAACAGAACATTCATTACTGTAAATAATATCTTTTATTCCTCATGAAGCGATACCTAAATTTGGACTCCAGTCACGACTTTATTTGAAGAATTTGTTGCTGTTTGCGCAGAAATCGAAGCAACTGTATGAAGAAACTTTGTATACACATGCTGTATTAATTAATGGATTTCATTGAAAAAAATTATGATTAATTAAGTCTAATAAGGCCACATTCTGAAACTTATCTGTATGATCTTAACCCGGCATTTATTGCATTTCAAGATAGCGTAGATGTCTCCGTCTTTCACTACCTGTTCTTAGATTGATAAAAAATTTGAGTTCGTGATTTCTTGTTGAGGATATACGGTTGAATAATTGGATTATACTCTAAAGTCCTAGAGTAAAAGAGGCTTAGATGATTCCCTAAAAGCTGCCTAGTCTTTCAGGCCCTTTACATGAAAATATAATGGTATTAGGAATTTCTCATTACCCAGTACAAGTGTAATCAAAGACAGGACAGTTCGATTAGTTTCTAGATGAAAAGGCAATTAATTAATCAAAAATACTATTATGAAAAATAAAAATAGACTATGTATGGCCATTGATAAAGAAATTGGGGCTTTAATACAATTAGCTCAAAAAATACACATTGTGAATGCATTGTAAACCTCAATTATATTAATCCACACATAAATATGAATCAAAGCGAATTTGTTTGATAACGTTGTAGAGAATTTCATTCAATAAATAATATTTGTACTGAAGATCAGTCACTTCGTATCCTCTCTCTGTAATTGGTACCAATAAAATCGGAAAGACCTTTAGAAAATTCGGCAATGATTCGTAACACAACCTTGGGGAACCTATCTTTGATATTAGAGAAAAAGAAATAGCCGATATTTTGCTCAATGTTCAATGCTGTTTAAGACCGATATATTGACATTGTATATCTATACTTGACTGAATTATTGTCCAAGAACTAAAGGTTGACAATGGTTGTGCACGGTATTCTATCATGCAGGTCGATTTTGCCCCGGTCTCCTATGTTTTCATGATTCTATTGAAAAGTCTCACAAATTTTTAATAGAGAACGCGCAAGAGCATCTTTTCATGTTTTTTCTCGTTAAAATTTTCTTTTTCCTGCAAATATCCGATTCTAATTCTCAAGAATATGAAAAATTTCAAAAAATAGGGAACAATATAGATAAACTGCTACTTAAAAAAGAAATGTGAACGCATTGATTCTGAAAAAAATCTTGATTCATTTTGTGAAGTCTTGAGACATCGTAATTACTCGATATTCCGTTGATTTTTTTAGAATCATATTGCGTGCAAAAGCCCAAAGACAAACACACGTGTGAGTTTTGTTGATCTCGTCTTATCTCAAATGTGAAGGAGACTCTGTGATTGCTCAATTCTTCGTTAATTTTTTTAGAACTTCTTTTCATACAAAATCGAGCGACACAAACGCGTGTGAGTTTCGTGGATATAGTCTTATCTCTGAGGTAAATTCGAAATCCTTCCTCTACGTCCCTCACCCAGAACCAAGAAAAATATAAATTCGAATGCTCCTTCTCCGGTTATAATAGTGTCTCCTTCCTGTCAAAGTTATGTTTGCTAAAATTCTCATCATCGTGGCCTGCACTTCAGCAGTTTTGATAAGTGATAATTACATACATTCTATAGCATAAATTGTTTAGCTATATTTATAAAGCACAATTGGTCCGATTCGAATCACATTTTTCATTTCTGATAAGAGAAGTCTTGATAGAATAGTAATTCCCAATTGCTTCGAAACAGAAAAAATCATTTTCGTACCAATGAAAGCCAAGTTAAATTTCACCATCAGTAATAATTGTAATTATGAAATCAGTAATAGTTCCTAAGTAATGCTATTATCTACTAGGAGTCCAATAAGAAGATATTCGGTGATATTCACTAAATAATATTTAGTAAATATTCAGTATTGGATGTTATTGTTGCAATTTCTCATATTTTAACAAAATTGTACTCATAACATAAACATCAGAAATTTTGTTCTCAATGCTTTAAAGTGACATGCAAGACCTCGAAAAGTAGACAATTAATGGGAAATCAATAGATTTTCGAAGCAATTGCCATAAATTCCCTCATAAGGATGCTATTAGTATTGTTTATAGGGAAGAGTGGGGCAAAATGGACACTGTAATGAAATGGTTAGAGATGGATTTTTTTTGATGATTCCATTGAAAAGCTGAGGAAATTTTAGCCGGAAAACGAGTATCAGATGTATTTTTTTCGATTTTTTTTGGAAATTCGATATTTTTCGGTATTTTTGAGGGTAAAAGCCTTTTCTTCTTTGAAAATTTTCAGTTTTTTGCAAATATCTCTGGTTCTATTGGTCGTAGCAATTCGGGGTTGGTCTCAAATTAAAGGTGAGCTCATTTCCCATCGATTTATGGGGTTTTGAATTCAAAAATATCAATTTTTGGGATATTTATAGGCCAAAAACTGTTTCACAAAACTGTTTCACGAAAATACCCATAAATACCTCAAAAATCGATATTTTTTAATTGAAAACCCCATAAATCGATGGCAAATGATCTCACCTTTCACCTCCCATCGAAATTTTTACGCTACGACAAATAGAACCGAAGATATTCTCGAAAAACTGAAAAATTTCAAAAAAAGAAGGATTTTACCGCTCTAAAATGCTCAAAAAAGTCAAAATCACTGAGAATTCAAAAAAATTAATTCCGGCACTCGTTTCCCACCCAAAATTTCCACAGCTTTCCAATGAAATCATCAAAAACAATCTACCACCAATAATTTTATTAATTTCAAGAATTTTCCATAATATTTGCCTAAAAATTTAGATATGTCCATTTTGCCCCTGATGTCCATTTTGCCCCTGATGTCCATTTTGCCCCACCTTCCCCTATACAAACGCTCACATTATTGATGAACTGTTCATTTCTCAAAATACGTGCAGGCGCAAGATCAGTCAAAGTGGATGGAATGGATACGGCCTTGCACCATGTTTCAGTCTTTGAATGATGATCTATCTGAAGATCTCAAACGTGGACATGCTAATTGCACAATAGCATGTATAATGAGTGGAATAGGAACCGTGAGTACAGAAACAAGACAACGATTTTATTCAAATAAATTACAATAAATAGAATAATTATGAATCCAGCTTATGATTCGATAATTCAGTAGTGAAGAGATAAAACAGGATAAATCGAATTAGCTTTGAAGTCATTTCGAAGGAAATATCTCGGAAACTAAGCGAGATAAGGTGATATTACTTGTCTGTTTCTGTAGTGAATTTCAAGAGTTACTAAAGAGTTTTAGGGAGAAATTGCTATTTCTCGGTTATTTTCTAAGGTATTTTCAAAAAACTCAATGAGAAAAAAATAGACTTATCTTGTTTCACCTCTTCACTAATGATCTGCTAAGACGATCTTAGCCAATATAAATATATTCTTCGTATATATTAAATAAATACTCATCGATTATAATAATTATAATCAATAAGTATTAATGCAATATTAGTATTTATTTTATTTGGGGAGTTAAGTCGACATAACTTGAATTTCTTTCCAGACATTTCAAGTTAAGTCATTAAAATTATAGAGAAAAAAGACTGCCGACAATAATAGCATTTTGAATATCTAAATTGGCTGTGGATCAATGACTGTCATCATGAATGTAGCGCATGATCAAGATCGCATCATCATTTTACGGTTTTTCCGCTCTCCTCGAAAATTTACTTTTTTCGACTTAATCTGTTATTCCACTACACTCGTGAATTGAAATTGTATAGTAAGCAAACTTCCTCAATTTTCTGTGCAGATGACGAAAAATGGGGAATTTACAGTAAATGAAGTTATCCAGAGAATTCCAGTGGATAGTGTTGATTACGATGTTATAACAGCAAAACTTAGGGGCTGTACTAAGAATTGTACGTCAATATTTCATCATTCATAAACTTCTCATGGAAATAAATTCATGTTTCTTATACTTGTAAATATTCCAGATGGCCAACATGCATGTGCAACAGCCGGTGGATTATATCATTGTTTAACGAAAGAATTGCCATGTGAAAATCCTATGGACTGCGCTGCGAAACCTTATATCTATCTATTTTTGTTATCTGGTTAAAGTAGAATTCACCTCATAAAAAAGTGAAATTTTAGCAATTTTAGTAACATTTGTATACATAAGCCATTATAGACGATCAGTTTGACTGTGACAATCGAGATAACATTACTCTAAATAATTCAAGTTATTGTGTATTTCTAAAATAATCTGTTAACGATGATGAAAATCTAATATACACTTCAATAATCAATTTTGATGGACTTTATTCCTCATCAGTTAGTCATCCTTCTTACTCATATTTTTTCTCCTATTTTCATGACAAATTTTTTGTTACTCGAAATTCGATTCTCCTATCATGTAGCAAATAATGAGATTTTTCTATATATCGTTATAGAATCAAAGAGACAAAGGTGACAGGAATTTGGGCTACATTATTATTATTATTTTTACTGCTTGAAAATCGCACAACTTCAAATTTTTCGATTTTTTTCGATATTTATATTGAGTCACTATAGCTGGTGTCATAATCAGTCATTTTCGTCGTCAACAACCCCTGGAGAGTCTAAAGAGTGTGCTGATATAATTCAGGTTGTTTAATGCTACAATTATCTTATCTGTGATACCTCTGAATCAAGATCCAACAGATTAAATTTTTTTGGCCGACGAATCAATGATCATGCTTCATGTATGACCTCATTTTTTCGACGCATTATCAATCAGCAGATATGATAATCGTCTTTCGAAAATCATCGGATATAATAATGAGTGCTTCATCCTGCCACAAACAGTTTCACTCTACTCTCTCGAAGACATGCTCCTCCAAATTTGTCTCCTGTTCATCTGTACTTCCTCGATACTGGTAAGAAAGCATTTAAAAATGAAAAAAGTAACGAATAATTGGCAAATGTGAGTATTCCCCATTTACACTCAACAAAACTATTAAAAGAACAGATTTTTTCTCCTCAAAGAAGTCAGTTTTTATTTCTTCGCATTCATTCTTTTTTGGATCAGTAGTGTGCAAAAAAAAACTGATTTCAGGATTTCAAGAGTAGATTTTCCAAGCTTGAAAATTATTTTTTTTAAATCTCGATTCGATAATTTTTTGCAAAGTTACAACTTTTGAAAAATCACTAAAAATATGGAAAAAACATCTGCCTTTTTAATGATTTTACTGAGTATAAATATAGACTAAACACAGTTGAATGCCTCTGATCTCCGATGATTATCAAGTGAGCTGATCGCATTACTATATGCATAAAAATATATTTTCAGCTCAGTGATTATTATGCAACACGTGGCTTTACGACGCTTGATAATTGCGATGACATTCGAGAATTTTCAACTTGATTACACTCATTGTCTCATCTTCTAAAGCTAAACAAATAATTTGCCGCTCATTGCAATGGTTGCCATTCCAGCCCATCGAAATATAAACTTTTGGGAAATTGTGATTGCTCGATTTATTCTGATGAATAATTACTTTTTTTAAATATATTTAGGCCAGTCCAGTCGAACGTAAATCCTGGCTAGTGATCGTCGAGGAATGTGCACTAGAGCAAGGCTTTGATCCTAATGTTGAACCAGACGATAGCCTAGAAAACTGCATTCTGGCCTGCACCATGAAGCGAATAGGCACTGTAAGTTGATTTTTTTTTTTTCACTGTAAGTTTATCATATTCAAGCAAGAGTTTTCCTCGCAAAGAGTTAATGTTCCAAAAGACAGTGAATTGTGAAAAAAAGTATTGCCGATTGCCTATTCCTGATGTCCGCGAGGCATCATCTTTCTTTCTCATCACTTATTCCTTGAAAATAAGGCAAACATTCAATTCAACAGGAGAGAATTCAATAAATTCTCATTGATCAACTACATTATAAGTGATATAATAGACTTCCAAATAAGCTCACGTGTCGGTCCAGGGCTTCTCGTTAAAGTTGATGTTTCGCTCTTGTCCCTACTTTTTACGCAGAGCACTCTCCTATGCATGTTTCAATTATTTTTGCAACAAGAAAATCAAATTCTGCAACAAACGCATCTTTTTTTAGCAAGAAGAAGAATAACAAGACTATTCTTTCCAAACAATTCCCCTTCCATTGAAATAATTCGACTTTTCAGATGTCAGAGGATGGAATTTACTTACCAGAGAAAATTATCAATGTTCTCCCTAAGGATTATGAAAATTATGATAAAGTTGTTGCTGCAATGAGAACTTGTTCAAAAAAGTGTATGTATTTGAATATCAAGTACTCATTAATTATTCCAGATGTTTATTATGCTATTGTCAAAATTTCTGCTTCAGCTGGTAAAGATGAATGTGACACTGTTGCTGTAGTGCGGCAATGCCTGGCACAAAATCTACCATGTGTTGATGAGCACACATGTAACATAGCCAGCTACCAGTTCTTATTTTACGATCCCATCAATAGTGAGCAAGAAGCTTCATCAGATAACGAATAAAGTCAACAATGAGACAGTTAATTACATTACAAAGTACGTGATTTTTTGAGAAAGCACAACGAAATTCTCTGATTTAGGAAATTGTTCGTTAGAGTGAACAGATTGTCTGTTCTCGGTACTTACATATTATATTGATACAAAATGAAATATTTCAGTGTTTCTACAGGTGCGAATTTTGTTAGCTTTATTTCCATTATCGCATGAGGGACTATGAATTCCGATCCAAATTTGAACTTATTCACTTCAATCATAGATCATTTTTGATGATGGACAGGAGAGAACGGAGCAAAAGGATCTGCAGAATAAAATGAACTACAATTTTTTTTGAAGTAAAATTCTTCAGGAAAATGTCTAAAATTTTTTCGAAGATCATACATCAGTGTCTAAATTGTTAAATGATTTTTTCTAATATTTTCCTTAAAGACCTTCACTTCGAAATAAATAGTGATTCATTTTGCCACACAGTTGTACTATATTGTCATATCACTTGGAAGTTGTATTCGACAGATATTTTCGATATTTTTTTCAAAGAATCGATAGTTCACATGATACTAATAAACTTTCATCAATAATCATAAACATCTCCATAAACAGATTATTAATTCAATATCATAAATCAATTATAATGTGTGCAATGAGCTCATTGAAAATTTCAATATATAATGAATAATTTGAAGAATACGGATGAAATTTATTTAATGCCTCCAATGTCAGTGGCAACGTTGTATTAAAACTGAGTTTTGAATAAAAAGGAAAACCCGAGAATAATTTCAATCAACTTTTGTTGCTGGATGATGTATTATAGTCAATTATTCCTACAATTTTTCAACCTATTAACTATTGTGAATACAATGATGGAAAATTTTTAAATTGTTCATGAGAAATCATTATTATTTTCATTATCAATCTTCTCATCTATGATTTTTCCATCTAATCAATGCCGAATGATTCTTCACAAAATAATGAGATCCCTGTTCTTCTATATATAAAGGAAATTCCACGTTATCAGAATATTGAGTTTTTTTATCGCCAATAAACAACAATGATTCGTCTTATCGTAGCTCTATTGCTCATCCAGATGACAGCTGCGGTGAGTTTAAAAATTAAAGTTTAATAAAGTCAAAAAATGTAGGGGAAAGTGGGGCAAAATGGACACAGCAATGAAACAGTTAGAGATGGATCTTTTTGGATGATGCGATTGAAAAGCTGAGGAAATTTTAGCCAGAAAACGAGTGTCAAATGTATTTTTTTCGATTTTTTTGAAAATTCTATATTTTTTGGCATTAGTGAGGGGTTAGCCTTTCCTTGTTTGAAAATTTTCAGTATTTTGCAAATATCTCTGGTTCTATTAGTCCTAGCAATTCGGGGTTGGTCTCAAATGAAATGTGAGCTCATTTCCCATCGATTTATGGGGTTTTGAATTGAAAAATATTACTTAATTATAAATTATCAATTTTTATGATGATAAGTTCATATGCCTTTCTAAGAAAAATTGTGCTTTTTCAGTCTCTTGACTGGATGTAATCCCTTAAGGGCTCAAATACCCCTGAGCCCTCTAAGAACTGAATAAATGAGTTGCCCTCGATTCCTCTTCCGCGTTATTTTTGGTCCAGTAAATATTCATTTCCGTTCATCTATTTTAATTCATTAAGATATCGCTGCTCAAACTTTTCTCGCATTTCGACTATTTTCTCCGTCACTTTGAGTCGTTTAATTGAAAAAAAAAAAAATCGTTCTTCCAGGATATAACGGCTGAAGACTTCGTACGTTTCGAAGAGGCAAGGAGAAAATGCTCGGCAGAACACGAATTTAATCAGGAACTTCTTTCTCAAGCACTGCAAGGACAGCTGGTTAATGATCGAGAGTTCGATTGTTTCGGTGCATGTGTTTTCGAGGAATTAGGCCTGGTAATATGTTTCATTTTATTTTGAGAAAAATACCCGAATGAAAAAAATATATATATGCGACTGGGATAGAACGTGCAGTTATGGTCCCTACGAAAAAATTGTTGAAATTCCCTAAAAATACTGGAGCCTCTTTACAATTTTTTTCCGATTTTTTTATGAAGGTCTTCACTTGAGAAACAAAAGTCTCTCTTTTTTGACATATATTTTGGTGCATCTATAAATATTTGTATGGATATTGTGGAAGAATTAGAAATAGAAGAAATTAGAAATAGAAGAATGGAGAATTTCCATTCTTTGACAAATTATTTCAGACCCCTGTGAATTAACGAGAGGGAAGACCGGGGCAAAATGGGGTACTTTAAAGCACCTGCCACAGTACCCCATTTTGCCCCGGTCTCCCCTATAATCGCAAGAGTCTGTGCATATTTTTTGTTTTAGTGACGAACGATATTATCCAATGATAATGAAAGCAGCACACATCTGACATTTATGTGCAATTTGTCTCAACAAATAAATTATAAAAATAAACTGTTCAAAGAACTCGAGTTCATAGTTTTCGGAATTTTTTACATTTCCATATTTTTTATTACTTCCAAGATGATTTATCGCTGTTAGAAAAAAATCCATAATTTCACTTATTCGTAATTTATTCAATTCCTTGATATTCGTCAATTTCAATTCACTGACAGCATAAATATAATTTTTTCAGTGGAATCCGGATAATTCGTTGAAAACTGACGTGATAATCAGCAAAGTGCCTCAAGATGCCGAGTTCGCTAAGTCATTGATAGAAATCATTCAAAAATGCTCTCCTCAAAGTAAGTACGCCCTTCAAATCTAATTAAACTTCAACAGCATCTTCCTCAAATTCAAATTGAACGAACTAGAAGAATGAATGAAGTTTTCTCATTCCATCATCATTTGAATTTTTGTACAAATCAGTAGTAAAGAGGCAAGGAAAGATGAGTCGAAAATTTTCGGGTTGATTCTTTCGAAAATTTCTCTGGAATGAGTAGATTTAAGTGAAATCAACAAAAGACCTTTTTTATATAGAATTTTATGAGCTATCAAAGAGATTTGTTGATAAATTTCTCAAAGCCTTGTTGTTTCTAAGATATTTGCGAAAAAATCTACCGATTTTTTTTCAACGAAAATTCAACTACAACTTTGTTGATTATATAATAAAATTCTTTTGCAGGGGACGATGATAAATGTACAGCAGCTCATTCACAGTTCGCTTGTATCGTCGAAAATGGGGTAAGTTTATTCCAGTCGAATAGGGTAAATTGAACTGAGTTCAATGAAATCTCGAGATCTGAAGAAAATAAATTTTTTCAACAAATGAAAACACGAATGATAATTTAAAAAAGAAAATGGACTGATCCCCTGTTGATTTTCAAAGAAAATGTAGAGGAAAGAATGAATCTTATTGAATAATTAAAATCAATTCAAACTTAGCGAAACGAAAGAGTAACGAGCTCAGCTAGAAGCTGTTTCTTGATTCTTTGCACTATGGCAAGTAAAGGTCATCGCAAAAAATTGAGAAATTTTGGGACTGGAAAAGAGGCTTAAGGTAATCCTAGTGGTTCGGGCTATCTATTTCGATTTTCCTTTTCGATTTTCGTTATTTTCGATAGAATAGCATGAGGAGAATTTCCTAAAATTTAGTTCACCCCATGTTACAATAATAACTAAAAGGAAAAAAGAATAAAAATCGATCATTTAAATCTGCCACTAGAGCTACCTTAAAACCTTCAATTTGAATTAAAAAGAGTGAATTTCCAAAAATTCTGAAAATAAATTCTGACACATGTTTTCAATATTGTCTCAAATATCTCCACTTCTTGAAACAATTTTGATTACGTACAATAATAAAATTTCAACTATATAATCCATAATATTTCTTTTTCCGATTAAATAATTTCAGTTTTTTGATTTCCTCTCTTCCCAGGCTCCAAGTCTTGTTTTAGGCTGAAGAAAGATGCGCAAACAGCACGAGATCCATGTGATGACCTGGGGCCAATGAACAATCACTAGAAAAAACCCATAATCGCATGAACTTACAAACACTTTGTCATCACTTAATTGTAAAAATTGTAATGTGCATGATAATAATGCACAATATCATCAAATAAAATTTGAAATAATTGGATTATTCAATGGTGTCGAGGAGACGTGTAACAAGATACAAAGTAATTGCACGACCTCAATTATTCAGAAACACATTATTATCGTTAAATGTACGATAATAGCTTCATTTGAACGTCTCGTTGATTTCTCACGATATTAAACGTAATATCTTGTGGCCACTTGACCATTAATAACATCACGTCTACTCACCTTCCTGCTGTATGCCGATTTGTTTTCAGAATAATCATAAATCCTTTTTTTTTATCTCAGATGAGTTTCCTCAATTACTTTAGCAGCATATCTAAAAATCAGCGATATTGAATAACGTCACCCAAAAAGTGAATGAAACGTGGAATGCTTTTATTCAAGTTCATAATGAAAAACATCGTAGATTGTTTAGTAAGCAAATCAATTTTTTCAATTCGCTTGACAAGTGACTTACAGGCAACTTGACTGAATTATTACATCATACAAGTTTTTTTTCATTTTTTCACTGACTTATTTAACTTTTCCTCTTAGCTGCAGAGGTCATACGCTTCTCATATAATTATGCAGTAAAAAAAAGAATTTTTCTGCGATGTATGGGTATTGCGGTAGATTAAATGCTCCCGACATTTCATGCTATTAATATAATATCTTATTATTAGAGCAGTTATGAGCAAAAAACCTTAATTTTCATTTCATCTTTAGACAAATTCTTCAAAATTGAATGAAAAAGTGAAGAAATTTATTTATCATGGTCCGAGTCATTCATTTCTTATCTTCTATTGAATCTCCTAATAAAATGGAAGGAATCCATTGAATTAGGGCAATTTGTCGATGTTTTTTCTGCGTTCCATAGCAATGATTTTTTCCTCACGAGATAATCGTTGAAAACATTTCAAAACTGCATCCGTTGATTCATAAATGGAGATTTCTGAATTGATCAATCCAAATCGATTAATCAATCATCCTAATGATATGTATTTTTCCATTGATTTTTAATTCGCATATAACATCATCGAGGAAATCAATTCTATTGATAATTAGGCTGAAGAGAATATTATCGATATTATTAGATCAGATCAGATTATCTTACATGTAACAACGAACTGATTAAAAATCACGAACTTAACTGGTGAAAGTTCAGGATTAATGACATTTGACTGAGTCATAAGTGAGAAGATTATCGCATCCTCGGGTCCATTAGTACTGAATAAATCAGCCGAGAATAGTGGACAGCCATCTGCTGCAGTTGATGTAAGGATATTGTAAATAAAAATGCAAGAGGCTTATCACTGATGCTTCGAGTCAGCAAGAATGTAAAAGTAGTGCATAGTAAAATGTCAATATTTACATAATGATTGGATTTTTACATGTGTATTTTTTTTCAATTTTCGAAGGAGTAGAATTGAATGAAATATGGACCGACAAATTATTAAAAATTAAAAAAAGCGCCATGTGCACGTTTAAAACGTGCTGTTTGGCAGGCCAAGAACTGAACCAGGGTTGGCTGTGAAAATAATAGATGGATGGGCAAAAAAATGAGGTGGCAAATCAAACATTCAAAAAATATAACGCAAGAGAATGGGAATAAAATCCAATGACAGGGACAAATATGAAGGAGGCAGGGAGAAATTCTCAATTCAACTCATCTATCTATAATTGCAGCAGTAAAGAAGGAAAGATAGGCCTCCCTTCTTAAGAAAACAGCTTATGTCTCTCCACTATTGGTAAAAATGCATATGGCGCGCCTGGTTTTTTCAAATAGAATTCAGTATAATCATAGAACGACTTAAAGGCTAGATTAGTCGCCTAATAATCATCTTGATTTTCAGATGAAGAAACGTTTATTATTTCAAGATTCTCATAAATCTATGAACTTTCCATGAATCAAATACCAATTTGAAGAACAACTGATTGAGATTATATCAATTCCTTTCTAATTCTTTAACTAATTTTTCTATTTTGTAAGTATTTTTAGGAACTTCTTTACTATCTCACATACATTTCTGTAATTTTCAGTCATTCGATAAATCCACATTTCAATGGATCCACCAGATGGTACATTCCTTTCACTATCCTACATTGCCAGCATGCAGAAAGGCTCATGTAGCGCCACATAACATCAACTCAGCCAACATAAAATCATCAAGAGCTTTTCCTGTCGCAACAACAGCAAACTGCAGGAGCACGAAATATGTCCAGTACTCTGTGATGAACCTCCGCGAGTACAAGTGCATAGAAGCCGAAACGTGTTAATATTAAGTAAAAATAATTAATTTAAGTGTTTAATCAGCAATGATAATCATGGAATAACACAAATTCTTCAATGAAAAAATGGGTGATAAAGGTAAATTAAGTCATTTATCATGATTTTCCGCTGATTATTATTCATTGATAATTGATAATCATAAAACATGTTTTTTGATAAGATAAAATACAACTGACTATATACCATCTGAGTATGATGCTAGAAACTGTTTGGCCTCTGCACTTGTGCATTCGCCACTACTTCACTCATACTAGACCAAATTTTTCATAATACGTGAAATAACCATGTGATTGTATATACCGGAAGTTCAGCTGCAGAACAATTCCAATTTCACAGAATATAAAATGCAAATATTAAGTCTGCGGTATAAAAATGAAATTTAATCATTTTTCCGAAGAAAATTGAGAGATTTTGGACTTGAGTAGTGATCATCGAAAAAAAATATATATACATTTTTCCTCCATCACCATGAAATTGCAGCAGAAAAATCAATAAAATAGTAATTTACCACAAATAACTGTAATAATGTAACCACATGTTTAAGATCCGTTCAAATGATAATAATTACGCGCCTGTAAAGAGGACACTACTTTGTATAATGGGATAAAATTGTTAAACCGTTTATTTAAAACCTCATTCATTATGCATGCAAATTATTAATAACCTTGAGATATATTCAATTAATTCTGAAGTATCTCGAAATACAAGCGACATATATGAATTTTCGTAATTACCGTTTTTATCCGGAAAAATCATAGCTGGAGAGAAGATTACCATAAAAATTACTTTATCCCTCAGTTTTTAAGTTAGTTGGGTCGAATTTGGGATTACGCTCAACACTTTATTCTTTCAAATTCGATCGAAAAAGTCCACTTTGCTCTACATTTCTACCGAATTTCAAATTGATTTCCCGCCTCGTTTAGACGTAATCAATTCAGTAGTGAAGAGGTAAAACAGGATAAATCGACATATCTTTGAGGTCATTTCGAAGGAAATATCTCGGAAACTAAGCGAGATAAGGTGATATTACTCATCTGTTTTTGTAGAAAATTTCAAGTTTTGCAAAAGCGTTTTAGGGCAACATTGCTTTTTCTCGGTTATTTTCTGAGGTATTTGCAAAAAACTTAATGAGAAAAAAAAGAGACTTATCTTGTTTTATCTCTTCACTACTGAATTAAGAACGTAGCATTACTCTTACAGCGATATCTCGAGAATGGTTCATTTTACAAAAAAAACTGTAGAGACATTTTCTGTTGCAAATTGAATTTTCTAACTATGTCATTACGAACTTTTTTCTCACATCAATATTTTTCGAGTTACTGCATTTGAAATACACAAACTTCCTTATTTCCATCTTTTTTTCATGAACAGAAGTTTGTGTGTTTCGATCGCAATAACTCGAAAAATATTGATGTAAGAAAAATAAGTTTCGAATGAAGAATTTGGGAATTTAAATAGCGAGAGAAAATATATCTGTAGTTTTTTCTGTTTTAAAATGAACCATTGCCCCCCCCCCCTCTGCCTTGTAACGTCATACTATCACTTTTATGTTCTATAATTTAACAATTGTCATTATATGATAATGTGACTTTATATATTAATCATTAGTAGAACATGAAGAAAGGATAACAGGCTGAATTGTCTAGCCCAGTAGAGTTATAAACAAATAAGTGCCTTTCAATCCATTTGGAACAAAAGGGCTTTTTCTAAAAAAATTAGAATAAAAAGCAGGATTATCTGTGGAAAAAAGAAATTGCAGAAAATTGTTTGATTGCAATTTTTTTGTCTAAATTTTTTCTCGACTCACATTGTAGCGAAAATAATGACAGCGTGAAATCTAAACACTATATTTCGAATTCTTTCAATTTTTCGAGTCTGACTTTTGTGACATCACAAATTTTAAGACCCCTTGTCACAATTGGTCACAAATCTATGCTGCCCCTCCTTCCCCCTAACGTCTGACGTAATTTATGGACGGCTCCTTATTAATGGATTTCGTCTACAAGGAGAATCAATTTAAATTTTGACAGAAATGTAGAGCCAAGTCAGCTCTTCCAATAGAATGCAGCAAAAACATGGTGTTAAACGTGAACTCGACTCAACTCTCTTAAGATATTGAAAAGAAAAAAAAAGTCAGAACGAGTAGTATTGACACAATTTCTTTGTTTACTTGTTCCTTAGTATTGAAAATATTTTTAATCTTTTCAGAGCATCACGTGCACTTCAGTGGCGGTAGTGGCCTCACATTTAACAATATTATGATACAACCACAACGTCATGGTTTTTTAGACGCTCATCTCGGTTTCCTTCAGCTTCATCACAGGTAGAATATCGATTATTATGTTCTTCTACACATTTGTATCTTGGCAATTTTTTTATAACAATTGTTTAATTGTTCTCTCTTTTTGCCTGTCTCTACAATTGCAGATATCATATGGAAATTTCAATACCATGGAACACGTGTATTCACAATGAAAGTAAAACTGAACCACCAGCTGTAATCGAGGACACTGGAAATTCAAACTGTAGAATTATTGATTTTACTAAAGAAAAAGATGACTTGAAGTAAATTAATATAATTATTTACAATCAAGTATTTTTTATACATTGAAGATTTAATTATAACTTTAAATGTAATTGTTTGCAGATTAAAGATAGAATTGTTGGCCTATCAAGAATTTCTCAAAGAGGTAGTACGCATCAAATGCTGTGAATCTGGTGCACCATTGACTATTACATTGAAAGCACGTGTCTTAGGAAAAGATAAGGGTACACCAGTACTGAAGAATGGAATACACAGTATTGCCATTGAAAGCGATGATGAAGAAGACGACGATGACGACATTTCGGAATAATCAATCAATAATTCTCTTAAACTATTAACAATGATCAATTAAAAATAGGCTGTGCTTGTGTGCGTGTGTATTTGTGTGTGCTGGGTAGACGATTAGGGTGACAAAGAGCTGAAAAGAAGCTCGTACATTTTATTTTTACTGCTCTGTAAAAGTTGATGCGAAGGTGGGTTTTCTATTTTAAAAAAATACTCAGTGAATTGATGAAGTAATCTCTGTTTTTTTTTCAGTCGAAAAAAAAAGAAAAGAATGTTTTCCGTTTTATTTTTCATCACTAACACATATCACTAGTTGTTAAAAAAATGAAAATAACAATAAATCAAAGAGAATCAACAAAGTTTTTAAAAATATCAAATGTTATGAACACTGAAATCGTCCTTTTTTGGTAGGAATACCAGTTGGTCCATCAACAAATTCACAAATATTGAATCCAAGTTTTACAAGTGGATGACAATTACTCCTTGGATTACCCCATTTACCCTTGAATATCATCCATGCTGGTGTACCAGTATTATTATCTGGCAATAATTCAATCATCTTCCACGTGGGCCAAGCAGTACCAAAGCCACTCTCGTCATAGAGCCTTGGTAGTCTGACAAATTTATGTTTACCAGGTGCTGTCCACAAGCCGTGTGAGCCTTTAGCACTGAATAATATTGGATGTGTACCACTTGACGTAAAAACACGTTCTGGAAATATTGGTTTTTGAAAAATGCCTTTTCTCGTTTCTTGACTCTTATAAATAAATGTACCACTTTTAATATCATAATGATAAAAAGCTCCGGCATCGTGGGCAGATACGTACATTGCCACTGGATGATCGTCACCCTTTATAAAACATAAATTATATTCTTAATTGTTTGGAGATTTGAGAAGATATCCAAGTGTTGTCACTTCAATTTATTTCAGTGGTCATGTGGAGGGAAATCCAATGAATTCATCAGAGGTTTGGAAATAGATTATTGTGAAGACCGTAGTGAAGAGGTGAAATGAGACTAGTCGACTTCGTGATAATTCTCGAGGGATTATGGGAGATCCAGTAGCTTGTAAATTTTCAAACCCATTTTTTTTAGTGACATTTATCATTTTTTTCCGTGAAGTAGCATAAACTTCCTGAGTACGTTCTTCAGTCATTGACAATTTTGGATCATGAAAAAATTAATAAGTATCGTGGAAATTGAGCATCATATCTTAGTGCTATATAAGAGGGATCGGTGAAAAATAAAACCGAGATTTTTTATAGGGTGAAGATTTCGAAGGAACAATCTTAAAAAATTATTCAGCAATGGAGACATATCTGAGCCTTTCCTCAAATTTTCTCACATGTCTTCATAAAGTCTTTCACTCCGAAAAAAAAACACCAGTCATTAAGCGTATCATTTGAATTCTTTGTAGCATTTAGTTTCCTCTTCTTCTAAAATGAACGACAAAAAAAATAGTTTTCTCTTGTTTTTTATATTCACTACTGAATTCTGCTCGACTATAAAATACATTATTTTTCATCAGATTCTACTAATCTTTTTAACTGAAAATAATATCAGTGAGTTGATCTCATTCAAAAATTTCATCACCAGATTGATTCAAAAAAAATCATTTTTGAAGATTTTCTAAATCGAAAAATTCATGACCTCTTATTACGAGCTATCGAATAAGGCCCATTAAGTCATACGAACATGCCTGACTTCAAAATCATTGATTCTATGGATATCAAGAACGTAGTCACGAAAATCCCGTACGTAAACCATTCTTCAAGTCACAATTTTCCCTCCATTCCTATGCAAGTGGCCTCAATTTGTTCTTCAAAAAATTTCCTATCCAATGCTTTCTTCGAATAAATCGATGAAGAATTATGATTACTCATGCAAAATTGCATTGAGTACGTGAGAACGTTCTTAGTCGATTGAAAGTATGAAAAATCATTGAAACGATCATCAGATGAATCAACATTGATTAAAAATTGAGTTAAAAAATAATTCATACATATGATTCCCTAGGCTTATTCGACTTCTGAAGAAATATAATTAATCTTACTTTACTGGCCTCTGCAGAAATTATTCCTATATTTCTCCAAACGCGATTCAGTAGAGAAAAACTCCCGCATTGATCATTTCCAATGTTCTTCCAGTCTCAGAATCTAATCATGCTTAAAATCTCCTCATAAAATCGCGACACTAAAAAAAAATTTAATAATATTAAATGAATCAGTATAGTTGACACAAAGATAGTTGACTGTACAGAATTCTCATTCAGAATAAATAATAATCGATTAGAACAGACGAAATGTGTCTTCAAATCGAATTCCATGTCTTTTCATAGAAATTTCAAAAAAGATTTGGTCTCTTCTAATCGATTATTATTTGTACAAATTCATTTTATTATTAAATTTTCTTCTCTCAGTGTAAAGTTCTCGTCCTTAAAATTTAATAACAACCCATTATCAAAAAGTGAATAATTTAACTCTCGTACCGCGAAAATTTAACAGTTCTCTCTGATTGGCCAAAAATTTCAGGTCTCAGCTGTGATTGGACGAGAGATTTTCGTGCAGCCAATGACACTCAAAAGACTTCAAAATCACGAAACTTTGAAAGTTTAATGCAAACCTCAGGACGAATTCATAGAAACTTAATTGAAGTTGAATGTAATTTTTTTCTCGAGAAGTGAATTTCCAATTGCACGTACATCAAGGTGAAGGTTATAAGCGCGATTCAAGAATCGTGCAAATTCTCAACTGCCGGGACTATACCACTTGGATATCCTTCAAGCTTATGATAATAATAATAATGATAGTTCACATTAATCAAGAAAATGATTACCTTAAAGTAGAGGCTCATGTGTTCCCAATCGCCCACATGATTACCATACTCTTTCAGTCTACCAAAGCAAATACCACCAACTGTTGGTATAGGCCATGTACCAAAAAATCCAAGATCCAGAACGCAAACAGCCTTTCCCTCACTGAATGGATAGAACATCCAATAGGTCACGTGAAAGTGCAAAAATTTTCTCAACCTGTTATCCTCATTGATTGAATTTCCATCATCATCATTATTCAATTGACTTTGAAATTTTTTGAATTTTCTCATACTCATTGTTAATTCATTTTTATGCTGTTTGCTTCTCATTGTATTTTTTGTAGAATCACAGTATTTTACAAGTGCATAAATTGGAACGTTGCCAGATGGTTCTTTTCCATATAGAAAGGACGATTCATTCTTCAGCAGTGTCACTAGTTTGGAATTTTAGCATTTTTGTATGTTTTTGTTAATTTTTTATTTTTATTTAATTTTCAGAAGAAAAAAAAGTTCGTTTCAAGAAAACCGATAAGAATTGGATGAGTGTCTTCATCAAACGAAAGTTTGTAATGCATTGGAAAATTGTTAATGAAGGAAGTAAAAAATTTATAAATTGAACTTACCAACATCAGTACGTGTACGCAGATAATTGTCACCGGCTTGAACGTGCTCGAGGAATTCTGGTACACCAATTGGCATGAATTTTTCTCCAGGTGCTAGCCATACTAATGGTGCCCATGATTTTACAAGTACTCTCACTGAAAAATTTAATCAAAATAAATCAACGTATATTTTTCATTATTATTAAAATAATACAGGAAAAAGTATATTATTCCTTTTTTTTAAATCTGTTAATCTCATGAATCATCTTATTGGATGGCTACTTTGTTGCTTATCTTTTTTACTTATTTCATTTTCATTTCGTGCACAGACACTTTACTTTCATACATTCACCGAAATAATACAATCTGAGAATGAGAGAAATAAAAAAAAATATGTGCAACCATGAACACACGCGATTCATTGCCAGTATACACTTTCTACCTCACTTCAATTACGGGCATTACGTAAATAATAAGACTACGAGGTTTATAAAAGGAATGAAAGTATCCTCTCTCTCAGTATCCACATCTTTTTCTCGCTTTACTTCCGATTTATTTGTATGCTTTTCTTTTATTACCTCCGCCTTTAATCGTCACGACTTTGAAGCAGAAAAAAAAGAAGAAATTGGAAAAAAAAAGAGCTTGTTACATACTCTGAGGATTTTTCCTTCCTCTTTAGTTAAATCAATTAATTACTCCTTTTTTTCATGACCTTGTAAATTGTATCTTGCAAAGCTGCACACTGGACCAATTTATCGGGCGTTGTACACGCATAATTTAAATCTCTCTCACTCACTTGTTTTTGCAGTAACCCCATTACGTATTGAAGAAATCGGTAAATGATGAGCTTCCGGCTACGATAAAACGAGTTCATCGATACACAACCACCCGATGTCTTCAAATGTTATTGACCATTTTTATGGTGGATAAATTCTTTGAGAAAACAGAAGAATCCAATGTGGCGCAAACTTGAGGTATTTTTTTTTCCTTTTTTTATACACACAGTTGGATGTTAACAATTATACAGGTTTGTTTCATTAGACCGGTGTTGTCACTCAGTCACGGCAATGAATTTAACGGGAACGCCTTTGAGTTGTTTTATTTGACGTTTATTTTTTTTTTTCATTCTCTCTCTATGTCATGTAAAAAAAATAGTTCTTGTTAGAGTGATTTAAAAAAAATCGATTTCTCGGGTAACCCAATGACCCTGATAATTACGACGATGTAATTATTACTCAATTACGTATATTCTGATACTGTATATTGATTATAAAGTGAATGAAAGTGGAGAGAGATCAGTTTAATTATACAGCTATTAAAAGGACAATTTTAAAAAATCGATTAACTCGAAATTTTTCATGAAATCTAAGTTTTACGAGAATTGCAGTTTAATTTAACAAATAATAAGTTGCCACGAAAAAAAGATTGTATTCATATTCTCGAATATTTGGAAATCCCGTACTGCTCATTTTACTAAATGTTTCGCTCAGTTGAAGGTTCAAGTTGATTTCTGTCTAGCGGTATTTCGTATTTTCTGGAGCTATTTCGAAATTGGGGATCGGATATTATTATGAGGACCTTTTGTGAAAGTTTTTATTCCGATCCACAAAAAGGTTCTCCCTAAAAATTCTGTGTCTTCTTTCAACTTCAAAGTATTTCGCAAAAACAGATTCCAGATTAAGACCCACATAAATATAAATAAATCGGCTCATCAGCTCCGGTTTTGGATCTATTTAAGAGAAAATAATTCTTCTTACCTTTGTTGTAATCGCTGATTACTAACTGCGCAATTATCAGAATCATCACCAACAATCGTATCATATTTTCCTGGATACATTTTGTACAGCACAATTCAAATTTCAACTAATCCAGTAATTTATCAAAAGAGCTCATCGTTGTTCCACTGATTGTCTTCCGTCAACATTGATGGGAAAAAAAGTGAATTGATTGAAATTGTATTTTTTTTCCTTTAATTTTGCAAAACACATGAACAATAAAGAGGTCCAATTGGGTCCTTCAGGTGAAACGTCGGCGAGTGACTGACCGTATGTATCCCAAACATTTCCTGACTGCCGTTCACCGGCAGAACGCGCATTAGGGTCGTGTACAAATACGATCATCACACCGGAGAAAAATAGCACGTGTACATGAAGCAAATTTCCCCTACCATAATCAAAGAAAAAAAAAAGATCATACACTTGCCGATCAGTTTGATGCTGATTACCAGAAATTTTGAAAATTAATAGGAAAAATTCAGTAGTGAAGAGGTGAAACAAGATAAGTCTCTTTTTTTCTCATTAAGTTTTTCGAAAATACCTCAGAAAATAACTGAGAAAGAGAAATTTTGCCCTAAAACTCTTTTGTAACTCTTGAAATTCTCTACAAAAACAGATGAGTAATATCACCTTATCTCGCTTAGTTTCCGAGATATTTTCTTCAAAACGACCTCAAAGATAAGTCGATTTATCCTGTTTTACCTCTTCACTACAGATGTTCTGATATGGACAGGGCCAAAAAGAAGGAGAAAACAATTATTATTTAAACTTATTTCTAAATCATTGAAGAAATGATGAAATGGAAATTTTGAAATTTATCGTGAAAATGGAAAGGAAGCATGAGAAGTACTTTGAACTTTCTTGAGCTCTCATTTGTTGATGGATCTCTTGAGATGAAACTTTTCATCCTAATTACTTCTTGTAGATAATTGGAAAATTAGTGGCAAATGATGAAGATTGGAGTGAATTATGGGAGAGATTGAATGAGTTAGCCTTTCGGAAATTTATAGAGGCAACAAAATATATCGTTGCCTCAGATACAAAGTGGCGTAAGTGCTATAGTTATTCACAGCACTTACGTCTATTATCTCTGAGGTGACATTTCGTATATGCCCATTAGTGTGACATGTTTTTTTAGATAAAAGTTGTCTATTCAGATTTATCAGTCCGCAGGACTCGAAGGAAATTGAGAGAATAAATCGATGAGCATGCGAAAATTTTTGGAGATGTACTGGTTCAAGTGGATTCATTGAAAGTGACATTAACATAGTCTTCAAACCTTCTATTTGAATCATTTTGGCCAAAACTCAGAAAGAAGCAATTCTGGTCATGATCAGAAATTCCAAAATTTTCAAAAGAAACATTTTTTCCTGAAATTGTGCTTTGTAGGTCGGTTTCTGTTCTGAAAGAATGCATCTGGTGAAGATTCCGTAATAAATTGTCAAAATGAAGCGGAGCCGAAGATTCACACTTGGAGAATTTTGAAAATATCCTGAAAGCTCTGAGGTTTAGAAGGATTTATCGACAGAATTCTTTCGATATTCAGAGGAAATTTTATCAGGAATATTCTAGATCACCTTCCTCTACAATTTTTATTTCTTTCTTGCTTTTTTAAAAATGACGTTTTCCAAAAATTAATACGGGGCGAAGATCAATCTACTACACTGTTAGAAAAACATGGAAATTTCATAGACAATTTGATGAGAATTTTCTTAAACGTGATATTGAATTTTTTTTAATGGGAAGATTGTTATGAAATTTGTGAGTTTCAGGGGGAATTCAAAGGAATCAATGAGTCTAATGTAGAATCGAGGTGAAAATTCTAAAATTTACTTGAATTTTTAATTGAACATGAATATTTAGAATCAAAATGACTTGAATTTTCATTTTTTTTTTAATTTTCCTATTTTTAATGGATTTTTGAAAACCAATTGAACTGAAATTTACAAATTTCATTGATATCCAGGCGTAAAATTATTTGAAAATCGATGATATATTAATTTTTCAATAACGTGATTATCTGAAATTTCAGTAGAAATGTGACTTGTTAGAAATTTCCGCGATTTGGCACGGAATTTTTCACAGTGTACATTATACTTTTTACTGCCTAATGTAAACAAGTAACACAAAATTCTTGCCTAAATTTTCCTAAATCATCTTTTTGAGAGAAGAAACATACTTGAATCGCTATAATGCAAATGAGATTTTCAACATCTACTGCATGAGTAAATTTTGGTATGTGGCACGTCAATGCAAGAAGAAGAAGGAGCCGGAAAATATTCTAATGTCTTAATGTGAAAGAAACACGACAAAACAAGAAGAAACAAAGCGTAACCAGCCGTAATAGGCACGTTTATTGCCAAAGATCTGAACAAGTTAACTGTGTTGACTGTATCAAGTATCATAGAAAGTGTTACGAGACTTCCGATTTGTTCTGTCATTTGATGACGAGATGGGAATGTTAATGAAAGAAGGAGAGAGAGAGGAAGAGGAGGAAAAAAACTCTTTAATTTCCTCCTCAAGATTCTCATTCTCTTTATTCATTTCGACGAAAAACATTTTCAATAACAGTTCATTAAAGATCAGTCATCTTTGATTTATCTGAATTATCATTTGCTTTCAAATTTTTTTTTTACTTCATAAACTTTTTATATTAGAAGCGGGAGTTGACATAGAATATTTATTTCTACGGTGATTTTTCATACTGTTCACAGATCACAATCCATATAACTAGATATTCCTTAGAATTGTTTATTTTATGTTTATTTCTTTATATATTTTTTTTTCTTCGGTTCTTAAATTTTATCATTTTGGTTCACTTCAAATACTCGACCAAAAATATGTTTCAATGTGGTCGAGAAAATACGATTTGTAAAAAATCATGGGGAAAAATTGTCAACGCCATTATCACCGCGGACGGTTGATTTTTTCCACTTTTGCTTCCGAATGGAAACTTTTCCAATTTTTATCGTTATCTCAATTGTTTTTTTTTTTCCTCAAAGAGTAACATTGAATAAATCGGCATCCTTCATGTTTTTTGTTCCTAAATTGCTCATGTCAGCTTTTCGACTTTCTTTACTCGCGCAATGAGCACTGCGCTGTGATCATAATGTAAGCACTATTGCCGAATTCATCACTTGAGTGGCCCAACAAGCAAGTGAATCTGCAGCACACAACACGAATTGGCACTATTGCACAGAAAACTCGCAACACCAATTACTGCTGCATTGTTCCTATAACCAATATATACTGATAAAAGAGGGAATATATTTTCTATAGACCCTCATGAAAAGTTCTTTTTGTTCTAGCTACACCATTGTAAAGTTTCCAAGAAACCAATTTCGCTTTCGGTTAAAAAAATATTTTAAACCCTGCAGAATATAAGGGAGAGGTTCAATGAACTGAAATCCATTTATTCTGATCAATTTTTCAATTCTTCCCCGAATTTTTCTTCATATTCATAGCCCACGTCAAAACTTTGAACGCGCTTAACTGGGAACACGATTTTTGAAATTGGCGTACCGCATAATTCCAATAAATTCCATTGGGTTCATTTGAATTTCCGACACTATCTCAATTTCAACGTTTCGGATAGAAGTACCTAGGAGATTATCAAAAAGTTAATTTGCACATTTTTTTTGACAATTGATTGTTTTCATTTAAATTCTCGCCGATCGCCTAAAAAACAATATTTTTTTTAAATCAATCAAAATTTCTGTTTCTTGGCAATTTGAGTCGGTACCAGTGACACTGGGTGCCGCAAAGTGTCTCGAATTCAAAGAGCCTCGCGAAAACGGCTTGGTATCGTAATTTTTTAACATTTTTCGATGAAATTGTTTTCCTAACGACGGAAATGTTTGCTTAGTGACTCCCTCGAATATTATTCTATTGCCTCTTTTTCGACCCCAAAAAAATGTCCAAAAACGCTTTTTTTGGGCTTTCACAGTGGTGTAAAGCCTTAATCCATCATTCGATTGAAAATGAGCTTTGTGGAAGTCCACGAGCATAGTGGAAGCAGCCTAAAGAGTAACACCAGTTCCCATAAATTGAGAATTTTGGAACCCCTTTTTTAGCAAATAACTAACATCATTTTATGATAAAAATATTAATAAATCTGGTCAAACAATTGGTTTAAAAAATCACAACTAAGACCCTTTGTTACTCCTTGAGGGATGATCTCCCCAATGTTTGCAAATACAATGCATTCTCACTTGACTCAGATACAACAACAATCGAACGATGTTTTGTTCATTCATTTCGTATTGGTATTGATATTGAACGAATAGTCAATCTCAGTATTTTTATTAGTTTTCGTGCTGCTAAAATTTTCACTCACTCTCGCACTTCAATCGTTTTGAAAGATGCCTTGTTATTTTTCTTCAAACTGAAAGACATTCAATGCCTTCGACAAACTTTTTAAAAAAACCGTTTTATACTTAATTTTTTAATTTGCAATATCACAATTACAAAAAAGTTACAATTTTGAAAAAAAAACTAGTGCAACGTTCATTGCACTTGTGACAAAGATTCACTTACCAAAAGAATTGTCTAACCCGGCAATTTTTTAATCACCAGCGACTATAAACAGTGCTGCCTCACTGATTCTAATTCGATGTTCGATTAGCAGTCATGGCTAGTAAGCAAAAAATATGACTGGCAATAAGAATCACAATTTTAATGTATCATTAATCAAATTAGCGTGGTTTATTTCATTACTTTTCGAATCTGTAATTAATTATTATTTTTTTCTTTCGCCTAA
Organism: Aleiodes alternator; assembly: GCA_963921955.1. Taxonomy (NCBI): domain Eukaryota; kingdom Metazoa; phylum Arthropoda; class Insecta; order Hymenoptera; family Braconidae; genus Aleiodes; species Aleiodes alternator. The sequence continues at coordinate 10,538,978 of OY998109.1, read as the reverse complement.
AACACATCAGTCTCTTGTTTGATTCTATCTCAATCTCAATAATCACGCAAATTGTCGTCTCTCACATTTATCAATAAATTTTGAATTTGTTTCTCCTTATGTTAATTTTTTTATTAAATTAGTGAGAAGCGTACAGCTATAAATGAGCGTGAGAAACACATTGATCATTGATATAATCAACGATAAAAGCCTAAATTGTGCTTTTCTTTCATAACTCAACTCATGATATGATGAGTATGACATTTCCCTTGCATTATCGACAATTAATTTGTACGATTGAAAATTTCTTAGATTATCGTTTTTTTTTTTTTCTTCTTTCAATCATGTAACATCTCTTATCGTTTCTAAAAATGTTTCATTTTGTATAGCCAAACTTTTAAAATCTCAACACTGAATTAATCTTTGTAATGCTTCACTATAAATTGATAAGGGAAGAACTCCTTTTTCCATTTTGTTTCATTAATTTTTTCGGATTTTATGTAGATTAATTGAATACAACACTACGGAAGAAATAACTTCAAATTTGAAAATTCTATAACTTATAATAAATTACGTGAAATATCATCGGCATTTGATGATTGTCACAATCATCTCGTTGATTAATGCAGAAAAAAATAGATAATTGATTAAAAAAAAATCTTAATACTAGTGAAAAAAATGAGAAAATACAATTAATTTGAATTCAATCCTCTAGTGAGTTCACCTCCCAGGATTATTAATTCACCAAACTAATGGTTTTATCCATTTAATCACATCAAACTGGCTTACCCTAAACTCTTGACGAAAATAATAGAAAAGGAAAAGTAATAGAAAAGCTGGTAACAGGATCAGACGGTCAATCTAACACACGTATTCAATTTTTTTTCGACAATTTGGACAACAGTTGTGGCTTTCCTGAAAATAAATAAGAGAAAAAAATAAATGAAATTGTATGGTTTCTTTTGGATCAATGATAAAGAATTGATTGAATAAGTTTTTAGACATTTTTTTGTAGGTCTCCATGATAATCTCTGTGTCTCGCTTTGATTCCAAGATATTTCCCAAAATTAATAAATGATGATGGAGAAAAAAGTGAGTTTGAAAATTAAGTTGGGAATATCCCGAGCATCAATAATGATATAGTGTAACATGTATTCAATAGTTTTTTGCACATTCTTCTGCAATTATCTTCGGAAAGGGTAAGCTTAAACGAGTTCTTCATAAAACCTTTCTAGTAAAAAATTTTCGATGCAAAAAAAATGACTTGATGAATCCTCCTTAAATTCATTGTTACTGAAATATTCCGAGAGAAAATCTCAATTTCTGGACTAATCCTTCTTTACTGCTTCTTTCCTGAAGTGTCTCGGAGAATAGTCGATTTAGGAAAATTCATGAAGAAATTTTTTTTTTAGAAAATAAAATTTTTCAAACTATACAAATAATGATTGGGAGAGTTTCCTTCTATCACGGCTCTTTCCCAAGATATTCAGATGTAATTCTTGGAGTTTTACCATTTCCACTTGTAAATCGACTTCTTTCTCTACATAGAGATTATCAAGTTTAGTGTGTTCATTCCAATTGCTTCGGAAATTCCGATTCTTCTATTGATTGTTTCGAATTCTAAATTCATCTATATAGACTTTGAAATTGCACCAGTATCAATTGTGCCAGAAGTTTTTCAATATTTTTGGCACAAATAGTACTGGCAATCAAGGACACTTGCGGCGAGTTTGGAATGATTCCCATGAATATTATTGCTCTTTGCCATTGAAAAAAAAACTAACGGCAAATAAGCTTGCTGCGAAACTGCGTTACTGAAGTTTTTTAGAAATATCTCAAAACCAAGACAAAATATTGGAATTATCAAAAGAACTTTTTCGTTTTGAGGAAAAACCAGAACTGAATAAGAATTTTTTTATTTATTTTGAATGAGAATTCCTACGAAAAATTCTTACTCCATTGAATCTCTAAAGATTTTCAAAAAAAATTGTATTCAACCTGATAATGAAGGATTTTTAACCCTCCAATATTCAAATCGAATGAAAAAAATTCAAAACTACTCAAGAAATATTTTATGATGTTAAACTACTGAATGTAATACTTCTTCTGATCAGAAAACAAATTCGAGCTTGATGATTTCATAAAAAAAAAAAATTCAAATTACCATTTGTCTCTGATCCCGCCATTTTTCAATACAAGATTGATGAAAAGGATGACTACATGGATAAACATGAACCATTTGTTGTACACCAATTTCATTGAGGCAAATTGTACAACTGGCTTTTTCATTGCCTGCACTAGACTCCTTCCTTCTACGTCTCGATCTAAAATTAAAGAAAAATTTCAACATTGCATAAACATTCGAAAAAAAAAAACAGCCAAGCTACATTTATTTTATGACGCTCCTATAATTTACCTATCACTATTAGATGTCCACGAATTGTTGTTCGTTGGTTCAGGTGGACTACCATAATATAAACCATCAGGATTGTGTTGATTATGTGAATTATTCGAATCGGCAAACATATAATATAATATCGTAGCCAATCCAACACCAACAACCAGTACAAAAGCCATACCCGGATGTGTCATTTTAATGAATTATTAAAAATTAATTTTCCTTCTATTTCTGTAAAAAAAAACGTAAGAAAATTGGAGCTTTTCTTTTTTTAACTCTCGATTGAACAATAACGTACTTGATTATTTTTATTGAATTTTTGGAGCACTGTATATAACGCATCTGCGAAGTAGACACAGGCTACTCGCGACAGTGCTCAAAAGTCACGAACAAATCGAGGAAATCCCAAACATACAGAAACTCGTATTACTTTACAATTCAATATTGTCCCTTTCCTTTTTTTTTCACTTCTTCTTTGACAACAGCTTATTCCCCTACTCACAACACGAAAAAAACAAAATAAATAATAAAAAAAATTGTCACACCGCCATTGGCATTGACCAACGGCTGAGACAGAGTGGGGATTGGGCTTCAGCCAATCAAATTCATCGTCACAAAATTGCCGCAAGCGCTCAACGGTGACACGAAGAAGTGTTCCATCGTGAGTCTTGCGGGTGCGACAGAGAGAAATGTATATTCCATCTTCGTTTCATTCATGCGATAACGAATACGAGTAGCCAATTTGACAGGACGAAATATGATTGGAGAAGGCTTGCCAACTGATTGCTTGTGAGTATTTCAAATTATCGCGCGCAATGAAAACCGTTGGCTTACCATCGGCTCTTCATTGGAGACTGTCCTCAAGCTAACCTCATTTTTCGATACACTTTGCAGCACCACTTGGAGTTCGGCGAAAAAAAACAGATAAGAGAGGCTCAATTTCAATAATTTATGAAGGTTTTTTCCAGTGACAAGTTGAAATTACAAAATGAATGTGTTAAAATCATGTTCACGTACGATTATTCAAGTGCAGAAATTGAATTCTATCAATTTTTTTGGTGAGAAAATAATTTCAATAATCATTCCATTTTTCTTCATATTCTTATAAATTGCTTATTCTTCTGCGGATAGCTCTATGACGAATGGGTTAACTGTAAAATTCCAAAAGACACTTTTTGTAGAGACTTTCTTGTACTACAAAAGAGGTTTTTTGATAGATTCTCTTGAAAGTCGTCGTTCTCGAGACATTTAGATGAATGAATAACACTATTTTTCAACTCAAATTTGCTTCTTACTGCACTAATAAATTGTTTCTAATTAAGTTAGGAGGAATATAAGACGATGGGTTGGACCAACACTCCAAGAAATTACAAGACGTAAACGAAGACAGCCCCAACCGCCACCGGAGCCACGAAGTGGCTTTTTGGAATGGAATCGAGAGGCAGAAATTTGGGCATTCAATCAGAGGCTCAAGGAAAGTTTCGATCTCAATATATTAACACGTGCTTTTATTCATCGTTCCTACGTTATTCAAGAGGAAATGCGACTGCAAAAAGTTGGAATGGACACTTCGGAGATGAAACTTGAGGATAATAGGCAGTTGATAGAGAGTGGAAAGCATCTTACATCAAAAATTGTGGAGATTTATCTGGGTTTAAGCTTGCCAAAGGCTCCAGAAGAATGTATTTTGTGAGAAAATTTTTTATTTTCTATGCAAATAACGTTAGATTATTTTGGAAGAGTTTTTTTTAATGGAATATTTGATATTTTCAGAGCTCTACATGACCATTTACTCTCCCCAGAAGTATTGGCTAACAGTGCATCTTTGATTGGTACGAAGGATATCATCTTGAGCGAGGTAATTAATATTAACGTGCCAAATAAAAAAAATTGCATATTTCAAAGAATCTTCCATTGAAAAAACTTGGGTTTTATGTGGACTAGAGAATTATCATATGCTTGAGGAAAATATGAGTATTTATAGTTGAAAATCTCTATTTTTGTGACTAAAACTGCTATTTTATTTCATATGAAAATATTTATTGATAGTAAGATAGATATTCACATGAAACAAGAGTTGAATTGTAATTTTCTCAATTACTCCATTGTGAATTTCTCAATCCCATAATTAATCTTTTGGAAATTTTGACATATATAATTTTTCTAGAAATTGGACACTTGATGTTTTGATATTTTTTCTGATAATATCGAGGAAAAAATGCATTATGAAAAAAATTATAGCTCTTTGCAAAATTATGAATCAATCTTCTGCAGGTACTCTAATTGAAGATATTCGGGAAAAGACAGGAATTTTCGAAAACTGATAGTATCAAGTCTACAACTCCAACTCAAAAACATAGAACACGTGTCTACAATCGAATATTCCTTTAACTTTTCAATGGAAGTGTTAGGAAAAGAGCTATCTTCAATACTCTCATTGATTTCAAGCAATTTTTATCATTGTAGTGAAATTTCATGTTTTAACTTCGAGTCAGTATCCACTATGCCTCGAATATGGAATTTACTCTATCTATTCCACGCCCCTTAGCCCATTGTCATTCTCAGCAATGTCATTATCTTCCACTGTATTCTCAATTTTCCTCCATTTTTTGCAATTTCCAAAAGCATTCAAAGTTTATTATCAACACCAATTCTGAAACGTTACACTCTTTCATAAACGACCTATCCTAAATGCATACTTTGGATCCATATCCAACAAAAAATCAATATTAATCCTTATTGCAAGTAATTATTGAGTGGAAAAGTAGTAAAAGGAGATGTGTCCAACAATGACCTAGCGTTTTTAGGAAACGCATCAAGAGCAGGTTTACGCAAATTTTTCAAGACACTTTTGTAATCCCAAAATTTCACATAAAGAAGGTTCCTTAAAAAAATTGTCATAAGACCACTCATTCCACAGATATTTGCAGAAGAATTATCTATGGATTTTCATCAGTGTTTAATTTTTCTAAATGCAATTAATTCTTTTTTTTTTCTTGAATCAGGAATTTCCACCATCAACTGAAACATTGGCTAATACATTCCTCGCTCTAGTTGGTGCTTTAGCAGAGAGCGTAGATGAAATTCACACTGGTAAATTCGTACGTGACTTCTTAATCGCAACACTAGCTGAACGTGATATTAATGAAATCTGGTGTCCTGAAAATGCACTTGAAATATTGAATGGAATTTTAACAAGAGACAACAGAGAACCAGCAGAACCACGGCTGATTGCCCAAGCCGGTGTTAACTCTCCATTGCCCCTTTATCAAGTTGGACTGTACTCCAACAAAGAATTATTAGGAACAGGTAATTGTTATTTACACATTCCAAGCAATTTTCGATCGGTGAGGAACGAAACCTCACCTGAGGTAATTTTTTTGCTATCGATCAACCTGAAAGTTCCCATCTACTTTTTTTATTTTTCAATATTCGATTTTTTAATAAGATTTTCATAATTTCGGAATGCTTTTGGAATGAAAACACAAAAAAAGTGTGAAACGAAGGGCTGAGACTAATTCAATCGAATTTTCTTTAATACACTGGGATATTGTTGATGTAATATTGATTTTTTTACAGGTGCAGAGGCTAATGTAGAGGATGCATTAAAAGTTGCAGCAGTAGATGCACTATTCAATATGTTTGATTTATCCTACTCAAGCAAACCAATGAAATTTGATACCATAGTAGATCCTTCCAGCGACGAAATAAACAATTTACCAATTCATAAGTGGTGTGTAAATAATGTAAACAAACTTATGGGAAAAAATTAATTTCCAGTTGGTAATATGTAATTTTTATATTAAAAATTGAATATAATAGTTGATAATGAATAAATCCATGACGTGGTTATTAGACGAATAGATTTATCAAATATTCATCTATTGATAACTCGTTTAATGAGTTTTTTTTGTTCTTTCAAGTTCCGAAAGAGTTTGGAAATTAAAAAAAACGAGTCTTGATGCAATCGAAATTGCGAATTTTTTTTTGTTTGCGCTCAACTTATTACTTCACGGAATGGATAAATTTTAGCAACATTGGCATGAATTAAAATAACAAAATCATGTTTTTCGAGTAATTCTTTGTTTTCCAAAAACATTGCATGCATTGAAATAATCTAATTTTTCAGCATCATTAATAATGATGTACTGTTCGATTTAATGAAAGGACATGCACTACTTCACTAATTTCAAATAATACCGCGTAAATTATTTGAAACACTCACCACATCCGGTGTCGCTACTATCTCAAAATAACCATTCCTATTTTTTCCACAATACGTCGCTGTGATCGCATTTCTGTGATTAACCGTGTGAAAAGTCTCACTTCCACTTCAACTTTATTCATTGGAGCTCTTCCTGCTGTTGCCGACAGTGGCAAAACTTCAAAACCTTGACGCCGCTCAGCATTTAAGTCTAAAATTCCACATTCTCCATTCCCCTTTTGCCGCTAGCGCCTGCTTTGAGTACCTCTTTTTATCAATCTCCCCACGAGAAATTATGAAGGAGAAAAAAAAAATTCTTAAAGTTAATATGCCACTTTCATCCATCTTGTCTAGAGAATATCTTTCCTTCGTTCTCTTTCAAGTAGCGAGAATTTTATCAATTTTCTCTGGTTCAACTCGAGCTTCTAAATACTCGATACAATCGACTCCAATCTTATGTAATAGAGTGCACAATATTTAGATGAATCATGAGATATGAGGATTCATCAATTTTTTTCTCGTGAAAACGATTGAAAGTTGAACAGCCGCATTTAGTCATCATGTCTATCTCATTTCATTATTTTCTCTTGTCTACTGTTTTTCCTCTTCTCTTTCAACTTTTATATATTTTCGTGACTCGAGTTTTTAAAAGCACAATTTCATGTGACTTAGTGACTATCCCCAGTCATTTCTCCAGCTATATCGTTTCTTATCTAAGACAAGCCTAGTGCTTATCAGCATGAGTTTTATATACACTCAGCATTATTTTCTTTTTTTTTCTCAAACTTATGAAAATTGCATTTGTATTAACAATATAACTTCGCATCATTACAAACTCTCTTCTTTCTTTTTCACATCGTCATCGGCATTTAATCACACAAAAGTTACAAATTGATAACGTATTTGCTTCGTAATATCTTTTCTCATTTTCACCTGACTAACTGATTACATGCTATTATTTTTTTAATCCCCTTTTTTTTCCTCACATAATATTATGAATAAACACAATCAATGCGTACTAAAGCACTTGATTACTTCATTTCTCTCTTCATCCTTTTCATTTTCCCTTTTTGCAAAATATTTTTATTTCTCTCAACACAAGTCCACCCACACGAAAATCCAAGGTTAACAAAGCATTCACAATGAATCGTTTCTCTCTGTGAATGCTTCTTTTTTTTTTATGTTTGCAGAATTTTTTTCATTCAAAGAAACCTCGACCTCTCACCACGCAAATATTCCTAAACCAAAAGTTTTCAACTATAAAATTATAACTTTTATTTATTAAATTAAACATTTTACCATGAATTGATACAAATGTTTACTCACATCATGAGATTTCAAAAATGTGCTCTATTTCAAAAATTTGTGTTTATGTATATAAATTCAAGCCATAGATATATTGATTATTTACGGTCGAATCTATCTCCTTTAAGGTTGAGTTCATCCTTGTCCCACCCCGCTAGCGTCTCGGTCGCCCATGGGTACAAACTCTCCCCACTATTTCGACTCCTCGGTTCTCTCAATTTTCCCTCTTTCTCCCTCAATATTTCTCTCGCTGTCTTGCATTCTCGTTGCTTTCAATCTCGTTCTCTTTCTTGCCGACTGCCTCTTCTCTTCTCTTTTCCCCTCGTCCATCGTGACTCCTGTATACATTTCTCTCTTGCTCGCTCTCTCACTTTCTCTCTCTCTCTCTTTTTCTCGCTCTCTCGCTCACATACTATTCCCTCCTCAGTTCCTGCATGTAACGACTCAATGGCGCTGCCACACCCTTTCACCGTCCAGTAATCAGCGCTATTGTTGTTTCAACTCTTGGTACTGCAGCTCTGCCTGTTGTCTACAGGATCAGCCAAAGGAGTTCCCCATAAAATCTATATATCCCAGAGGATCAAATTCATCTCCACAGATATAGTGGAGAATCAAACTTGAAATCCTCTTAAATTCATCCTCATTCAATTTCATTCGATTTCTCTTCTTTTTATCGCTCTTTCTCTCTCACTCTTTCTCGTGTTTAATAAAAATTCAACGTCTCATGGTCATGTACAATTTTATTTTCGTAATTCTGAGATTATCAAGAGGTATGAATTTGTTTGCAACATAAAATACACAAATACAAATGCCTGTATGTTACAAACAGTCACATTTCAAATTCTGAGATTGACGATGCGTACAGATCACAGATACTTGCTTCATATTCCTACATTACTATACGTATATGTGTTGGTTTACTCCGCGAATTCATAGGATCGATGCTATTATAGGTGTGTAGTTTAAGAGAAAAAAAATATATAAAACATGGACAGAGGATAGGAAGTTAGTGTCTCCGATAATATATCAAAGGACACAAACTCGTTTTTCAACATTCCTATAAAAGTATATTACGATGGTTATAATTTTAACGAGATTAAAGAAAATAAAAGGAATTTGAGATTAACAAAAAAGAAAGGAATATTGTTGATACTGTGAGTCGCTATAGTTTGATCTCCTCATCAAGGGAATATAAAAAAAAGACTAACGAAGGGGATAAACAAATGGGAATAAACATCGAGGGATAAGGTTTGTTTTAAAGCATTTTAACAAAAAGAGGATTTTTCTGTTCTTTCGTTGACGATCCCACATGAAGAAAAGGATTTTCTTTTTTTTTTTTCAATTCTCCATGAAGTACGATAGATAACAGAAGTTGTAACCCGTTTCTTCTATGGCCACAGTATTACCGTCCACTTTGCCCTCGAGTTTTATACGAAATACCGTCGACGCAGAATATACCATCCCCCCCCCTTTTTTTTCCTTTCCTTCCCTTTCCTCTTTGTTTCTCTTCTACTATCCTATCGCTCTCGCTCGCCCTTGAGAGTCAAAGTTTCGTGGCTCACAGTTAGGATAGGACGAGAGAAGGCACAAAACGATAGGGAAACACTGAGACTGTGCAAGGGCACTTGTACGTTTTACCCAGTCACGGGAGTCATATATATCCCAACTGGGGTCAACATTGGAGCAAATTTGTAAAGGAATTTTATACTCGTGAAAGCTTTTTTTCTCTTCTAAGATTTAATAATGTCAGCCATTTTAATGGTTCTTAATTCTAACAAAATAGTTCATGCTCTTCAGCTTGAAGAGTGTTTTTCAATTCGAATCTTTGAGATTTGGTTACTATTACTGGTTCAGAGTTATCCCGACAATGATTTTTTTTTTATCCCGACAATGTATCAAGTGAAGAATGTGACTATATACTCATTCACTAGATAGTAAGAAATTTGTATTTTCTGTATCATCAGGTGTTGCATGGCTATCTTACGCCTTTCATTTTGATGATCAATCTCATTTTGTCATCCAGTTTTCCTGGAAAATCTCATGGAATATTTCTCCGTTATAAAGATTAAAATGACCTTTTTCATGCAGAAAAATAGAAGCTACTGCAAATGTTCCGAAAAGAATTATTTCATCTCTTTGCAGGAGAAACCAACAATGCTGAGCTCCTTTGATATCTGAATTATGATTCTCCTGCTAAGCTAAAAGACTACAAAAACTGAGGATTTATGCCCAATAATTCAATGAAATTGCATCAAATGCCAAATACCAGATAAAATCATTGATCAATTATAAAATTACCACGTGACTTGCTAATAGTGATTCTATAGCCCCTTTGACATTCAAGTTCACGTCTATTCGCCTTCAATCACCCAGAGTCTACCAGGAATAGAAAAAAATTGAGAGAAAAAAAACAACTTTCATGGAGTAAAATTTTCAAGGTCTCAGTGTATTCCAGGCAGTGTTAATAGATTCAGTCGCTTTCGAAAGAACTTATTTTCTCTCTGACAGAGAGAAAAAAAACGCACACATCACTGCAAGAATTCAAAATTCAGATGGGTCACACAGGTCGATCTGCCGACAGAATCATGCCAGCCAATTGGCATTAGAGTTGCTCTGTGTCTCTCTTCCAGGACATTATTTTATTTTCGATTCTTCAAGACGCGAAATGATATTAATGATGTCAAAGAAATCCCGTCGAATTGTAAGTGCATCAAGCAAGTGAATGAGCAATTTTTCCACATTTTTTTATCTCTCAAGATTAAATAAACATCAATGCAGCTCGTGCACCTTTCAATTTTCCCTCTCACGTTTATATTTTATTCAATATTCTATTTTCTCTATTTCTAAGGATATACACAAAAGCATTGTATTCACATGAAGTACACGAGAATAAAGCGAATAAGAAGAAAAAAATGAAAAAAATGTAATAAAATAGAATAGCAAAGTGAGTTGTGGTTAATTCATCACAGTCAACCTATCCCAATACGTATAAGGATCTTAAGAGAAGAGTTTCTTCATGCGTTTCAAGACTCTCAATAATACATACACACGTAAGCATCACACTCTATTGTCCATCCTGAACCCTTCCTCTCTATCATTGCCTCTCTCTACTCCCCTCACGTTGGAGTACCAACGTGGCGCGCTATCTCGCTTCTCGGAACTTCTCTTTGCACGAGCGCGTTTAATTACTCTTCTCTCAGGGAGGAAGAGAAACACACGCTGAGTCACACGAGCTCCTAAGATCATATACTACGTTGACATATAGACTCGTGTGAGTGTGTGTGTGTGTGTAGAGGACAAGAAGAACTGAGTAATTTTTTTTTTTTGAACAAAAAACCTCATATTCACAGAAAAACGCTTTTGGCAAGTCTTTGCGGCATTTTTTTGGCCGGCAAAGTTTTTTTGCCTTTCAGGATGCGTAGGCGCATTCAAAAAAGAAGAAAAAAAGAATGTACGACAGTTTCATTTCAAGAGAATAACTGACATAGGCAAAAAGAAAATTGGAAAGAGAAAGAGAGGGGAGGAGGGGGAGAAAGGAAAAGACAGGAAGAGGTTTGCGTGTCCCCACGCGCACGGCCGTTTGGCTCTATGTGTTTGCTCTGTGAAGGACGCCACGACGAAAACAAAATTGATAGCGAATATATCGGACGAGAGAGAAACAAATGCCGTCAATGAATCGAGGGCGGGAAAGTATGTGGGTATAGACAGCTGTTTATGAATCCCTCTTCTTTTTTTTTTGTGCTGTAGAAAAAGTTCATGAAAGTTTTTTCCTTTCTTTTCTGTGACTAATGAACATCATGCCGAACTATAGTTTGCCAACAATACTTGGTACTGACAATTGTATTCACGTTCTGTTCCTCATTCCTTTGATAAGAAAGAAAAGAGCCTATGCCTTTCTTTCTTTTTGGTTGATGATTTTTATTTTTTTTTATGCATTTTATGTACAATTGATGCAACTGATCATCGCTTTCTAAGGTGCGGCCTTTTTTGGCACGCCATTCGTCCATTATCTCTTCTCCAAGAGTTTTATTTGCCTCTCTTTCTCTTACTTCTCGTTCTTCTAACGAGCAACGCCAACTACCAAAACGAATAAATCACAATAATAATGACAGGCAACGAGTATGATGGCTGTGATAATTATATCGTCGATGTGCAATGTACGCTGGTTATATCGATTATTGAATTTATTTTCATACTGAGTGTGCTAACGCTCTCGATTTAGAAATATACAGAATTATTATTATTTTTTTTTCGCGTCTCATTTCAAGTCTTTTCATGAATTTTAAGCTATCGAATTCGGCCGGATAGATGCTTTCAACTATCTAGTCTTTTTTTTTTGAATACATTATTGAAACTTTTCCTTTTTTCTCAATATTGGATGTGCAAATGTCTGAATGGAGAAAAAAAATGTATTGCTTCATTCTATCGGTACTTCAATTTAATGAATTTTTGTCAGATTTTTGAATTTTCGATTATAGATTTTATATGGAATTTGTTACGTTTTATTTGATTTTTCATCTTCAATTTCTCGACTTCCTGATCCAATGTGATCTGAATGAAGACTAGGAGTTCTCTCCTAAGGCGTCGTTATTTTCCCCATCTTTTAGAAGATATAATACATAGCTTTCTGAGAATTTATAGGATATTCAGTAGGGAATATTGTGGCTGTTACCCTACCCCACTCATTGTCACCTCCATGCGCACCCAAAAGTGCTAACACAGCCTAATATTCATCTCGAACTCTTCATAAAACCTACACACTCAAATAAGAGAGAAATGAAAAACTGAAATGCGAAAAAAATCACATAAAGAAAAATGAGCAAGAGGCTGCTAGAAGAGTGATCGTAATACAATAGTCATGCATAGTACTATCATATTCTTCTTCCAGTGTCCTTCGGACTTGGTGACAACACCTCTCGTTTTTTCCCGCATCATTAATTACGAAAAGAAGCCAATGCAGAGGAAAAAAAAAATGAAAAATGCATAAATCCAATGACCAAGGTTTCATCCATCTAAAAACTCTCTACAAACTTTACAATGAATATCAGAAAAAGTCAATTTTTTCTTTCCTCTATCATTGGGTTTACTCAACTCGAAAACTTTTGGCTTAAAAATTTCAAGGGGTTCGATGAAAAACTTCCCATCACGTACTACAATCTCCTCCACTCTTTTTCCTCTCTTTCTCTTCCATCATGATTTTTGCGTGCTCTCTCCGTACTACACTTAATAATACCATCTTTCTCATACAAATACAAACTCAATGTCATTGTCTCTCTTTCGCCATCAGAAAACGGGATTCTTTCCTTCTCTGGTTCGCCGTTCACCGCGCTGTACTGCTACACGTATTATTCTGTGTTGGTCGATTGGCCTGGCGTCCATGAAGCCAGGCAGCCCGCAGCCAAGCAGCAGCCAGCATCGTCGACGGCAGTGCTCGTATTCGACGTTGCCAAGTTTAGACTCGTAAGCCGCTGCGTTGCCAAGTCATTATCCTTCTCTTCTCATTCTGATTGTGCTGCTTGCGCGCGACGCTCTTCTCTCTCTCGCTAGTGCCCCGATACTATTCGCCCTCTCCTGTAGCCCCTCTTCACGTTCTTCTTTTCTCCCCCACCACATCGCCCATCTTTTTCCAACCACTCGTTTATGATTCTCCCTCTCTCTCTTTCAACCGCCCTCTCTTCACCCCGCGAAATCTCCTGCTCGCATACACACACAACTACGAAAGCATCCTTCGGTCGTCTCTCCCTCATTCTCGTTCTTTCTCTCTCACACACACGTATTCATCAGCTTCGCTGACTGGGATCAGCCCGTTCCAAGCCTCTCTCTTCCCCACTGCATACTCACCCGGCCACGATGCCAGGTCGACTGTACGAGGCCCGTATTCCAGGACCGTACGCCTCATTCTCGGGTACTTGAAATGTTTTTTCGTTCGAATTTTTTTTTTTCTCTTCTCATTAATAAAAAAAAAAGGAAAAAAAAACATTTCAACTTCCTCTGCCACGTATTCAGCAACTGAGGATTTCCACATTTTTGAAAGTTAGGAGAATTTATTTTTTTTTTTCATAAAAATTTCAATACTCTGTGGAACGAATGTTCATGGACTGTTTTTTTTTTTTTGTTTCCCCATTGTTTCTACGGGTTTTGTTGTTCACTGTACATTATTAACTCGGAGGTAATTCAAAATAGCAACCAGGGGAATTTTTATGCAGCAGAGAGAATTTCAGTTTAATTCTTCTGCATTTTATTAGATTTTTTTTCTGTCCTTGTTTTTCTTGAGGGTGTAGACATTTTCGGTTGTTTGCGAAAACTTTCGCTGAAAGTTCAGGATGAAATGAGGGAAGATAGATGTAGAGCGAGAAAGAGGAGGAGAAAAACACGAGGAGGCTTACTTGTAGGTAGAGAAGAGGAGAATTTATATACATATATGTGTGCGTATATGTATTCACGATCCCGCGACTTTATATCCAGCAGACACGAGCAGTCGGATCGATGAAGTTATATCCGGGTATTCACTGGCGTTCTATGCGTATTCCCGCAAATAAATAGAAATGAAGGAAAAAAAACATTGAACTTCTGAATGAATAGAGAAAAATAAATAGAAAACAAACTGGAGATGATAATGAAAAGGGCAATGAGAATGAGAGATAGATAGAGTGAGAATGATGAAAATCGCGTGAAGCTGGATTATTCGTTTCGCTTCATTGGACCGAGTCAAAATTATTCTTTCACACAGTCTCTCTGTGTTACGATCATATTTTCTTTCTCCCTCTTGAGATAAAAAATTCATGATGCTAAAAAAAAAAAAGCGTAATAAATAAACTTAAGACTGATACATCCACGTTGAGCTATAAATAAATAAAAATTATCTAGAAATAAATCAGTGAAAAATGAAGTATATATCACACACTAAGTCCAAAAGAAAGAATTACTCAAAAACTCCAATGCGGATACACTAGACTCGAAGAAACACTCGGATTTCGAGGTCGTAGCAGGTTATTTTTGCTTGGACACGCAAAATGGCCTGTAGCCGAGTATAAATCTAATAAAAAGTCACTAACGCTCAAAGTTGAGTGCACTGTAGAGCAACAAAATGAAAAAAAAGTACATATGTATATATATATATATATATTTAAAAAAGTAAAACAAGTTGAAGAAATTTTTCAAGATTCAATCGTATTTTCTTTGATCCATCAAAGTTGATCGATATTCAAGCTTTTCGATTGATTATGATGATAAAATGTGTGTTACACTCACAGAGATATGTCATGTATGTATTGAACTCATGGCAGTGAAAATAAAAATTCTTTTGAAGAACTTCAATAACCAGAAGGGGAACGAAAAATGCCTGTGGCTAAGAAAGGGGAGGGGGGAAGCGACAAACTGCAGCGATTTTACAATGTGCGTTTTTTTATTCCTCACTTTTTTTTTTTTTTCAAAAAAGTACAATGCAGAAATATGTAACGCAAAGAGCGCTTCACTACAAAATAAAGTATCCCTCGAATGATACATCCCCTTTAAGTCGGGGAGAGCCAAACACAGTATGCTGGTTCGTTCGCTTCGAACGACCGAGGGACTTGGGTATAACGTTGCTTGCGACCGTTCTCGCGCAAAACTTCTCTCCTTCGTAAAACACGACGCGTGTGTAGTTACTTGATTTTAAAAAAGTGGCTTTTTTCAATCAATTGAAGTAAAGCATAAGTGATAATAAATCTCACATTATTACAAACAATTGGAATACTCATCTTCTATTAACATCTAAGAAATATTTTGTAAAAAGGTATATTTACATATTATTCATTTATATTTTAATGGATTGTGTGTGGCTTGCGTAAAAACGTGTTCACTCTAAGTATTCACTTATTATTCCTACGAAGCAAAATTCAATAAAATTTTCTGTAAAAAATCAAAACTCCAATTTTCCAAACGAAGAAAATAATCTCGTATTAATTCTCAGTACCAGTACCTGTTTCGAAAACTTGGCTTACGTGTATTCTGAGAATGGAATGAAAAAAAATATATATATAAAGTAACATAAATGTTAATACACAAGTGAAACTAAAGAAGCTACATTGTTATTTAACATTTGTAATAACTAAATGCAACAAGGTGCGTGCAGAAATAATCGTCAAAACACACACACACAACTGAGAGAGAATGAAAGAAAAAAAATCCTTTCATCAGGAATTCAAAACAGGTGCAGATACATTTCTCTCTCTCTTGCTCCCCTTTTCACCGATATATCCAGCTGTGTGAATTTAAATAAAAGAATGAAAAAAAAAAACCAAATACCACAAAGGAATTTCCAAAGAAATTCAACTATCTAATTCAAATAACCAAAAAAAAAACTAATTTCATAGAATTTTAATTAAAATTCTTACTTCTCATGAAAATGTTATCAGCGTGAAAATAATTGCGCCAGTTTGGGCCCCACAGTGATGCATCCCTGTCCTGCCGCAACTCCCCCTCTCCGCAGTTCCAACATTTTCGCCCGCCCTCTCCTAACACGATACGGCTCTTTCTCGTGCTCGTTTACTATAGCGGTATATCTCCACCCCTCTCTGCGCCCCTATTCCCCTCATCTACCGCAAGCGTCGACGTCGTTTTAGCCACTATTCTCCCCCCACTCGTTCGCCATACTCCATCTTCCTCGTCTCCGCCATTACTCGTTCGACTTTCTCTCTCTCTCTCTCTCTTTTACACACACACACACATACAATTATCTTGCATAAACTCACTCCCCTCTCGCCGCTCTGGCAGCGTTGCGCTTCTCTTTTCCCCTCTTGCCGTGCTCTGTTGTACCGCGCCTCGCCCTGCGCCCGGCCAACCGTCCGTCCTTACGTCCGTCCGTCCACGGTGTTTCGATCTATGGTTGTGTCGGTGTGTGTTCTCCCTCCGTGACGTTAACCTGGCGGCCCTGAAAACGCCACGGGACCGTTTACGCACCGAATTCGGCCACCATCAACTAGAAATACACGTACGGAGAGTTTTTTTGTTGTCTTTTTTTTGTTATTAAATAATTAAAAAATTGATAAATAATTATTTTCAATGTGGCCAACTTAGATGGAAAAGAAAAGGATAATCATGAATTATTAGGAATTTTTATTTTTTTTTTCATTTCCTTTAAATTAAAAGTTTTGCTTTGATTTTTGTATATTAAATTTTTTTTCCGGATTATTAAATCGTGTACAGTGTGTGTTTTTGTGTTTCAACTACTCGATGTGTTGTATATTTGTGCTGAATGCATTGGTGATCGTTTAATACCATCCAATTTATCCTTATTTGTCACTAAAATTCGTGGAATTATTAATTTAATCAGAGAATAATGGAAAATTCAATAAATCAACTAATTTAATGAAAATAAACGTGATAATTAATTTTTATCCGATAAAAGGAGAAATGAATTGGAATTTTTGGATAAAAGAATTCGACCGACGGTCGAGAAGTTGAACGTGGTAAGGATGTACGCCCTGGGTGCGTCATACATTTTTTGTTATTACTACTTTTTTTTTTAATACGTGAATATAATGAAATACGACAGAAGCCTCAATGTGTCTCTGTGTATGTGTGTGTGTGTGTGTTTTATTACACTTCATCGTTTATTCGTGATTATTTGTCATTCTACTGTCTGTCAGAAGCGATGGATGCTCGTTCCATCTCACCTCCCCCCTCCCCCCCCCCCCCTCCCCTTTTATGACACTCAAACGCACACATGAAAACTCGTTGCATAGACAATCTGTGCATCTCAAAAACCCCTTTGGTATTTTTTTTACTCTCTCTTCTTCTATTTACTCCGAATCAATTGAAAAGTCTGTCTGTCTCGTGTTCATCTCCTTTTTTTTTCATCTCATTATTTCTTAGTATTTGCGCTTTTTGTTCGTGAGTGAGTGAAGAAAAAAAAAACACCTGTAAATAACCTTCGAATATATCGTTAGAATTGAAAATAATGCCTCTCTTTCCTCCGAATTCAATGGAATGAGATGCAATTATTTTTTTTCAAAATAATGATAATGAAAAATTTACATTGCAACGATTTTGAAATCTCAGTGTTTCTTCAATATGTTGGTTCTTTTTGTATGATAAATAATAAAAAGTGGTTAAAAATATTTATTTATTGTTTTATGTAAACAAGAGAAATGGCATCTTAATGGAGAAAGAGAAGAAAAAAAAAATGCGGAATTAATAAAATGAATTTTTAACAATTTTATCCTCAATATCGTGGGACGCGTCGACTACGCCGTCTCCTTGTGCGCGGGTTAGCCAAGCTCTCTTTTTTTCTTTTTTTTTTCCCAACATAAAACGATGTTTCTGTCTCCAGTTGTGCACGTTGACCCGGCGAGTACACTCGAACAACATCGTTAAATGTTTCTTTTTGTTCAATTATTATTATTATTAATAATGATAATTGTAGAAGAAGAATAAGAGCGAGGAAAAAAAATCTCACAGATTCAAAGTTCGTTTGATGATTTTTTTTTGTGTGTGTTGATTGTGACGAGTAATACTCAACAACTCTCAGGTTGGCAATTAACTCATTGTTTTCATTAATTAATTGATTTCATCAGTCCCTCATATATATATATTTTTTTTTCTTCATAAAAAAAAGCACAAAATTAGAATTGAGTTTAATGTTTTTGAGTGCCACGAAATGGTGTACGTGTTTACCGACCGAGTATGTGAAAGAGCGAGTGAGAGCACCGTGTTATTCAGAATGAAAGAGAGAGAGAGAGAGAATGAGTGAGATGAGGGCAAAATGGTGTGCTACGTTTTTCTCTGTGTGTAAAACGCCCTGTGTTTTTTCATTCGGACTCCCGCACAGACGAAATCAGTGAAGAAATTCCATTTAAATTTCTTCATTAAATTGATACATCAAGTTTTGTGAAAATATTCGAATTAAAAAAAAATATAAAAAGTATATTTACACAATGATGAATCAAAATTTCATAGTGTTCTCTTTGCAGTTATATTTGTGCTCTATCTCGTCATATGCCAGTGACTGAAGAAATTGTGCTTGAGTTCATCATTGGGCAATTGCAGTTATAATAAACTCAATAATTTTAAATGTGAATTAAAACATTGTGTTAGATAGTTTAAAGGGCGACGAGAGAATTATTGGGATTGAAGTGAGACAAAGCACAGTGGTAAATGGTTAATGTGACACGGAAATATTTCAACGATTATTTAAACGTCGCTCTTATACTCTTGCTCCAGACACGAAAAAAAACATTATTTTCCCCTTGATTGGAAGCTCGAAGAAAAATATATAATATATGTATATATTTTTGAACTTGTAGACTGCACCGACGGTGGCATTAATAGAAACAGTACGTATTAAAGTTTCAGGCTAAATTTGTTCACAGTTTAAAAATAAGAAAATAGTGCGTGTTGTGTTAGTCTCTAATCTTTTCTTTTCCCCCTCGTTTTACCAATGGAACGTGTGATTCTAGTTTCATCATTGGTGATTTTCACTAAAAAGTTTTGTTGCGGTCAAGTGTAGAATAGTGAGTGATTTTTTTCAGCCTTTTTTTTTATCGTGATTAATGTGTAGAGATTGTGGGGAATTTCCAATAATTTCGAATCACATTTGTTTCTCTCTTGGGTTTTTTTTGGTTTTACTGGAAATTATTCAGTTTTGGAGCAGTGAATGATGCAAAATTTACTCCGACTCTTTTTCTTTTTTTGCTGCTCAATGATATTCTCTCTCTTCTCTTTGTTGAATTTCAAGGGATTTTTTCGCTCATTTAAATTCAATTGTTTACTGGTTTTTAGTTTCAATGACGAATGGTGTGATTGCTAGATGTGTATTTGATGCTCGTTTAGAGATGGGTGATAATGCATTGAAAATTGTGTGTCCTCGTTGAAGTGTGACGAGAGCGGGTGCGACGATGTACACACAGTGTTGCATTTGAATTGATATTTTTCCGAGGCTTATATGACGATCTGGGTGCGTTACAAATGCGTCGGTATTTCGAGTTCGTTGTATTTGAAAGGCAAAGTGATTAGACTGTTGTCTTCTTTGTTATTTTTTTTACATACTTATTTTTAAGTGTTCTTTTATTGAATGATTGTTGGAGTTTTTTTCTGCTCGAAAAATAAGTAACAGTGATTGTGGTGAAATAATCATTAATTTCATATAATAATGATATAATCTCATTTTTTTTTTTTTCTTAGGTTCACATTGATGAAATCTCATATCAATGACTTACGATTATTATTATCATCGAGTTATCGATAGAAAGTGGAACAAAATTTTGAATTGCCTTTTTTTTTTCGTGCTTTCAATGTTTATTCAGTGAAAAATGTGATTTTTAAATAATTGGAAAATGGATTTTCCTTTTTTTTTCTTCTTTTTTGTAATTTTACGGAAATATTGCGTAATTGAAATTGTGATTATGTTCATTGCGTTACTGTGACATCTGTGGATTATTGATTGTCCTCAATTCCATCCGTGGAACGAATAATTCAAGTTTTTTCTTTCATTGTTACATTCGCGAAATGAAAGGGGGGGGAGGTGCGAGAGGAAGAGAAAGTTTTTCTTTCTCTCAATTGGACTGTCAAAGGAAAAATGAGTTTATGATGACGTACAATTTTTTTATTTTTTTCCCCAGTTTTTCATCATTTCTGTGAGTTGAAATTTACGTGATTTCTGAATTTTATTGAGATACTTTTGTGCCGACGGATGTACAAAATGCCGCAAATTCATTATTTTTGCCAGCTTTTTCTTTCTTTTTTTCGAGATTTTATTGGACACAAGAATTTTGAGTGATAAAAATAGTTTCTCCTTTCTGTGAAATTATTCAGAGCGATTGGGAATATTAGGGGGGAGGGATATTCTGTGTAATAGACTTGAGGATGATGACGTGGAAGCGTTAGAAAGCTGATGCAATTCCAAATGCCTCGAGAATACGGGTTAGAATATAGAAAAAAACTTTTTTTTTCTATTCTTCAATCTTCAAAAGTAATTTTCATTCAATATTTTTTTATTCACACATTTTTATCTCATTTTTCTGAAATAATTTATGCTGTTAAAAAGCCATTTTCTCTGTATTTGCCTGCCAAATTCTTCGTTGATTATTGTTATAGAGAAATGTGCAGAAAAATCGTCAAGTTGACGTATAAATATAGTTGAATGATGAAGGAAAAATACAAGAGAGAAAAAATCTATTGAATTCGCATCAAATCATGACATAATAAGAAATTCAACATTTACTTTTTTTTTTTTTTCGTCGACCTTCTTCGTTATTTAGCTGTGATTATCGTCATTTTGAAAAGTTTGCTGAATAAATTTTGAAACGAGTGAAAAAAAAAAATTTCTCATTTTTTTCGTTCTTATTCGTTTTTTTTTTTTCTTTTGATAATGTAATTTATTGAAATTTGATTATTCCTCGGATTTTTTTGATAACTAATGAGTATTTCATAAAATTGATGATTAGTCGATGAAACAAGTGGAGTGATTAAAGCTTTTGAATTATTTCAACATATAATTTATAATTTCTGAAAATCAAAATTCTTCGATTCTACTTATTCATTATTCATTGAATTCAAGATTCTGGTATTTGTATTGGTGAATGTGTTTAGTCAATGAATGAGAGGAAACCGTTGAGATGATAAATTGAAAGGGGCATAATGAAAAAAAAAAAAAAAACCCGAGTGACATGAACAAAAAACAATGATCATTAGTGTCAGTTATCTTGTGAGTACTTTGATCGCGAGTATGTGAACGCGTATGTGAAAAAATATAATATTTATCAGTGAACGAGAGGAAAAGACTGTTGTAAATATGGCGTAACTCTCTTTGATATCAAAATGGCGTTCGATTAGATGATATTTCCACTCATGACACTCATTATATCGGTTATCAATGTTTCAACTGTTAAAAATAATGATTTTTCTTCTCCTGTGAAGATGCTTGAAAAGAATTGAGTAAAGTGAAAGAACCACATGAATCAATATATCACGTGGGCTTTGTTTTCCATGAAAAATCTTGAAATCTTTGTGGAAGAGTAAATTTTTTGGAGTTCTGCTTGTTCCAAATTGAAAAAAAAGTAGTTCTAAATTCACAGTTTTAAATTTTTCAGTGTCCTTTGGAAAAAATTTCAGCTCAAAACTTCCTACAAATTTTTTTAATAGAATGCTCCAAATGAGAATTCTTTTTGTCAATAGAAATAGGCTGAAATCTGAAATGATTTTCACTTCTCCTCTTCATAGTTACAAGTGTCATCTTCAGAACATTCCATATTTTGTACTCCTACCCCTTTGGCTTGAAGCTGCATCCAGGCCACGACACGATCAAAAATACATGCAAACTCGTACTGAAAGGAGTGGGTGGTGGAAAGGAAAAAAAAAAGAAAGAAAAGAGAAGCCGAGAGAGAAGGAGAGATAAAGTGTGAGAGTGAAAAAGAGAACGAGAGAGGGGAGTGGTACCTTGGCACTCACCAACGGGGTAGAGTAATGGACGTGCCGAAAAATTTTTGCGCGCATCCGTGGATACGTTGCCATGTGCCTCAGACGTGAAAGCAAGCGCAGGGCTTTGTCGAAGCTCTCACTCTCTTTTTTACCCCAATCCCTTTTTTCCCCTTGCCCCCTGAAAAGGAAAAAAAAAATATTTTTCTTTCACAGCATATACTTGGATTCTCATTCGCCTCTGCAACTTTGGCCCCGTTCTTCTTTTTCATGTTTGGCCGGTTTTAGAGTACAGTATTCTTCCTGGTAAACACGTTCCTTGCACGATACATGCAGTTTAATTTCACGGGAAATAGGTATGCACTTTCACGAGCCCTTTTTTGTTTCTACATAAAGAGTAGAATGAATGTTGGTCATAGTCTGAGTAGTGAATTCAAATTTTTTTTTTTTTTTTTGAAAATTCAAGAGGACAAGTTGCGGCAAAAAATGCTATAAAAATCTCGAAAAAATTGAAAATTCCTGTATTTTTAATTTTGGGAACTATTGGACCGAAATTAATCGCATTACAGCAATTTTCCGCTCCATTTAAGGGCACTGACGAAATTCACAGAATCCATCAACTTTACTTCCTCTTTATCCCCCCCCCCTTTTTTTGCACTACACTTGGTACTTTTTTCTGCAAAAATATATCAAAATTAATTCCAAAGTTTTCACAGGATAATTTAACGTTTTACCATTTTTCATGATTATACTATTTCTCTTGTCACGTAAAATTTTCTATGGCACGTGGGTCACAGGATGAACGCCCGTGTTTTCTCTTTGTTCACACTAGGTAGATATACGAGTCACCAAATACCAGCCGACATTGCTAGTATGATATACGTTTACATTAGTCTTGTAGCTCGCTTGAACTCTAACACACAACACTTGCAAAATTCTCCATCAGTCTCTCTTCCTCTCTATTTCTTTTACGGAGTTCACGCACACGTATTTGCACTCGGTCATGTGAACTCGTGTTACGGAACTTGGCTGAGTAATTTCCCGGGCCATGTTTTCCATTGAATTCTGATGTTTCATCTGTTTTTTCAAATTCTTAGAATTTTCGGATGAGTTTCATTTTTTTTTTGCAATTTTTTCATTCCTTTCTTTAAATAAAATTACTGTTTGATCATTTTAGCGGAAAAATTGCCCGGAAACTCGAAGGAAAATTATTTGAATTTTTCAAGTGCTCCATTTGCATAACATTTTCACTGGATGATGGAAATTCACGTTGGTACTCTGTTTTTAATTGGAAAAATGGAAATTTTACCTTTTTTTTTCTAATCTAATTTTTAGAATTTCAAATATTTACTCCATACGCGCTCAAAATAGAGAATTCCGTTAGGATCATGTATATTTCCTCAAAAGTTGAACGAACTCTTTCATCTTCAACTCCATGGAGCTCTTGAATTTTTCTATTTCATGAATTAATTCAATATTGAAATTTAATTCAATTATCACATGCTGCGAATATTTTCATGACAATTGAATTTTTCATGAATCCTCAATAGTTAACTATTTTAGAATTTGATGGATAAAATTCAAAGAATATTTTCTGATGAATTGCTTGAAAAATCCATAGAAAACTCAAAGCAATTGGCCATGCTTAAAAATATAAAGTATCTCCCAAATTCCAAGTGAATTCGCTGGATCATCCAAGAGTTATGAATTTGTTGCGCTCCTAAAGATAAACATTAAAATTATTCATCTAAAGAGTAAATATTCATGTTTTTCTCTTAGTTCGTCGATTTCAAAGAGAGAAAATAGAACGTTTTGTCAAGTTCTTCGCTGGCTTATTCCCTGAGCAATGCGGCAACGCTGTACTCGGCTCGATGAGCCCAGCATCAGAGTTCAACCGAGTGCGCTGTTGCGACTCCGATATTTCACCTCATCTCTCAGTTTGCCTGAGATCGCACAATTTGGCAACTATGCATCTAGAAACCCGTATCCAACACTTGCTCCTCGCTCCAAAGAATTTCATAAAAATTAATGAATTTCTCGTATCAACATTTAAATAGCCTCTCTAATTTTCGAAATTCGCCTTAAAAAAACACTCATATCCTAATCATAAAATTGGAAGGAAAGAAATAAGACAGCATTGTTTCGGTGACACAGAGTGAATTTACTTTTCATACGAACTTCATCCAATTTCACTGTAAAAATAACCGGAAATGTATTTCGGTGTGACATGAAGTTGTCATTCTCAAACACTTTAATTGGAAAATTGGTGGAACTCACTTGTCACGTTAAATGCATCACGCAATTCTATTCTCTCGATTTTATTTTGAAATTTATATAAAGTAACAAGTACAGTAGAGTGTCTCATGAATTATCAGCTACGTAGAATGTAAAAACTCAATTTTCACTGGGGTATTTTCATCTCTGCAGATGATCCCAATCTATTATCGGTTGCTGTGGGAATATTGACTTTTTTCATCTCGAGAGAAGAGCTCCTTCTCGTTTCTTTTTGGCCTTCTTGCTATACGCTTCTTTTTATCTCTCTCTTTCTCCCTCTGTGCTACGAAAAAAGTAGAGCAATCCCTGAAATAATTTACGGGCAAAGTTAATCCTGGAGACTCATTGAAATTGAATAAGAAAAAAAAAGGAATAATAAAAAATGTTCAAACGAATTTATTTGCAGTTGCTACGCGGAATACTCTGAACTCTTCTGGATAATATCATTGCCTAAAATACTCGAGTATTATCACTATTTAGTTGAATCATTTCTCTCTCAACACTTGACCGAATGACCGAATAGTAGAAAACATTGAGGGATAAAGGATGTGTCTGTGTGTGTCGATGAAAAGTGGACCACAGAATCATGAGAATAATAATCACAGGAATTGAAATGTAAAAACGAGTGAACTATTCAAGTGGTACTTGAGACACTTGTACAGCAAGCAAAAGCTCCACCGGCTAGTCCAGCTCTTTAACTCTACCAACTTTTCCCTTTTTTTCCCTTTCTCTTGCATCCATTTTCCTCCTACTATTTTATATTAAAGGGGTCGACTAAATTCCGCCAATGTACAGGCAAAAAAATGGCACTCTAAGAATTTTCATGATTTTCATCAAACTACAGCGTTATTTCATCTGGAATTAATATCCCGCTAGGAATTAAAAGAAAAATTGAACTCTCTGTTGGAAGAGAAGAAAAAATCCTCAATTTTCTTCTGTAACATATATTTCCGTATTTATATTGGAAAAAGAAAAACCAATGGAAAATATTTATCCTCATTTCCCGGCAATATCAGCTTGGGCGTTTGTCCCGGGGAGCTCTCAGCAGAGTAGGTCCAAAGAAGGTTAAAAGAAAAAGAGTCGAGGAAAAAAAAAAGGGGGAAAAAATAGTGAACTCGGGGAGAAAGAAAAAGGAAATAGAATAGAAGGACAAAAGGCCGCAGGGCGCGCCATGCCGATCGATCGTGAAAAACGATATATCGCATGGTAGATTCGTAAGGAAAAGAGAATAGCCAAAGCTCGATTTGAAAACTCGTGGAAAATCTCACTAGCTCACTTCAAGTTGGCCGTTGGCCATTGGTTTTCTTTCCTTATAAACTTCCTCTTCTTTGCCTCAATCATTCCCCACTTCTTCTCTTTTCTTCTCCCCCTCCACATTTTTACTCATCACTGCAATCGGCCATTTTGTGTTGGCCTGGTCATCGTCGTGCAAAAGGCAATGGAAGAAAATAAGATGGAATGAGTAGAAAAGAGTAAAAGATAAAGAAACAACAAAATGTAAAAATGAAAGAAGTAAAGAGGACACGAAAACCGCCTTGGTTACTCCACGTGTACAACTAACTCCCCCCCTCCCCCCTCTGTTTTCTCGTTTACTCTCTTCCCCTCTTCTCGTTTACAAGAGACAACAACAACCGGTCTAGAGCCACGTTTGGCACAGGAGTTAACTTCCAAGAGTCGCAAGCTCCCGCGATTTTCCATGGTTCGTCGCTGATATCGACCGCCTTGGCACCGTCAGATGTGTACTTCTGTGAAACCGTCTGGTTTCCTCCCCTCTCCGTTACTACCTCGTCTCCTGTTCTCACTCCAGCCATCTCACCACACCGAAAATCGACCGAGTTTTCTCCCCACTCCATTCGTACTTGATAAATACCGGGTAAAACCGGGTCAAAGGAAAATGTTATTCCAAATTTGGTGAAATCCGTTTCGATCATTAACGCAAATGTAGAAGAGAGAGAGAAATAAATTAGTATCCACAAACTGTAATTTTCGAATTTTTATTCGTTTTGCATTAAAAATTTCTCGTTTGGACTAATGTCGTTTGGTATGAATTTAAATTGGATTCTATAATAAGTTCTTCAAAGTTTATTCGACATTCGGTTTGAATGAGACTGTAATGTCATAAATATTAGAATACAGTTGAAATTTGTATGATTCTTTGGCAATAAGGCCGTTGTATAATGTCACCCAGATTCAAGCACTTCCGGCTTTCCGGTGCTTCTCTGTTGGGCAATCGATAACCCGTGGCCTCTACTATCCGTTCGAGAAGAAATTCGCTTGGAAAAAAAAGCTCGTCAAGAATTTCATTGCATCATCAAATAAATCTTCATCTGCAATAACATATCATCAACATTGATGATATTTTACAGTCATTTTTTGGTTTTTTCTACATTTCTCACAATTCATATCTGTCAAAATGTCCGAGAATTTTGATACTCGCTGAAAATTTTTGTAGTTCTTACGAAGCATTCGATTGGTTGACTGGTATGATCGTGACGAGGGTTTTAGCCTGATGTGGTAACGACGTGTCGCACGAACAGACACGTTTTCATTCTAGCATCAAAGCCAAGTCTTCCCGTTCTTTCTGCAATTCCTATCCCACCGGAAGCAGCGAGACCAAATTATTCGACTCGCGTCCCCATGTCTTCTTTCTTCGAAAGATATTTTTCTTTTTTTCTTCTTTTTCCACAATCTTTATCACCAACTTCGTTCGCCTGCCAGTAGTCAATGCCAAAATGACTATCATCAGGATCTTGGAATATTTTCACAATGGAAAATAATAAAATTGACAGAAAATCGTTGAGTTATTCTTGAATAATTCATAAGTTAGTAATTTTTTTTTTTTTCGCTCTATACTACATAGTCAAAAAAATCTTGAAATACGCTTTGTTTGTAGCAGCTCGGCGGAAAAATATACGAACATTATTTTTGACAATGTAAATTCTCCAATTAATGTGGAAAATTCAGACGAGTCCTAGTTACGTTTGTTTTCTTTGCATTAGCGTTATTGCGAAACGAATGTACAAAAAAAGGGAAAAAAATGACGAGAAAAACGAGGTGGTGTTTGTGTTGTGTATAAAACACTCGTTTCGCAACGAGTATCCATGGAGATACGTATCCGCGTTGTTGAAACGGACGTATCCAACTACCTCCTCATCGTGGGAGCTCACCTACGTATTTACCCACGCTTCTTGCGATCAGAATCGCAAACTCAATGATAAAACTCAAACACTGCGTGTACCGTTATTATTATTATTATTTTTTTTTCATCATTATTCCCTGTATTGCCCTCCTCTCGCAGAGATTAAGAAAATATTTGAAGTGATGAAAAAATAATTTCCTGCTTCCGTATTTTTTCGGAAAATACGAGGGCACATTGACCCGGTTGAACGTTGATGAAAAAAAAAGAGAGTAAAAAAAAATCATACGTGACTCAGATTATTCAGTCTAAGTACTGTTTTTTTTTCTCTCTTCACTTATTAGCATCAATCCTAGTGCTTCTAATTAGTCGTGAAATGTACGCGTCACTTCATTCTACCGTTCCACTTTCTGCATGGTTCTTCCAACTGAACGTGCAGTGATTCTCATTCTTCTCGAGTCTCAAAATTTTCAAAAAATAGGGAAATTCAGAGACAATTCTTGCTTAGAAATGCTCTCATAGAGTACATTTGGCTCCGAAACATTTTGAAATGAGTGGAAAAATCGAATTACTGCTTCCAATTTATTTTGATATAACGTCGGCTACCCGTTAGTAGCCTGTTATAGGAAATATAGGGGAATTATTTCTGGGAATGCTCGATCCCCCCTCACTATTGCTCCCATTGAATTTGATCTTCGAACTCCCGTTAGGAGCCTGTGACATCTTATACACTTTTAGTCAACCCCACGATAACTTGTGTTTGTTCAAAAACTTCAACTCTCAAATGATTTCAATGCATTCGCACTATTGTTCTCTTGAAATTATCAATATTTTCATTATATAATTAATTTTCATCGGATCAAAGTGTCCTATATAAAAATAAAAATAGTGAGCTGATTTGTCCCGATTTACTTCTTCACTTTTTTAACAATTTTCATTGGTACGAAAAAAAATTAGATGATGCATAGTGTAATGTTGCTACGCGAAATTTCAATATGCTTCTGTTGGATTCCGGGTTGAATTTATTAAAAACAACTATTTCTCGAAATCTAACTTTATTATTACAAACTTTAAAAACCCAAGTTGAACCTTCAGATATTTCTTACATAGTCAGTTAAAGAATAGATGTTCCTTATGTTTTAACATGGATAGTAGCAGTATCTCTGCTGAAGTCTGACTGAGGTGTTTGAGGTATTTCGTGGTTTATATATTATAATAAGAGGGTGGAAAAGGCTAGGTGTAAGGTAAAAAGGGGGTAGGACCCGCTATGTAGTTGGGGAGCTGAGGGTAATTAGTGGGAAAAACCCGGGAAAATAGCAATTGCTTGTGCCAGGAATTTGGGATCAACGGTGCAATAAAACGATTAGTGAAGAAATTCGTGTTCTAGGGATTATAGTAATAAAACGATATAAAGAAGGAAAAAGAGACTAACGGGACTGATCATTTGGTGTTCAAGTGACGTGGCTCATACAAGTCAAGCTGATGTGGTTGATTATGAGATTTTTGAAAATACGCCATCAAAAGATTCGACATTCAAAATAACTAGAATATTGATAATAATGACGTTCTTGAGAAACTTATATCTAAGTCGAGCTTTACAGTCTTAACAGAAGTTTTCGATGTTCCAGAAAATATTGATCTCCAAGCAAGGAGTTTCACTTGATTCTACATCTGTTCCATTTTTCCCCGGAAAATATATAAAATATTTTAATTGTAAAATTTATATTTTTGATCAGCGAAAAATTAAAATTTTTTTGTGACGTCAAAATAGGGTGTCTCGTTTTTGAGCGAATTCTGATGGATTTACGAGAGGCCCTTAATGACTGACGTGGAAAAAACTTTGAGAAAAGTATGGAGATGGGGAAGCAATTGAGTACTGATTAAGGGGAAAAGGCTTCTAACGGGTAGTTAACTGTATCCCGGCAACTGTTTGATCAAAATGGATCCCTTCGTAGCATGCTTCTACTGAAGTTTGCCTCTTTCTACGATGAGTATTGTAATTTTGAAAATCCTCAAACTCTATTTAATGATCGAGTGGTAAAAGAGACTAGCCAATCCTATGAATTCCGCGGTTGTGAAATATCCTGGCTTCTGGAAGAGATATGAGAACTTTAGGGATACCTTTATTCGGGAAAAATTAGAGCTCAAATGAAGGTCTTTATGGAAATTACTTTATCTCCCTTAGATTACGAGATATTCATCAAAAACTTCGAGTGTCAGCATTTCTTTACCAAATCCCTCAGTTGAAAGTTCGTCTCTATTCCGAGAGGAAATAAGAGAGAGAGAAGAAAAAAATAACCAATGTGCGTTTATGATTTTCAAAACACATGGACCGCACACGGTGGAATCAAACGGAGTAGTATAAAAAGAAGGAAAAAACAGAATTGCTTCCCTGGAAATCATCCCATCGAAAAAAAACCATCACATGTGACAATTTTATGTCTCTGTCTCTTAATATTTTTTCCATTTCAAAAGAAAATGGAGAAGATTTTCCGAATTTTTAGAGTAAGAGTTCAGACGAAGCGTCAGAATGGATGAAAATAAGGGGACTAAGATGGATGAAAGATCATATTTACACTGCAACACACATATACATATACACACCCCCATATGCGCAAATCCATTGGGTCTTTGTTTATTTTTATTTGACGCCAGCCCACTTTCTCGCTGGCACCGAGTTCTCCGAGTTTTTCTTCGCGTTTTTTTTTTCTTCCTTGAATCGTCCGAAAATGAAAAGAGTGAGATAACAATGAATGAAGAGAAAGAGAGACGAAGAAATGGGTTGAGTAAAGAGAGAAGCAGTAAAAGAAGAACATAGTGCTGAGTGACCGCGGAAGAGGCAGAGACGAGTGCAATTGTTGATTGTGTGTCTGTCTCTTCATAATGGAAAAAAAAACACAATCATAATGGATAAGTCGAGGGATGGATCAATTCATTGTAAAATTCTTTTTCTTTTTAATCGTCTGCGTGTACGCTGTAGAATGTAACATTGTCGGATCGATTAATCAGTTGGCAACCGCCAACTCGGCCTCAGCTACTGGTAGCCTGTCGATTTTAGTTGAAAGACTCAGTGTAACTTCACACATGAGACCGTTTCAAGACGCTGGCTCTCCGTGGATTTTCATAAGTGTGAATACACAAACACTGAGGACATGTTCATTCCAATGTGTCAGAGGAAGAGAGAGAGGAAAAAACAACGTACGAGGTGCACAGGAGGATAGTGGGTCGCTCCACAATGTAGAAGCTATATGTATATGTACGAGGTAGAAAATACGACTGAATAGCCTCCATCACAATGCTCAATGTCCGAAAAGAATCTCTTCTTTTTTATCCTTTCTTTTCCTGCCTTTCCTTTTTCTCTCAAGTTTTATTTTTTCTTTTACTTTTTTTTCGCTTCCTTTCAGGCTGAAAGAAAATAAAGAAAAATAAAAGAAAGGGATTGCTTTGAATGAAAACTGCGGATGCATTTGCAAATTTTACCAGCTATTTTTCAAGCCTCTTCAGATATAGATAATTCGTGGATCTGTCATTTCCAATCTCCGCAGCATCAACGAGAGGAAATGGGGAAGTGTCTTTTATTTTTTCTTCTTCTTTCGGTTTTAGTTGCACGTCTGGCGTTGCTGAGGTCACGCTAGGCAGTGCCAAAAAAGACCCCATGATGTGTGGTAAGAAGCCATATGCTCACACCAATTTGCCATCATCTTCTCTTACTTTCGCTCGTCACTCCCTTTCTTTGTCCTCTGAATAACTCTTTCTCGTCCTCGCCGGTGGCAACGGATTTTTTGTTTTAACAGTCTTGTTCCTTTTTTTTTCTTTTCCTTCTCGTGTTCAAGAGTTCGTGGCTTGAATGGATGAAAATGAAGGTTGATTCTTCATTTTAAAACTCCGACAACGTTGTGTACACTTTTTTTTTTTTTAAATCCTGAAACGAAAAATAAATAATCTCTGACTTGAGATACTCCAGAAGTTTTGAATTGTTTTTGAGTATATATAAGACAAAAAAGTAGATAGATTCTATTCAACTTGATTTATAAAGGTCCATGCTATAAAGTTTAATGAGTATGTACCTTTGCTTTTTTTTTTTTTTTCGTTTTCTTTTTATAAATATAAAAAGAAAATACTTTTTAAATGAAGGAAATTAATTTATTGGAGAAAGAGGCCAAGAAGTTCTTGTGAAGGAAAACTTTTGAAGTTGACGAAGTAATATCACAAATGAAATTTATATCTAATTAAAAAGAAAAAAAAATTTATAATGAATTGAAGTTTTTTAAGTGCAGAGAAAAGAAGTGAAGGATGATGAGCAGAGCATTATGGGGGATCATCGAGAGCATAGAAATACAAGATGAAAAATGAGGCTGAGAAAGTAATGAGATTTTTGTTCAAAAGGAACCTGACAGAACGAGTAGAAGAGGATAAAAATTTAGAGAAAAAATGATTTACGAAAACAAGTGATTTAAAAATGCAGCAAGTTCGTCGATGCTCAGTTTTAATTTAATTCAACTTGCAACAGTCGATCATTAATGAAAATAGAGATATGGGAGAAGTTAATATGAAAAATGCAGTGAGTTACTAACAAATCAGCAGCAAGCAGGCATGGTACTTGGATAATTTCAAAATGAAAATGATAAGCAAGGCAGAAAAGAATGAGAGATACATGTTATAATTCGAATTTGGCTCAAGTTTGGAACGAAGATGATTAAAAAATTTTCCACGTGAAAATGGAAGTGCAAAAAAAATAAAATCAAGTGTATGGACTCATCATTGACGAACATTTTAGCTTGAAAAAGGCTTTTTCTCCATCAACTATTTTTCTCCATCCATTATTCAAACAATTCTCACTATTCAATGAATAACCGAAGGAGTAAAGTGGAAAAAAAATCACATTCGCATGCTTTCACACCTCTACTCTCCGTTATTTCGCCTTTGTGCCCACAACTTTTTTAACCAACACCTGCATAGCCCACATAATGACGTGTATACAATGACAGGAGACATATACATATGGAGGTGAACATGAAAAAATATAGGCTGATGCAAGAAATAAAGGAATTCAGAAAAATAATAATTCGTGGCGACACACCACCTGTGAAGACGAGACAGAAAAATAAAGACATCTTCCAAGTTTTTTTTCAACTCATTTTTTTCATTTTCTTTTTTTTTTTCATTTTTAACGTTCCATTCTTGCTCCGGATAATTAACATACGTCGACTCAACGCTTACGAAAATATTCTGTTGATTGATGGAAAAAAAATTGATGGATTGTCACAAAATCTCCGGAATTTTATGGAGAAATTGAGAGGATTTACGTTGAAGAATGCTGCAATAAAATCCATTTTACTTCAATACTTCCAAAGATATTGAAAAAATGAAAGAGTAAATTGCTTTTGGAGATATCTCAAAAACTATTGGAACAGAATGAATTGTAGTATCAAACTTTTCACCGGAAATTGCCTAGACCTTTCAATTGAAAGGATTTCATTCTGAAAATCCTTCAGTTTCATCCACTAACACAAGTGAATTTCACGAAATTCATTTATTTTACAATCGCCAATGAATTCAGGAAACTCAACGACACAAATTCTACTTTCGCAGAAGGAAATGTATCAGACGGTTTATATTTCATTTATTAAAATAAAACAAGTGCAAAGCTAGAGTCACGAAATGGCAATTAGTGGTCAACACAAGGGGTAAAAGTTATATTATTCTATAGTCAACGAATTCTTGATATTGTGTGTTGGGAGGAAAAGTAGTATGGTCGAGCCACTGACCTTCCCTCTTTACGCACCCTTCCCCTTTTGTTGCCCTCTTTCTCTTCAATATTTTTTATTCTCTATTGGTCGTGTCACACTCTCCTCTCTCACTCGCTCAATATCGGTCGTCACGAAGACGTCCAGTGGGTACAAACTGAAAATCATCGACAATCCAATTTTCAGATTCACAAATGCGGAAAAAAATGATCAATTTCAAAGTGCAATTCTTTCCACTAATTTGAGGATTTTCATTAATCCAATTGGACTGACCCGAATAAATGAAATCACTAATTTTTTCAATTGACTACACTGATCACAATAATTCATGAATTACATTGTAATGAATGTTTTTTTTTAAAACTTCAATTTTTTTATTTTTTTTCGCATTCTGATTTGAATAATTAATAACTCTAATTCATTTATTTTATTTACAGAATAACCCTGAACAACGAGGAGTGGTACAGCGTCACAAACGTGGGAGAAAACTGCACAGGATCATGTCTTAGTTTATTGGTGCGCGTGTGTGAAATATAAAAATTCCAAGTGAATTACAAGAAAGTAATAAAAAGAATAAAATTAGAGAGAGAGCTAAATATCGAGATAAATATTCAAGTCAAATTGGATCTACATTTAAAAAAAAATTAAATATCTAGTTATAGAGATAAATATAGGTAACGTGAATTTTATAAAAAATTTTATTTTAATGGAAAAAGAAGTGTCGAGTGAAGCAGTATGAAAGAAATAGGGATCGCAAAAAAAAAGTGAATTTGTGTGAGATAAAAGTGAGCAAATTTTAGTGTTTTCAACTCTTTCACTTATTTCTCTTATTTTTTCTCTATTTTCTTCCCTACAATATCCTATTGTAATAGTGAAGAGTTGATATTTATTTAAAGAAATTGATTTAAAAAAAAAAAAAATAAAGATATTTAAAAAAGTGCGGATGCACGGACGCGCGTGTAAACGCGTGACTATTGAAGGTGCGTCAAAGTGTTCAATAATTTGTGTTTGTGAATCCTCGTGACTTGGGAGGATTCGAAGCGGGAAATTCGTGTTCTTCCTGCTGCGGATGACGTTATTACCGGTAAGGATGATTACAAAAGAAAAAATTTTATTCTTCAAGAATATGTAAAAAAATATTATGCCTAAAATTAATGGGACCTCTTGAGAATTCTTTCTTTTTTTTTTCAACAATCAATCATAAAGGCCTTTATTCAAATTTTATTAACATCTATCTATGGAAATGAATGTGCAAATTTCATGAAATTTTTCCATAATATATTTTTCTAGTTTCTTGTTACTCATAAGCCTTTTTTCCTTCTCTTTTTTTTTTATAATTAACGACTAATGTTAGTCATATGAAGCGTGACTTAGTCAACTCGATTCACAATGTGCTCTCGTGTCAAAGAGTTTTATGTGCCGATATAATTGATGCAGGTATTCGATCATTATGAATGAATCATACATCCCACATCAGGTATTGAGGAACGTTAAAAATACGCATGACAAAAAGGAAAAAAAAAAGAAGAAACAGACCGTCATTAAATATGAAACTTGCGAATCAATTCATTTTTTTTCTCATTGTTTACATTCTAAAAATAACCGATACCATGTTAAATTTGTTGAAAGATTCTCATAAGTCTCTGAAATTTTTCAATATCCCACGTGACATGGCAGCGTCATTGCTTCCTTCTGATTAATGGGCAAGACCAATCAATTGATCCACGATCAATGAAAAGCCGAGAGAAGATTGTCTATTCGAGAAGTGTAGATTTTTCACAAAAGACATTTTTCAATCGGCGTTACAAATAACTCCAATGTTATTGACAAATTTATGAAAGTACACTATTCCATCGAATTTCACGAACTAGTTTCTATAAAGTGAATTTTATGAATTATTTTTCAACATCCATTATGAAATTCGCATTATTTTGGAGACCAATAAATCATGCGCGTTCTTTATAGACAAGAAGAAATAAATGGCGGAAGAAATGAAAATCATTGTCATAAAGTAAATGTAAATTTAATAGCACACTTGGACTTAGAAATGACGTTATTACAAGAGGGATGTAATTTGTTCTCTTTTCGTGTCCCCTCTTTCCGTTTCAGAGATTTCAATTAAGATTTGTACAAAGGTGGGAAATGAGTATGACGATTGAAATCAAAGTTATCAATATATAAATTGAATGGACAACTGTAATTAACATATTTATGGACAACTTCCTTCGGAGTAGGATAACCGAGGTCGAGGATCTTTCCGGACCCTGTGTGTGATGTAACGTCAGGCAATCGTAGTAGGGGAATAAGGTGACGTAATGCATTCGGGTGTCTCCTTGGCGCCAGAGTTCACTATACCGATAAGATCCGCACCCTTTTTTCCATCTCCTCAAAACAATCAATAAGAAAGAATCAATTTTTCTTCATTTATTTTTACGTCTGAAATTGATGCGATGCTAATACAATTAATGTTGTTTTTTTTTGTTTTTGCGTCCGTTCCTGTCTCAATTACGAGGCATTCTATCGCTTCCATTTCTCTTCCTTTGCCTCTCCGGGAGATATGGTCGGAGGCCAAATGAGGGTTGAATAAAAAAGGGGTGGTGGCTAAAGAGAAGAAGCAGAGGAAAAAGAAACTTTTGAACTGCACAAAGTGCGCGAACAATTTCCCTCAGACCCAATGCGGAAGAGGGTCGTTGATTTCTCGATTTTTCTACACTTCCACCTTCCCTCATATTTCCATGTTTCCGTTTTGCTCCCTTGTCCATTGTTTTTTCTTTCACCCCTTTTTTCTTCGTGATGTCAACGTCTTTCACTTTCCCCAATGCGTTCTGACGGTGCATTGTCTTTTTCATTTAGCGAAATTCTCCGAGTCTAGTTTGGCTGACGTATAGAGCTCGAATGCTCAGCCTGTCTAGAAATCGATAAAGGTTCCTATATTTATATGAACGGGAACTTTCCTACACGAATCGTATCGAAAGAATGTGTCTATATAATCGGGTTACCCTTTTACTGTTCAATGCATTGATATAGTGCTCATTTTTTTTTTAATGTTATTTTTTTTCTTCTTCGGAGATAACTTCCTGAGTCAAAAATAGATTTCAATTTTTTTTATCTGCAAATTCGGTTTATGAAAACATACAATTTCTAGGAGATTGAACACTGAAATTTGTGGGCTCTGGATAAAATTAAAGAATGAAAGAGTTTATGAAAAGAGAGGGACACACAAAATGATTGAGGAGGATGATGATGGTGTTTCAAACTGAAAATTTATCGCTGACGAGATAATCCCAGTGTCGGGTTATTCCACTCTCTCTCACTACGGCAATGCACCATGTTATATATATATATTTCATATTCCTTGTGGGCATCTTTCGGTATATCTCGTTTTCACGATAATTCATGTGCCTTCAAAAATTCACAGTTTAACTATAATATCCAATGGTAGATACAAGGAAATTGTCCACAAATTTATGATGCACACAGGCGTGTACTTCCTTATCCTTGACAATCCGGTTTCTTCATTGGAGAATTGTAATAATTTAATGCAACATCAACGATGTTAAATTTACCTTGTTACAAGTCACGATGGATTTTTTTTCCCTCCTCTTTTTTCCTTTTTTTTCTAATGATATAACTTTCTGGTATTCGTAGCTTTTTGAATGTCAAGTGATTCAACAGATTACGATAAAAATAAGAATATTTGAATCAAATATGTAATCAAGCATAAAACCTTGAAGTTTATTTCTGACTATCTATTTTTTTTTCGGATGAAATTAGGAGAAGGTGTAGCAGACATATTTCTAGTGGATATAATATAAATATTTTAACCCCTAAAATGATCGGCATTTTTCATGAAGAAAGGTTTATTGCGAAAGAAATGAGAAAAATTTGTAATGAATGTCAATCGGTATTCGATTGCGGTAAATGAATCAAGGAATTTTTTAATGGAAATCATGTAGAGGAGTTGGAGTCATTGAATTCTTGTGGGTATTCATATTTCGGTTACGAAATTGGAGAGAAGTGGAATCATCTAAATAAGGTCATTTTTAGTTACTGTTTCATGAAGAGATTAGAAGAAAATAGCAAAGTCCTCATACGAATCCATTCATTCAAGTCTTGATGATAACGAAAAAAAAATGTTAGTCCATATTTAAAATCCTGCTGATCATCTTTTTACAGATATTCAGTAAGGTTACGTAATCCTATTCAATTCGATATAATTTCAAATTGAGTAATCTAAAATTCATGTTATTGTCACAATCAATAATTTCTAATTAGACTAAAATATGAAAAGTACAATCTGTGCCAAAGTAGAGAACGCAAATTGGAGAGAAGCGATTCTTGTTCCATGAAATATTTCGGTTATTCGGCAATATCGTAGGTTATAAATGTAGCCTATCAAGTGCAATTTCAGTTTGATATTGAGTGAATTTCCCATAAATTTTATTCCATCCAATATTCATTACCAGAATCTCCCAAAATGCGTATGTTTGAATTAATACAGTACATAATACAACTGAACCGAAAGCTAGAAAGACAATAGAGAAAATTTAATCGTAAAGCTCCTTAAAAAAACAGTCTCAAGGAAGAAATTCTAAAGAACAATCCGCAAATTTGATATTTTTCTCCTAATGTAACTGGGAAAAATTCTACCCAGATTCTTTGAAGTTTTCAAATTAGACCATCTTTTCCTACGATATATTTTTTTTTTGTTTTGGGCCAAAACCAGAAAGGCTTACCACCTAATTCTTTTTGTTCACGTTGCTAGTTGCATTTCATACGTGTTAACAATTACCAGGATTCGACCTCTCCCATACCATTCAATACAAATCCATACCAACTCATTGGTGGTAATAGATTAATGCACATACTCCACATAACATGTATACAATCCATGAAGCATCGGAAACACTTGGCAATCTATAATATTCGATCCATTGGTATTTTAGAATAGAAACTGTGTCGTCGATAGTAGAATAGAGAACGTCCGTTGGTAGTTCCGCTTTAACAAAACCTGCATGCACAGTATTTTGCCGGAGGGTTTTAAGGGTGGACTTTCCTCAGTTATACATTCGCCTATTCTGGATCAACGAACTGCATAGCTTTTATTTTTCTATTTATTTTTTTCACATCTTCATATTTTTTGTTCAATATACCGAAGTGAGAAGAGAGTCATTTCATGAAATATTTCCACTTTTACCCCAAATATCTTTGGTTTTTTATTTCACACTTGATTCTCTTATTCCATTGAATTTTTTTAACCACTCGCTTCTCGCCATTTTCTCGACCCAATTATCCTTCACTCTGTATTGATCGATCTCATTTCGTTCGATGATAATCGAGCTTCAAGAATAATTTTAATGTGATTTTTTTTTTCTATTTCATTCTTCTCTCGACTTAAGTAGAGAGTCGTTAAATAGACATAGTTGGTAGTGGAAAGTTTTATATACACCTTGCATTGACTCTAGGGTTAACTATGAATTATTCAATACGATCGAGTTCTCTTGTCGTCTTTAGATAGCCCCGAGAGAGTGACCCCTCTCTTCTTGCCCCTCTTGCTCCCTTTCTGCACAAAGCAAATTCAATGGTGAATTGATTCCTGTCATTTAGAACACAGCAGGACTGCAACACGAATCGTTTATGACGATGATTTTCAATATATACTCTCTTTAATTTGATATTACTTCATTATACATTCTTTATGCTATTGTATCGATAGTTGACTTGAATTAAATAGTATTCATAAGAATAAATTGCTTTATCATTTGTAAATTTATTCGTCATCTATTACAATTTGAGGCTGTGACGAGGATTTCAAAATGTTCATTAGTCTCGTGTTCTACAAAAATTTTTTTTTCAGTATGGACAAAGGAATGTATGATGACAATTTTATTGTATTCGAACGAGCCTGCGCGTGCAGATGGCTTGAATATATACTACAGTTTTGAATGAAACTAATTCATTAAAATGAATTGTGTGGAAGAGTATTCGAATAATGAGACAGAGATGGAAATAACTGATTCAACTGATTATGTAAGAAAATATTGAGGGAGATTAGGATAAATTGGACCTGCTAGGCGAAACGATCAGGGATTTTTTTTGAGTGTGAAGACCTTTACGAAACAATTTTTTAAAAATACCGGACAATTGAGACATGTCGCAGTATTTTCTCAAATTTTTTCAAATTCTTCTATCAAATCTTTGATTTTGAAAAAAAAATGTGAATCACATTGCTCTGTCTTTCAATTTTAACTTCAGAATTTGTTTCTGCGAATTAATGGGCTTAGAAACGGAAAAGTAGAAATTTGCATGGAAATCTTGAATAAATTGAATATTTTAACTATTTCTAACAATTCATCTCATTCAAGTACTAAACTCCAGTATATTTTATCCATTCAATTCCCCGATAAATAAATCTAGTGAAAATTCTTATTGTGACAAATAATAACTTTTTTTTTAGCTATTACCCGATTCCCAATTGCTTTTTTGATGATGGGATCAATAGGTGAATCTCAAATGTTTGTGCAAATTTCTATCTCGAGCTCATTTTTTTTATCGACAACAAATTAAGATTGACTGGCAGAATGAGACGAATAATTGAAGGAAAACGAGCGAGTGAGACGGATCAATATATAAAACCGTTATGCTTAACGGAATGAAAATAGCAATGGACAATTAATAAACCACGAAGTGTCCATCTAACTGTCAATTTTAATGAGTCTCATGTCATTAAGAATTTACCGAATTTTCAAAATGACTTAATCCAAATATTTTAATGCATTTATATTTAAATCTAAAGTTGAAGAATCAATAAAAACACTCGGATAAACTTGTCACGAATTGAATTATATTTTATATTTATTTTCAGGAGAATTTTTATGAAAAAAAGTCATAATAACGTTTCTATCAAGCAGTGTTCCTTTTTATTCAGAATCAAGTCCAGTTCATTCATAATAAACACTGTTAATGTTTTTTCATTCTTTTTAACGAGTAATCCTATGTTATTATCGAGGAATTTAATAGCAAAGTCGTTGAAAAAATTATATTGATCATTTTAATGAAACTTCCGGAATAGTATTAGAGATACCAAATTTTTATCAAGACCTTCTTCTGCGCGTTTTTTTTACACAGCTCTATAAAAAAAAGTCATATTATCAAAGAATTCGTCTTTAAATTGAAGAAAAAACAAGATTGATAATAATCAACAATTATCAATTGTTCAGTTTAATATAAACTCAATTTTTTTACAATCAAATAACTCATTGGTTGATCTGGAAACTTTCATCTTGAAGTAGTATATATATTTATTATTAAATCAATCAATAAGATGATCAGCTTGAGAAATGGTCA
Source organism: Aleiodes alternator (assembly GCA_963921955.1). Taxonomy (NCBI): domain Eukaryota; kingdom Metazoa; phylum Arthropoda; class Insecta; order Hymenoptera; family Braconidae; genus Aleiodes; species Aleiodes alternator. Next base: position 10,498,194 of record OY998109.1, on the reverse strand, counting down.
ATTAATTCCAAATAAAGATGAAAATGAGTTCATTGCAATCAGGATATATTCAATCCAAGTCATGCATTATTACTTTTAATATGTATTTATTCGTCTTTGTATGACTTCTCGGCCTTTTACAATTTTTCACCCCTTCCCATCCCTTCAAATTGGTATTGCCGTTGTTATAATGGTTATTATTACGTTTGATGAATAATTGTATAATTTTTTTTTTTACAAAATGAATAATTTTTTATTTTTGTTAGTTTCAAGAAATTTCTTTGATGGGGGAAGTTTTTTAATTTTGGTCTCTCAGTGTATCAATTCAACCAATATTTATATTTGATTCATAGCTTGCATGGAATTGGAAATTTTTAATTTTTTTTATTTCTTGTATCGAATACAAAGGTTCAATTTCACCTAAATGACATGCCTCATAGAAATATAGTAAAAGTGCACTGCAAAGTCCCCATCGAAGCCCGATACGTAACCAGAAACCTAAAAAAGTCATCAATAAACAGAATCCATAAAAAAAGGCAATATCAATAATGCACATAGCTCATCGCCTACACAAAATATTCCATTTCGATTCCTACATCCTCAGGGTAAATTCATATATAGAAATTTCATTTCATGTAACCATATACATTTTTCCTCTCTCTCTCTCTTTATACTCATTCTCGCTGTTGCTTATTCATATAACCTATCTCGTTCTCTCTCATTTTTTTCTCCATTATACCGATGCTGCTATTAAAGTATGAGAATTATATTCTGCAAACTCATTTATATCGTGCAATTTTACTCATGTAAATTCAGCGAGTTTAACTACTCAAGTTTGCATATAAAAGATTTATAAATACAAATAAATGCTATAATCATTGGTATTTGTTGAATGTCAGTTAATTATTTTAATCACGATCTTTCTCTTTCTTCTTATCAATTTTGTGTTCCAATGAAACAATTCGTTGCGTCCTTAATGATAAAAATTTTCACTCACGCAAATATTACTCACTCTATCAACAGATATAAATTATTTTATCACTCTTTTAATTTTATTTGAAATATAAAATGTTATCTCACACACTTTTACCTGGAATCATTTCTCTCACGGGTCACAAAGTGCATGAGAGTAATAGACATAGAGAAAAAAAGAGAGAGAGAGAGTGAGAAGAGGCCTCTCATCATCCATTTGTTACGCTCGTATATATATAAAATAATAATAAGAGTCAAGCCAACCGATGGATACCAGTGTGCAACATCTAACACTCGTATCATTAACCTACATTGGCCCAATCATCCTTTAGAATCTAAGAGTTAGTGACTGCACGCAACTGTAAGAGGTTTTCGTTTCACGTGATACTCAGTCACTTGAAAAAATAGTCAAAATAATCTAGCTTTTTCATACTGTTCTATTAACGCGGTTCAATAAATATAAAAACAACTTGACTATTGTTAAGCACAAACATATCATGGCTCATTATTTTAATGAATAATTTTGATTTTAATTTTAATTAGAAATAACATGTGAAATTTATAATAATACAGTATAACTTTTGATATCATGTTTCTGGTTTTAAGTACTAACTGTTATTCATGAAAATATCTCTGCGTGAAAATAACGACGAATTGTGTTGAATAATTATATTTTATTTTTCATTTAAATTATCATACTTTTAATATTAACCAAAAATACTATTAAAAAGAGAGAGATTATGTTAATAATAAAGAATGATTTTGAACCCACAAATACACCAAAGATGAACTTCATTAATTCTATGTAAAGGTATTTATAAGGAAATTATCAACAATAGTAAATCAATAATCTTGTAATTTTATAATTATTTTGTATTAAAATTGTTCCAGTTTTCTGATTTTATATTAAAAATAAGTACCCTGAAGAGGACTTCACAAAGAAGTTGAAACGTTGGTACAGAGTAAATTCAATGTTTTTTGTTTTTCTTTCTTTTTAAATCACTTGAGAGCAGCGACCAAAAAGGCCACACACTTCATCATACATTGAAGAATGATTTTAATCATATGTTAAAAATTGACCTAATTTCCATAAAAAATTATCTTAATTAGATAATAGCTATTTTACGTGCAAGGATGAGAGAATTGCTTCAGGTCCTCGCATGGACCAAAAAAAATTCTCCTCTACAGATAACACATAAAATTTTCTACTAAGGGCTTTTTCTAATAATTGCACAATTAATTTTTTTTTTTTCAGTACATAATGTACCAAGGGTGATGGAGACAGTGGGCAAGCAAGTCCAGGTAGTGAGTGGACTGGGGGTGGGAGGACCGGTAGGAGGAGATCTTCACCATCATCACCACTCCCACCCCCACGGGGGCCACGGACACTCTCTGGTCGGCGGTGCACCCAACCCCACTCGTGTGCAGGCCCAAACACATCAGGGTCAACCACCACCACCCTCGCACAATCAGCATCTACCAGCGAGGTCTACTCCCGTGCACCGGTGAGTTCAAAATCATTTTCCTCCTCTACATGCCCTGAAAACACCATGAAAGTGGCTTTTTTATTGTATTTTATGAGCAGTCGAGTTTTTTGTTTCGTGAGTGCTATTGATGGATTCTGAAATTTCCATCAATTCTGCCGTAAAAATGCCTAGAAGATGAGGGAGTATAGTATGTATATGTACGTGAGAATAGTAACCCTAAACTGATCACCATAAACAACCTAACGACTTTGGTCGGTTGATGAAGGATTCCCCGTCGTCTTATTCTAGCTGCGACGTTGCCAAATTCACTCTATACTGCCTAGACGCGTTTAGCACGTTTTCGACAACATTGCTTATAGAACAATCTCATTTAGCATGAGAAAAATTTCACTAGTTACTAGAATTTATTCTATTTCTTCATCAACTTCGCAGGATATGTCATTTGAAAAATATGATAGTTCATGAGCCATTAAACAAATAAATTTATTAATAAATTAATTTTTATTAATAAATTTTTAAGAGAATCAAATTCCGGAAAAAATATGTAATGCGCAAGCACTTCGATAAATAAAGTCAAAGTTTCTAGAGTCAAATCTAGGGTTGAATGTGTCATAGCTGATCTCTAGGAGATTTTCTAAAACTTGCACGGTTTAAGATCTTAGAGATCCAAACCCTTTCCATTTTCGAGAACTTTCATTTTTTTCCGAATATCTCTGTAACTTTGAAATTTGAAAATCTATAAACTCATTGCTACTCTGACATTAAAGTCAGTTTTCTTGGAATATCACGGAATTCAAAGCAGATAGAGTAATCTATTTCATAGCCTTATTTGTAGCTGCATTTTTCGTCGACAAAAATATTATCACAACAACTTCCTATCTCAATTAAATATCTAAAAATATATCTTATAAAAACTAATTCAATCGCAAAATTCGTTGATTTGGTTCAATTTCATCGAAGAAATGTCTTGAAACTATTGAAACTCTTGAAATCATTTATCAACATGATAAAATCATTGAGTGAATTTAACAAATACTCAATCATGTCTTCAGTTTCACTTCCGTGGTGTAATTGCTCTCGGCTCTTTTCCGTTGGTTCGTTAGAATTTCCTGCGAATACCATATTACATTGCGTCACACAGCAATAAACGATGAATGTTACAAAGTATCATGTATATTTTATATTTCAAACGATAACTGCACTTACATTCTCAGTTGCCTTGAAATACTAAAATTTTTTTTTACAAGTACAGCATGTAATCGTATTTATATTTATTTTTTCCGTTTGTATTTAATAGAAGAGGGAATGTATGAGAAATATTTTTAATTGAAAATCAATTTACTCAATTACATTAAATCGTGATTCATTTAATTTTTCATAACGAATAAAAATAGAAATGTTTCTTTCTATTTCTTCCTATAATAATAAATAAGCTAGATGCTTTAATTAGAATTTATTTAAACACAATTGTCAATTTATTTCTCTCACTTTCCGCCTGCAATTAACATTTACTGGTTGAATTTCATTGTTTAAAACTCCAAGGCTTTTTTTTTTCGGTTGTTTATATCTTGAAAAATCATGAGATTAGATTTAAATTTATGATTTCCTCTCAGTGAACAAAGGCTTTTCTTTTGCTCTGATTCATTATAAAAGATCTCATCAGCAACTTACAAGAAAAAGAAATTCACACTGAAATAATAAATTAAATTATATATTTATTCTCAAAGAAATATAATGTGTTTGGATTTAAAAAATTATTAAAAGATAATTATTATTTGAAATTCGAAAATTTTTATCGATAATCTTAAAAATTCGAATCAAGTCGACGACCGTGTGCCATGTCCTGAAATTGTGTCATGGTGGTCACGGCCATGGACATATATATATATATACACACACATTATACATACCCATGTATTTCCACTTCCACTGATTTTGTTATTTCAAAGAGTGGTGGGGTAAAAAACAGAGCAAGTTTGTAACGGCCACCGGTTGCGAAATATTCACAAATTATTGCTTACGCCCCCTATGTGTGCCAGACTGAGAATCACAAACACAATGTGTGTGTGTTGAATGCCATATCACAGAACGAAACTGAAGATGTTTTTTTTTTCCACCTCTTTTTATTTCATTTTTCCTTCTTTCTCATTACAATTCTCACCTATCATCATTCGCTTCTATTCTTGTACTTTATGAATGCCCCCAGAGTCTCGTTTTTGCCCTCCGTGAATTCATTGGCCAGAGACATTCCAAATCGACCGGGTCATCCACGCCATGTGTCTCGACATTTTGCTCCACGTGAATTCTTCTTTTTCAGCGCTTTATTATTGGTATTTATCGATCGGTTAACAGTGTTGCCATATTTTTGTACCTTTAACTCTGGTGAATCATCAATTACATAAATTTTTCCCCCTTTTTTTAATTTTTATCTTTGTTTACTTTTTTAAATAAATTTTTGAAGAGTTACAAAAGTAAAGAAGATCCATATTAACGAGAAGTGTACTGATTTTTATCAATGGAAGTACATGAAAAATTTTAAATATTCAAAAAAAATTTGAAATGAGCAGAGTTCTTATTCCAAATTCAATTTACAATGGGAGAGCTTTTTTCCCCTTATTATTCGCGGTTCGAATTGTTAATTAATTGCATTCTTCTCAGTAAATTGAGCTTTAAAAATTGTCACAAATAATTGAAGCACAAAAAGATCTCTCAGCAACAATTTGTTTTTTCCCAACATTTCCCAATAATTTCAACAGTTTCCGCATGAATTTCACTTGAAAAATTGAACAACATTATAATTTTTGGGACACAGCCATGACCAGCTCTTGAACTAGTTCTGAATGATACAACTACTTCTTTTTTCTCTTTTTTAATTGTAAATGGGAAAAAGTTTTCTTCGCCAAAGCTCATTTACGGATGACCCTTCACGCGATCATGCCTCTGCAATGAATCCTCAGAAAAACATAATCTCAACTTGTAAAGTAATAAATTAGCACAAAATACATATATCTAACTTACTAAGTTTGAATACAACGGTATTTCAATGAAACGGTGTTTCATTTCCTCGTAATTTATTATTCACGAATTTCATTTGAATTATATTACCAATTGTCGATAATATAGATTTATATTCTCTCTTTTCCATGATTCAATTAAAGTTTAATTTGAATAAAATTCAAATGAAGTAGAGGTGATTTATTTGTCTCACGAAAACAATACTCCAAATGGAATTTTGTGTATTTTCTCTTTTCACATTGTTATTTGTTGATTATTTATAGTTTTTTGAATAATTTTAACACTCAACTGTTTACAGCACCGATAAAAGAAGAAAAAGCATTCGGCCTTGGTCTCGCGCATTTGTTTATCCTCATTATTCAAATTGTACACTGTGCGATTCACTGTTTACCTTGAAATTTAACGTTGAGTCATAATAAAAATTGTGAATTTTTGCCTATCAAAATAAAACTTGAGGCAATTGAGTATATTTGTTGAGGAAAGAATAGACATAAATATAGCAATCAAGAAGAATCTAAATAGTAAAGATGTATGGGCCAAAAGCCCTGAGGGTTCAGGGCAATCAGTATGTCTTTCAAATCGTATATTTCTCAACAAGTTCTACAGATCAACATTATTCTCTTTTTTGTAATTTTCCTCTCTCTCTCTCTTCTATACTTTTAATACGCGCATGCGCACTTATAGTTTTGAGAACATTGGACCCTGTATGGAGTGTCTGCTACCTGTCGATTCTAACCTCAAACGTCAATGCGCATGTTTTTCTAACCTATCGCGTGGCCAAATTCATTAGTGTGTGAGAACTCCTTTTTTTTCCAAATATCGCAAGTAAATAAGCAACTATATATGTATATGCAATATACACATGAAAAAATTATTATCCACTGTCTCTTCCAAATGGGAATCAATTACCGCACATCATTCTTAAAATAGTATATTATTGTGATTAATTATTTGAATTGCTATCACACATTATTATTTGGAAATGAAATCATCTAACGGGATAACAAGTGTAACTGAAGAATTCTTATTGACATCATCATTATTCAAATTATGAAGTAAGTCCTTCATTGTTTGTCTATTATTATTCATTAAAAATACAGAGTGTTTTTACATCGTAAGGTCTCATTATATTTACTTTATTATCGCATTTTTAGCTGGTAAATTCCCAAGTGAAATAGCAGTTGATCTCCAAAAACTTTTGTATCCAATTAAGTTTCATCCATTTAATCTGGAAATTCTCTGCAACATGGGCCAGAGCCCCCAAGTACTTTGAAAAACTTTTTATCGTTTATTCTCTACTCTTTCATTTTTTTTTTACCATCTTTTTTTTCTCATGGTTGTGACAATTTAGATTGCTATAACTATGGTTTTCAGTGAGCCAACTTTATTGGCACACATCTAGACGTGAGCTCAGCCAAATCGAATATTCAATACTAATCAGTGAGCCGCAAAAAAAATACACTCTTTCTCCTTCAATTTTTGTGTGAAAATAAGAAAGTTTCGTGATTGCATACTAATGCAGCGTGACTCGTTCATTTTGGACATTATTACTTAAGAATAATGACTTGAAGGTTTTTTTACTGTTGACGAAGAGAAATGGAGTACAAAGTTTCTACTTTTTCACAATTATCCCTGAAACTATTGAATTTTGGAGAATTTATGGAGAGACTTTTTTTTTATCAGGCATAAAATTTCGTGCAAGAATGGCTGATAATGATCATTTTAATCATTCCAGAATGGAGAATTAATCTCACTAAACATATGTCGGATTATTTGAATCGTGATGAGTCACATTGCCCATAACCTATCTCACATTTTAGTTAAAACCAATTTGGAGCAAAAGACCGTTCTCAACCGGTATTTTAGTTAGTCGTACAGACTTGTGTGTTAGGAAATTTCAGTGGTATAACTCCCGCGTTGTTGCGCGCGCTTATACATTTAACACATACATCCATATGTAAGCAAGTATAGTCTGTAGGAGTACTCTGAAAACATGATTCACAATTGGCCCTCCTCACTTCATGCAACAGCTCTTTCGTCCTAGCCACGGCCTCTAAAGCCATGTCTCAACAACGAGGCAGCCACACACATGCACAAGTACGTGCAGCAAAATGCATCCAACAAACTTTATCGATCCTCCTCTCTTTCTATCTCTCTGTCTCGTTTTTTCTCCTTATAACATCGAGAATATTACCATCATTCTTCTTTATGTTTTCCCTCAAAAACTCTTCATGCTCGCTTTATGTCTGCGACTCATCAATTCTTCAGTTGTCTTTTACCACATTGAAAACCACAATATCAATGAAGTCCAACTGAGTTCATCGATGAGTGCACTATAATTTTTTTTTTCTTACTGTGTAATTGTACGTAATTCCTCTTACATTTATTTGTCCACACAATGATTTTATCTCTATCGTTTTATAACTCAACATGTACATATATATGTATATATATATATACACATGTATTTCTAAGTCAAGGGTCGGTTGAGGTGATACGCGCTTAACAGAGAGCCGCGAGGAAAGAGACACGAACAGTATGGTGCGCTTTCACAAACCAAGTGGGAGGGGGTCACCGACCGTTACGTCATCAACGACGAGCAGGCGGTCTCGTAGCATCGGGTAAAATAAAAGAGAGAGAGGCTGAGTCCGAACGACAAGTTAAGCTCCGACATTGCTCACTGAGTTGTCGTTTTACCTTCCCTCTTGCCTCTTTACTCTGTCTCATCACCGAATGTTCGACTACTCTCTGGGGAATCAACCAAAAAAAAATTCATTTTAACGAGGAGCATTGCACGACAATTTATTTTTCATTTACTCTCCTTATTATTATTATTATCATTATATTTTTTGTTTCGTTAATTTCTTCATTGTTTCATTTTTCAACACTTTTATGGACGTACATGTGTGTACTGAGTGAGATAATTGGAGCATGAGAATGAAAGACAGGAGAAGTTGTTAAAGGGCGCACAGTAAACGCGAGAGAGAGAGAAAGAGGGGCGGTGAGGATGACGGTAAAGGGGAGCAATCGTAACGGAGCAATAACGCGAAATTGGATAGCAACGCCACGACTAATCCATCATCCGTAGCTTTCGTGATCGGGTACATCGACCTTTCTCTCACCCATGGAATTTTCCGGATAACGCTCCTACATATTTTCCCCTGCTCATCTCATCCCAATCGTCTCCCATCTTTCCATCCACCCACTCACTCTTATTTTGTCTTTTTCTTTCTTTCTCTCTCTCTCTCGGCCCGTGTTGTCACGTTTCAAGACGAGCTTCGATTATCGATTATGTCTCCGATGACAGGTGCGGGAAAGTCCACGGTACCTATATCGCATTCCCTCGGTGCTTTTTTTTTTAATATTTTTTTTTTCTACCTTTTGTAATCATTTTTTCAACTAATGTGTCAAGGCAGCTGCGGGTTATAGCATCAAGGGTGAAGAGAACCTTCACGAGGCCAAAATCTGCATAGAAATTTCCCTCTACTCTCCTTTTTGTCAATTTTTTTTTTTTTTTTCTTAAAATATCCAAATATATTTCATGCCTCTTCCCTCGCATAATGCCTCAGCACTGACTTATTCAATGAGCCAGACGCTGCACTCAAAAAGCTAAAAATGCCAGCTACATATTTCATTGAATTCGAGAGAGTTTCGTAATTATTGATTAATTCTGCATTTAAACAATGTAACAGGCTATTATTAGTAACCCTTAGTTTTTACTTGTATTGATTCTTAAGTTAAGTTTTGATTGATGGGAAGAATACATTAAGGAATTGTACATGGAAAAAGGGAAAAAATAAAGAATATCTTGATTGAAAATATGGAACAATTGAGTTTGTACATTGTTTTCGCAGTTATACATGAGAGGAAGAGGCTATTCTACGTGTTACTCGATAACAAAACGATATTTTTTGAGCCATTCTCACGAAATGACCATAAGCAGTATTCTTAGGCACTCCTTTGTCCAGTAATTTCATAACTTTTGTATCAAAATGATAAAAAGTTAGAAAATAAACGAATTAAATGAATCTCAGGATTTATTCAATTTTCGTTTCTATTCTTCCATCATTTGCATCTTTTTCTCTTATTCATTGTCGTGACTTGAAAATAGATTTTTCCAACGATTGGCTTCTATTTTTGAGTTCTCTTTAAATACCGGACGTCAATAATGACCGCAATGGGCTTCTTCAGCCTACACAAACTGTACATTAACTGGTATTTTACAAATTTAAATGCTTAAAGATCATAAAAAACTCTCAACCATCGAATCCGATAGGGAAAAATCATAGATATGAATTTATTAATTGAGTGCAGAATGCATGATGCATCGAATCATTAAATAATGATGAAAATTCGAGACTGAAGGAAGTGTATTTAACCATAATTTCCTGTATTCTCCGCTTCATTATCGATAAAATACGATTTCTGCAATGAAAAACTGAAGAAGCCCTCCTCAGTACTCTGCAACGTTGCGCGCTACAATGTGGCAACGTCGTGCGAATGAAAAGTCTCCAGTTCCCTTCGTTCATTGTGGCTCACAAACCCCAACACACACACACGCAAGTACAGTATTTTCATACAAACACTAAACGACGAATGGTAGAGAGGTGGGGGCAAAGGCGCTCGCGCTGTTCAGCTTCACCGCAGGCCACGTGCCTCAAAACTGGCGCTACTCTACAGCGCATATGCGCGCGCAACAAAAGACTGCCATTATGCTGTTGCGTATTAACCAATTGGATTCTACCAGTTTCTGCGCATCCTCACTTTGATTTGTTACTATTTAATTCCCCCTCTACAATTTTAGAATTTGATTTTATCCATGTTCAGAGTTGGTAGCGCGCAAAACTCCAACGTTGCCTGGGTCATTCCCGGTTCCTCTGGTTTTTTGCCGACTTCCTAAACGGAGCAGTAGTTGACCGCACTACTCTTCAATACTACCAGAGCCAGCTTAGGGAAAACCCAGGGATTTATTCCTCTATTTTTTTTTTACTCTCAACAATTACCGTTTCATGTTCTCTCATTTTCTCTTGGCTATGTCGACTTTAATTCCCCATCCATGAGTCTGACCCCTTCTCCTCATCACTACTGGCTACTGATTTCCTATCTTGCTATCTTTGTTGAGAGATTCGGGTAAAATTACATTCGCCTGAAGCACGAACACTCATTCTACTTGGCTAGCGCAATTTGGATTCATTCCGTTTGGATTTGGTACACGATTCTTGTTACGATTCGTTGACAGGTCCTTTGATAATAAAATTGATGAATTCTTTAATGGGTTGATTTCGGAGTTATACGAGAAATTAGGATGAATTTGGCAAGTGAAATTCTGAAATATGATGAGTTGATTTTGGAATTTGGTTTACCGTCAATGGCCCAATTAATGCCACGTTTTATACATTTTTGTGATTATTGAACTTATTCGAATTCTCAACTCTAATTAATTGATGACAGTGGCTTGAAAAAAATTCTGAGAACATCGGACAATCAAAATATCCGATATATTTCTAAAATTAATCCGTTAAATGCGACCAGCATGCTCAGCAAGATAAAGCCCTAAAGTTCTTAGAGTGCCTCATCAGTTCAATGTGTGATATTGAGAAAATTTGAGTATTTAATGAATCGAAAATTAGATTGATTGTTCGCAAAATCATTGGATTTTCATATAAATTGACGAATAATTTAAAAATAACGACCAGTGATGGAAATTAATTGATGGCAATTATTGGGACCCTCTATGGCAGAAATCGGGCCATGGTGGCATGAATCGGGCCATGGGCAAAATATTTTTAAAAATATAAATTAAATAATTTTTATCATCAATTCAGGAAAATAATTAATGTAAATGATAGTCCAGACCCTAAATTCATTCGAGGAAAAATCAAATTTGAATTTATGATAAGATATAATTTTTCTATGAAAGATATGTGGCAGAATAGGTCTCTTGGTGGCATTAATTGGGTCATTGACGGCACATTACATTCAGCTATACACATATTCGCTAAAAAAAAGTATCAAGTCCATCTGAATCAATCCAGTTGTTATCACTCAAAAATTCTCTTCTTTCATCATTAAAGGCACGATATTCCAAATGAAGACGTTTCATCGTTTCTTTCGAGCAGGTACCACATTCTGAAATTGACTTTTGTATTTTACCTCCGTAATTTCATGAATACTTTAACAAAAAAAGGATTCTGTCTCCAGTAGATTTCAATTTGTTCACAAATTGAATTAGGATCATAATATCACATCTCATTTTTATGGAATTGAATGAATCTTTTCTCAGCATTATTACCTTTGAATTTCCTGAATCAACCCAAAATCAATAATTAGCAGAATTTATCGCCATTTTTTGAATAAATGTTTTTGTAATTGCATGAAAAAGAGGAGTAGGAGATGATACCATATGGAATCGTAAAAAATTCCTCCTGCATATTTTTTTTATACATAATTCCAACGAGTTTGAATTGTATGATACCGTCTCTCATCCGATGAAATTTGAATATTTTTCTCGATTCTCTCAGTCATACTTTTTTTCTCTCTTTTCTTCTACTCTCCATAATTCCGTCTGCAGAATAAAAATATGAATCATCCTATATTTGCAGGAATGAACACTAAAAAGACAATTTCTCCTTCAAAAATTTTATAAAAAAAAGTTGTTTGGCAAAACGAGACAATTTCCAGTATATATATATACACTCACAATACCTCATACATTCTTCTCACGTGTTTGGGCGTTTGTGCGAGAACTGGGTGCAAAGTTTATCGGGTCGGGTCAACCGAATATATTTGCGCATCAGCGAGACATCTCGGCGCTTGTGTTACACAGTATTTTGCTAGGAAGAAGAAGAGAATAAGGAAATTCGGAGAGTGTAGTAAGATGAATCTAGCGTTTTTACACATTGCACAAGAAAGGGGAATTTATTTTTGGATTCGTATATCATTAGATTTATCTCCCCGAGAAAAAAAAAAATAAAAAAATTGCCCATGGGGGCAAAAAATCTTATGAGACTAGTCGATCGATGCCTATATATAAGCATGACTCACACGTTAATCAAAGTTTGGCTCCGAGTATCCCTCTTTCTCTCTCTTTCCGCATGACGTGCGGGTTATCGATAAGCCTTTTCACCCCTTTTCCCCTGCTATCTCATTCAACTGAAAGAGAGAAAATAATGGAGAAAAATTAAATTGAATAAAAAATCTTTCTCTGACATTTGATGCGGCACGAAATCAAACTGCGAGTGATACCAAATGAGAATACGAAAATGCCGCCCTTTCATCGTGACGATAAATTTACATTGGCCATGCGGTTATTATCATGGAATTATCTCTCTCTCGGTAAGATAATTGCCAAGTCACTCCCCAATGTGAATGCGTGTACCAAGTCACTGGACTCTCAGCTCCACAGTATACGATTACAAATTTTGCCCTTTCATTTCTCTTTTCATCCTTTTTCCCTTCGTTTATTTTTCGCACTATCTCGTTGTCTATCTGTATCTTGCCTCCCTCTCACTTTTTTTTCCCTTTCTTTCTCTCTACCTTGGTTTTTTTTTTTTTTTTTCGCTCGGTTTTCACTCATTTCTCTCCCTCCTCATCACGATCATTGACCTTTGCCTGGCCCCAGACGCAGGTGCCGCCTTGTTATGTACTGCTTTGTACATATATCCAATTATATATATACACACAATACATATAAACACCCGGTGCGCCTTCGCGTAACAATATTCGGGGTGTGGCGCGACCTTCAAAGACAATAAAGGTCACGCGCGACAGGCCACGTGAAAGCACCTATACTATACGTAACGAGGGGAAGAATTGAAGAGTAAAGAGAGATGAAAAAAGGCAGAACAATTTTAATCGTTGGAAATAACTGGAGTATCCATTGATACGTGGAAAATTATATGGTTATAGTTAAATCCCTTTATTTATAATGTCACGGGAATTTTTTCAGACTCTTTGCAACGCCAAACTCCAGTCATACGTCTCTATTACAATTTTTATTATTATTATTATTATTATTTTTGCTTGTATTCTCACTCAATTTGGGTCATGCAAATTATTCCTACTCGGAAAAGGAACGAGGCAGGATAGATGAGTACAGAATTGTGATAATTATTATTATTATTTTTCTCTCTCATTAATTTGTGATAAAGGGGCGAACGCAAGAAGGTAAAGAGAGGAAAGGGGGAAATACAGCCTATAGGCGAAATTTAATTTGCTTTTGTGATAACTAATAATGGATGTATTCATCATTATTTTTTTTTATTCATGGGAGCGTAGAATTTCGGTTCTCCTCTTTTTTTCACTCTCTTTTAGCGAAGAAAATGTGAATCCATAATATAAAAAAGCATGGGACATTTTCTGTCATCACTTATCCTAATATATATTATATATATGATAGTATATAATATGTTTTTGTCTCTAAAAAGCGTATGTTAAGGACCTCAGAAATGAAGGGGCTTAAGTCCAGAGACTTGCTCCTTTTTGACTCTAAAATACAACGATTTCTTTTTGCCTTTTATTGCAAAAAAAATGGTAAAAAAACCCTCAAATTATCATTATTATTATCTTTTCATCATATTATTGAGGACTTCAGTAATAAAGGGGCAGGAATGCAAGAGACTTGCGCCTTTTTGCCTCTAAAATGCATTAATTTAAAAAAAAAAACGTATTTTGTCCTTAAACGGGCAAATTACTGCTTTTTGTACTTGAAAACGCGCTTTACATTCATTTTTCTTCATTTCAATGACGGTCAATTCAGAAAATATGTGTGAAAATATATATAAATTTTCAAGAGCACCATGCAAAAAAGGTACCCAAAGTCTAGTAAAAAATTAATTAAGCTACTGTTTAATTGAAAATGTGAAAATTTTTCCGCATCCCCTGTTCATTTCAAATATCTGATTTTTCATTTTATTCGTTTCAGTCCAACACAGAATTACATTAATATCAAGAGCAACAGTCCTGTATCACCTAGAACTGTAGCTGGCAGTAGTTATGTACAGGGCGGTACTGGTACACCGTCTGGTGGTGGTGCTGTAGGTCCACCAGGTAGTGCCAGTGGAGTACCACCAGGTTCAACTGGTGGTGTTACTGGTAATCCTGTTGGTAATTATGTTACTGTACCAGTACCAAGTGGCCTGAGATATGTACATTCTTATCCACCACCGCCACCGCCACCGTCTGCTCCTGTCAATCAGACACCACCACCACCGGGTGCAGCAGCTGCCTACACCAGGGATCCATACAGAAATGCCACATCAAATGTATGTATTTTTTTTTGTTAACTGCATTTAATACTGGAGTTTTCGCTTTTTTTTCTGTAATTGCAATGGCTGATTTAAAAAAAAATCAATTTGTAGGTCCTCAAAGAAATTCAGGAATAGAGTAGCATGAAATCTTGTTAAAGAAGAAGTCTCAAAAATTTCATACATCTATTCTATCCCGGATTATTTGCGAAAGAGTGGAAGGGATAGACTTGTCTCAGAATTACTAATTACTTCTTTCAATGTCAAGGAAAATGTGTGAAAACATACAATTTTTCTTCATCACTGAAATCATAATATGCCAAGTTTCCTAATTTAATTCATATAAAATCCCTCGTTTTTCCTGGTGAAATATGAAAAATGAGAATTAATTCAAAATTTATTGAGTTTAGAATTTATTACAGCATATTTTGGAAAGAAAGTAATGTCAAGAAGGTGTTTTCACTAAAATTTTCATGCCTGAGATAATTGTGAATTTCATTTTAATGACTAGAAATATTTAATTAATTAAAGTATTCATAATTATATGACCTACATATAGTTCAGCTCCTCTTAAGATTTTAATTTTTCAAATGCAGATTAATTTTCATTAATTTTTCACCAAAAGTATGTTCATCTTGGAAAATTGAAGTGATTAAAATTAATGAAATTATCATTTATTTTCATTCAATTGAGATAATTGTATTATTAGGAATTATTAATACGTAATAATGCGATAAAATGAAAATTTGGAATCATTATGACAGTGGCTCGTGAGGCCACGACTAATAGAAGCAGCGTTACAACGTGCGGGACGTTCTCGCGTGGGCGGGTGAAAGTTGTCCTGCCCCGTGTGGCTCTGAACCCTTCTCTCCTCTCCTCACTCCTGCAGAATCACGTTCTCCATTTAACTTCCTCCCCTCTCCCTTTCTCTATGTCACTTGATCATGGCTGTAGTGTCCGTTAGGAGCATCTTGGTGAAACTTTCAACCCCCGAGAAATCCCCACATCCATTCTCTCCTATTTTCCTCTCTTTTTTTTTCTTTCCAAGGAGTGGGGATGCTGTATCCAGAACACGGTCAACTTTGCTATCATCTTCTTTTTTTTATCTCTTTCATGCCAATTTACATTCCATTTCGTTTAGCAGAGTGAATAGTTCCTTGAAAGGATCCACTATATTTTCTCATTAAGAGAATAATTATAAATGCACTCCTTCTTTCGGAAAATTACTATTGTTTTTTCATTCATTTATTTGAAATATTAATCTATAAAATTTGGTAATTTATTTTTATGCATAAAAAGGCAATTCATTTCTTGAAGATAATAAGTTAAAAACTTCCTCGTAGATTTCCTTGCAATCATTTTTAAAGTGAGCGGGCTTATCAAAATTTGTCAAATTTTCTTTATAGAATATTTTGGAATTCACAAAAAAATGTTCTGTACGTAAATTCTCATAGGCCTCATTTTTTCGAAATATTCATCAAATAATTTATTTTTGAACTCTTTTTCTTTCACCACTTTGATATTGATAATTCAATTGATTGCATAGAAAAAGTGGGGATTAAACGGAGACACTGGATTTTAATTGAGATCCATTCATAATCCTCCTAGAGTGAAAAAAGGTGTCAAATTATAGAAAAATTGTAGCATTTATACTCTTTACATTCTAGGGCAACGATGCTATAAAATTCGTTCGAAATGAGACCGAATACTTCGGAATCGGTCTTTTTAATGCTTTTACGTAAAAAAATGAGGAAATTTGTGATGGAAAACGGGTGTAATTTAATTTTTTTTAATTTCTCATAAAATTTATGATTTCGGTTTAAAAAATGCTCCTCTTTTTGATTTAGAGGTCTGAATCATCGTAGGGCAAGAACTAAAAAAAATAGCTCACAGGCAAGACTTTTCTATAGTTTTAGGTATTTTCAAGTTATTTTGCCATAGTTTTTAGCGGCATTATAATATGTTTCATAAGTTGACTTTCCTTTTTTTTCTATTCCCTTAGAAATTATCACAATCAATTCAAATTTATGGGAATCTATGGGAAATACACTCATCCTTACACTATTTCCTGATACTTTGTTGAACGACAATTAAAACCAGAGATTTTCGTGGAAGAATATTTGCCAATTGGAAGCGTCTAATATTGAATTTTTAGCCAAAATGATGGAATTTTCAAAAAAAACTCAAAATTCAATGCTACTCTTTTAATTGAGTCATTGATAAAAAATTCGCCGAAAAATCAAATCGATTCATTGTAATCTGCACTTTACCATTCAAGCATTCCGAAAATTTGAAACATTTTCTTATCATTATCCAATTTTCATTTTATCGAACAATTTGAATTGAATTTTCCTTGTTGAAAACCCATAACTCGATTTTTTTGGCAAACCTATTGATTATAAAATATTTCCTCATTGAAAAGAATTGAAAATTTACAACTATTTGAATCTCTCGGAATTTCATGGTTCAATCCCATTCAATTGTCTGACCGTGCTACGATAAAGTGCAATTCATATGTAAATTGAAATTGAGAAAAATGAGAATTGATTTGCGAGGGGATTTTCAAAAACAAAACCATTAAATTATTGGAATATTGTGAATTCAGTGAATTTTCGAGAGTCATCCAGAATTTTTGAAAAACAAGAAATGTATGGAGTTTTTATTTAAATTTTACACTGCAAATAGAACTAAGCCCGTTATTTTAATACCCTAGAAATGCGCCTAGTAGCTCCGAATAATTGAATAAAATTTAAATAACAAAATTGTTAAAAGAAGAAGAAAAATGAAAAAAAAAATGAAATAAAGAAATCCGTTGAATTTCGCGTGATTCATGGCAATAAAGTTCTTTAAAAAAATGCCTCGTGGGTGTGTTCAAAAGTCTCACTAACGATTATGACGGTTTGATCGTTATTTCGTCTCTTTACTGTCTCTATTCAAATGAACTTCAACAGATAATTCTCATGTGTCTGAAACTACAAAATAAGTCAATAAATTGTTTTTTTTTTTTTAATGAAAAACAATAAACAACTCGATATTGGAAATGTACATGAACAATAGGCTACAACTTCTATTGCTGACATTTATTTTTATTTAGACTTGTTCAGCGATTGTTCCTCAACATTTTCGCCTAATAATTTAGAGAACTACGTGACGAAGACGAGTTAAAAATCAATCGCTGATTATTTTGGATAGACAGCTTTTTTTTTGTCTATGAAATTTCCTACGACAAAAGTCTATCAACGTTTTTTTTCTAAATCCACTTGTTTCAGAGCTATCCGTGCAATAATGCACAATTTTTCTCCAATCATCTCGTTTTATTACTGCTTCTCTCGCGAATATCTCAGAAACTATTGATTTTATGACAATTTGCAAGAAAAAAAAAGCAGTTTTTGTAGTCCATAAAATTTCTTGTAAAAAACATCTGATATTTTTCCATAAACTCCCACGTTCTGAAGATATTCGCATCATGAGCTATGAAATTTCTCAAATTATCTCTTTTCATGTTTATAATACTCGCTTGTGGGCTGGAATGTAAAAGGTGGAATGTTTTTTTTTTTTAGTAAAAATTATTATTTCTGCCGTTACATTTACAATTATCGTTAAAATTTCTTCATTGAATGGATAATTTTTCTAAAATATTAAACTTTCAATTTCAGGTTTCGGAGAGAGTGGCAATAAGTGTCAGCAGTAGTCCAGTATCACAGGTTGGAGTTGGTGTTGGTGTTGGTGTTAGTGCTAATGAATATCCACAAAATAGCCGGGGTGACCGTCCACGAATATCATTATTGCCACAATCATCAGTAGCACCATCGCCATCGCCAACAAATGCTGATTATCATGTTACGAGTAATAGAAATCAACGGGTTTTAATGCCAATACTTTCGGCTGAACAATATGGTAGACCAGTGGAAGTGGCAACACTACAGGAGGCACCGCCGTTTAAAAAAATACGACTTGGTCCACCTCAAACACAGCCACAATGTCAAACAATTTCATCAGCTGATACGTGTATTAAACAGGATCATGTACAGTTATCTCAACCGCTGAGAATAGATACTCGGGTGAGTTTCCATGGTTTCTTCTTTACTCTAATTATTCTCCCAATTAATTTGTACATGCTGATCTTCAATTTATCTACAAATTAAACGAGTTAGATTCAATTAATGAAGTTACTTCAATTTTCAATTGGCATTTACAAGGAAACTATTGAAGTCAGGAGAAAAAAGTCTGAACGAGCAAGATTACTCTCTTCAAGATGAACGAATTCGATACCGAGTTTTTCTCGTTGCTCAATTATTTACGAAGAAATTCGTGGTTGGAATTTAGAAAGAAATCACTCTATTTTCCCTAAACTCTACGATTTACACAATAATATCGAATATCTTCGTGAATAATTGAAATGAGAGAAATTGTAGGCATCAAATGTTCTATTTTGAGGAGAGACGATTATTTTGCAAAAACTTCAAACGCCAATTGACAAATGCATCCTCTAAAACCAGAGGAAGAAAAAAAATTCATCACTTTTTCATTCTCTCTCATTTATTCATTTTCTTTAAATTTTATTCCTCTAAGAGCTGGAAAATCCTTTAACATAGGAGGATGAAAGGATTGAATGAGAATCTGCCTGTGACATTAAAGAATTCACTGGAATTTTTTCAATTCGTTATAACAAAATGAGCTTCAGATTTCAAGTGCTTTGGAATCTTCTTTTCAAAAGCCTCTTTCAAGACTCTATAATTTTTTTTGTCCTCTTGGATTCACGCATGGCTTCCTATTGGAAGTGGCATTGAAAAGCAATTGTGAGACAAATATTGTTATACTCACATGATTAAATTTTGTTTGATTTTTTTTTTTTTAATTATTTAAAATCGACTAATGCCAATAATTTATTTCCAGTTCATAATTCATGATAATAATTTTTTTTTCTAAGATTTGTATTGAGGTCAACCCTTCGCCACAGTCGGTATGACAGTTCACCCCGTCATCCCCTGTTGGCCATTGATTTTCAACCCCCAAGAGCTCACCTAGAATTCTACTTTACCATTTCCCCCTATCTCGACTATGAAACAAATTTGTAATTGATATCATACCGATAGTCATCAATAATTTGATGGAATAAAACATTATTTTTTTAGCCGACTGCAGGAGCATATACACCACAAACAGAGGCAATATCACCAACTTTACCAGAGCCCACAACTCAGGAGGATGCACAATTTCGTGTTACTAAAGATGAATTGCTCCAGCAAATTGGTAAAGTTGATCGTGAAATTGCTAAGAGAGAGGGTGAAATTATGACACTTAGAAAGAAACTAAAAGCATTAGAGGAAACGGCAAATAAACCCATTGAGGCAAGTGGATTAAAACGACCGGTTGAAGAACAGTCTCAGCAGCCAAAACATCAGTCATTGGCACAGAAAATTTATGCTGAAAATAGAGTAAGTTTGGATATTTAATTTTAGAGATTATTTAACAAAATGAGGAAAGGACCTTTTCACCTAAATAAAATACGAAGCCTAAAAAAAAAATTTTGAAAGGCATGATGCTATTTTGGATTTGGATATGAAATTTTTAGAGTTTTAAGAATAAAGTTCAATTTAGTAGTAATGCGGAAGAATTTGAGTTAATGTCGCTTTGAGGTTTTTTCAATGAAAATACCACCAAACTTATGTACACTCTTTTTCATAGAGAAAAATTTCCTCATTAAATAAACTCGGCACTGAACAAGAAAATATGTGATCGAACTTGTTGTATCATTGATTAATTGTTTTTTTTTAAATCTTTCACAGAAAAAAGCGGAAGAGGCGCATCGGCTATTAGATAGGCTAGGACCCAAGGTAGAATTGCCGTTGTACAATCAGCCGTCAGATACAAATGTCTATCAAGAAAATAAAACGAGGCACCAGACTTGTATGAGAACACGACTAGTTGCTAGATTACGTAGAGAACATTCGGAACGTGCTACATTACATCGTCAACAATCACAAACTTATGCCATACTTGTTCAAGAATGGCATCGTAAAGTTGAAAAACTTGAATCAGCACAGAAAAGAAAATCTAAAGAAACTAAAAATCGTGAATTCTTTGAAAAAGTATTTCCAGAATTGAGAAAACAAAGGGAGGATAAGGAACGTTTTAATCGAGTTGGTGCTCGTATTAAAAGCGAGGCTGATCTTGAGGAAATTATGGATGGTCTTCAGGAACAGGAGGTATTTCTTATCATTCTAGAATGACGTAAAAAAAAAACAAAACTAACTTTCTACAATTCAGTGATAAAATATTAAGATAATGTGTTGAGTGATTATTTAGTGCATATTTTTGGAACCAATGGATTTGATAACATTTATCGAGAGACATTATTTACAAAAATGTCTCTCGATGAATTTCTCTCAATCTCGTTGTTTTTAAAATATGAACAAAATGGAGTCCATATGATCTTTGAAATTCATCTTCTTTCATTACTACACTGAATTCGAGAATTTTCTTTTCATTGAGGGAATTTTTTTTTCTTTTAGTCCTGAGTACAAAATTATTGAGTCAGGCTATAGAAAATAAAATGAAAAATATTCATTTGAATTTACGTGTCAAAATTAATATTTAACTACAAACTGCTTTGGATATAATTCCATTTTCAAATGAATACTTTTTCAATTTGGTGGGAGTTTATTATGGTAAAAGTGAAAAGAAAGAGGGCACGTTTACTATATACTCAATTACACTGTGCAGTAATCAGCCTTATCTTCCATCCTATCATTCCATTATTATTCCTTATCTATTCCTCCATTGCAACTATTACTACCAACTAATTTGCTTTGAAAATGATTATTTTTTTAATATTTCTGCATAAATAATTTGCATTATTGCTTATGAGCCATTAACAATTTTGATTTAATAATAAAAAAAAGAATATTCTTCGCTTTTTATACTCGTTTTAATTTATTTATTATTCGTGAAAGCTTTTGTGTCCAGATTAACATTCTCAAATGACATAATTACATGTTAATTCATCGTGTGTCGTCTAATTGAAAGAATTTTCAAAAAATATTTTTTTTTTTTTACAAATGCGCCAATTTTTTTTACTCATTTGAATTTATTTCACTAATACTTCTAATACAATTTTTTTTTCTGGAAATATATTTTTCTATTATCGGGAGATTGTGTGCATAGACCGTTATACCATTGGACAAGAACAGAGTGAGGATAGCTTCAAACTGGAACATTTATTGGACAAAAAAATAAATTCCCCTCTCGAAAACAAAAAAATCAGTGGATGAAGAGTATTTCGATTGGATTTTGAAATAGAAATGAATCTGCTAGGTTTATGCATAACTTGATTCTTACTAAATGCATTTGCTAAATTATCTATTTTTTTTCCTTAATCTCATTGTTTTCTTGTATAGAAGAAATTATACGGATTTATATACATATTATTTTTACACTTTATCGTAATAACTAATTTCGCGGATGCTTCAATGGAAGATTCCTTTACTACCTTTACTGATTTCCCAGGAAGAAATATCAGCTGAGTTAAAAAAAGCAATTGCTACCATGCAGGTTAGTAGCTTGCTATTCTCTCTTTTCACTCATTTTTTTTCTATCTCTAAATTTATTTATTTTTCGACTTATTGAAAATAAGAAGTTACATTACCTGAAGAGAATAAAATAATGAGAAAAAAAAAACAGATGATCAAGAATTTAATTTTGGTAATGTTTATTAATTTTTGTTCTCTTTTTTCCATCAACTTTGTATTCCAGATGGAGGACAAGAAAATGCGCTCGTATGCTGTTATTCCACCACTCCTGTTGGATACCAAACAGAGGAGAATTGCATTTCAAAATAGAAATGGTTTACTTCAACCAGAGGAATTAGAGGCACTACACAGTGAAAGAAAATTGATAAATGTTTGGAGTGCTGTTGAGCACGAATTGTTCAAAGAAAAATATTTACAGCATCCAAAAAATTTTGGAGCAATAGCTCAAAATTTAGAACACAAATCAGTACCAGACTGCGTGCATCATTACTACCTCACTAAAAAAGCTGAAAATTATAAACAATTGTTACGGAAATCGCGACAAAGAACGCGTAGTTCTCGAAATAATCCTAACAATAAGGTATATATATGTATATATATTTCTTTACTAAACCATTGAATGAAAAAGTGGCAAAACGAAATTATTTGAGAATTTTTTTTCCGGATGATCATGATTGAAAAAATACAGTTCAGAAAATTAATTAATTTGAAAAGTGGCAGAAGAAGATAAGAGGGAAAATTTCTCGAATTTCCGCTGAATTATCTTTGAAACTAGAAGTTTTGAGAAATTCTCTCAAAACATATTAAAAAAAAAAGTATATATAATTTTCTGCCTTACCTCACTCTTCTACTTTATCGTTGAATTGTTTTTCTAAGGCTTTTGAAAACTGCTGGACTGAAATGAATTGTCTCATAAAATTTTTCATCCAGGAATTTTCATATTCTTCAATAAAATGGAGTAAATTTCTAATGTCCACATTATTGATCCTCATAAAAAAATTCTCACTACAGTTGAATTCCACTTCAGAATGAGTTTTATGAAATATCTCGAAATCCACCAGAGATTCTTACAAAAATTCTTACAACCCCATCTCGATTTGTTTCATTAAAATGGAATTGTCTCACTGTTTCATTCAAAAACAATCCACATAATTGCTGACCTCAACTAATAAATTCAAATATATTGAATTTCAGGTAAACAATAGTAATTCTAGCATTGGACCGATAGATATATTAACAACAGGTGTAACAACGAGACTGCAACGTGAGCAACAACAGAAAACCCAAGAAAATCCCCAAAATAATTCAACATCAACTACTACCTCGTCAAGTACAACTACTACAAATACACAATCAACAGCTACAACTACATGTACACCATCAACTACAGCAACAACAACAACAGCAACAACAACATCAGCAAATTCATCACAATCTAGTACAGCATCAACAACTAGTAGTAGTAGTAATAGTACAACGAGTGATTCTGGTATCATAACAACTGCTGCTTCCGTCCAGAATACAACAACAACTACGACAAGTGTATTAACAACATCTACTGCATCGAGTGCCAAAGAGGCGAGAGAAGCTAATAAAGAAAATAAAGAGAATAAAAATGATACTAAGGAGTCACTCGTTAAAGATATTAAGGAAGAACCTAGTGGGGATTCTACAACGGGGAAGGACAGTAAATCGTACGTTTTCCATTTCTTCACATTAATTTATTCCTTATATTTATGCAATTAATTTATTCGTCACATTCATTCAAGTCAATTCTTTTCACGTTCTGCTCTACTATCTTTTACAACGAAATTGAGTTTCAGGTTTTCTTTGTCTTCAGAAATTAATAATTTTTTGATAAATCAATTTTTTGAAGTTTTATTTTTGCAGAATGAGGTTTCAGATTTTTTTTTCGTATTTTTAATTCAATAAACAATAAAATATCGGATAAGATAAGCAATAATTCAGATAATTGTGGCAACATCTCGACATTATTACGAAATTTATTGCACTTGCTTTGATAATTTCAATTTTTTTATGTAAATTCTTTTCGAAATATGATTCCGAACTTGGAAGAATACATTGCAGCTGTGATTTTACTTTGAATGTACTTTACTATATGTAAAAAAAAATAGTTCTGCATCTCAACTATTCATTAATTGGTAATGAATTAGGAGGATTTTAATAGAGTTTGGTTCAAAATTGTTAGGATGATCCTTCAGGATGACTCGCTCTTAGAGCAATCAGTTTTAGATAAATTTCTGGTGATTTTTTTTTGTAGATATAAAGGCACCAATCATAGGGGGTTCGTGTTTTGAAACAATTTTGCCAAGATCAAGTTACAGAATGAAATTTTGAAAATTTATTGAATATCAAATATTTATTAGGGGAGAGCTGGATAATATGGAGCAACCTGTAGGATAAAATGATTGGGGTTGTTTGTTGAGAAAAAAGACCTCTATGAAAAAATTAGAAAAAATTATGCAACAATGTAGACATGTCGCAGCATCTTCTCAATTTTTTCGGATTTTTTCATTAAGTCCTTCACTCCGAAAAATCTCCCTAAATCATTTTACTACAGAGGTGCATTTTGTCCAGGTCTCCCCAATATATTATCATTATGCATATTTATTAAATATACATTTATTAGCATTAAGTAGTTCAAGGTTTGACAAATGAAACTAATTATCTCTCCATTCTCAAAATTAAATTCCAAGACAATCATTTCAATTTTTTAATAAAAAAAAAAATATTATTGCTCCAATCAAATAACATTATAATTAACTTACCTAAAGATTAATATTTCCAACTGTATTTTATCAATCCTAGTAATTCAATTATCTCCATGGAAGTTTGAGAAATCATAAATCGATTGAATGGTTTCATTTTAATTGGCATAAAAGTGCGCCGAGATTGGTTGAACCGCGTGTCCAACCACCGGAAGATAATCATTGTTCAAACAATCCCGCTCAATTCCCTCTTTCTCTCCCCCTTGTTCATCGTTTTCACATACACACACACAAACACATGGGGTTACAGTACTAGTACGTACAGAATTCCCTTCTTTCTCTCTCTCTCTCCCATTTTGGTTATTCACTTACCGATTACATTACTGAAACTGCTATTTGATTTATTCCGACAGAATGAAGGAAAAAAATTACTTTGAAACACCAATCAGTGATTCCTCGAACAAAAAATAGACTTATTCATTTTCCTTTTAGACAACAGTAATTATTGCAATGGAAAAAATAATTAATCTGTGGAATTGAAAAATTAAAATTAATAGAATGGTAATCAATGGATTCTCGGGATAGGGTGGAATTTTTGTTTACTCGGTTCATCCACTCGTCGTCCATCATCTTAATTGACTCGAGTAGAATCTCATTGTCATCAAGACACTACCATGCAAATCTCATTGATGCTTGCTCCACCCGGGACTATATTAGGACCTAAATGGTTTGCATTCGCTGAAAATGCAGCAAACATTCCCGAGACGTGTAGATTGGGGCAAAATGGACCTCCTGTGAAGATGATTCAGGTTTTTTGTGGGAGTGGAGGATTGCTTGGAAAAATCCAGAGAAAATTGAAAATATGCTCCAACATGTCTACATTATTGCGCAAATCTTTCAACATTTTTCGTAAAGGGCTTCACTCTTGAAAAAAAAATCCGGGAACATTATGCGGGGCAGGTCCATTGTGCTCCGATTTTTTCTACACTATACAAGTGTATTTAAGTCTGATCTAAGCTGGTACGAATAGAGTGAGATTCATTGATTTATTATTTGAATTGCATTATTAGGAGCAAATATTGGAAAATTCATTTCAATCCGAGTGGGATGGCTCCTATCAATTATCAGAGTTTTCAATGATAAAATCATTAAAATTAATTATTGTCCTTTACATCACAATTGAGAAGAAATGAGGGGGGAGAAGAGCTGCATTGAAAATCATAAAACCATTTCCTTTTTAAAGAGATCATTATTTTTGAAAAATACGGTATAATGTAATTTGCGTTGAATTTATTCGAATATTTCAGTGAATCGTGACGTTGAAAAATCGTAGTATTGCAATGTAATTCAGGAATATTTCGTTTAAAAAATGTTATTCCATTTTCAACGAAAAATAAGAAAAAACTGCTCCATTATTTTGATCATTACTTATTAGACTCTATTCCCCTTGATTGCCACGAAAAAAAAATTGAAATTTTTTGGAAATATTTCTCTTGAAATTATATTACTCATGACTTTATATTGAATAAATTGAAGATTAATTAATGAATGAATTAATTTACTTACAGAACGGAGAGTCCAAGTGGTAATTCATGTGTGAGTGTTGTGGGTGCAAATGAAACGGTGATGCAAACATCAGAGACTAAAGAAAAGAAAAAACAAGTTGGTGGAACAACGGCCAACGTTACAAGCAGTAGAACGAAAGAAAAAAAGAAAGAGAATCATGCAACACCAATGGAGACTAGTGACGAAGAGGCCCAAACAATTGACCCAATTGGTGAGTCCATATTTTCATTATTCTCGTCATTTTATTTTTACACGAAATACACAATGAAATTTCATTATTTATTCAAAAATACTGAGTGTTTCACAACACTAGTATGAATATACATATATATTTCCTTTTCCCACTGCGGTAGGGATTATCCACATATGTAATATTCATCAGTACAAGTGGACAGGTGCCAATATTGTTTGCCTCGTTTCGATGTAATCGGAATTATTGGTTATTTCATGAATAGGCACATATTTACCCTTAGCCATATGTGTGTGAAATAATAGGTAGTGTGTCACTTTTATTTACAAAATATTCAATCAACAATAATTACTGATACAGGAAATTCATGATTTTCCCTTCATAAATTATTGATTTTCAAAAAAATTTTAAACCAATTGGAAATACATTGAAATATGGAAATTAATATCAACAAAATTTCATTTCATCATTGATATAATTTATTTCATAGAGAAGAATTACATGTTATTAATTTACCTAAACTAATGATATGATATTTTTATTTTGGCACAAAAAACAGTTTTTTTTTTTTTTTCATTTTCATCAATTTCATATTTAATACATTTACGTTTTTACTGAATTACTTGTTGTTGGCATATTTTGACTATTTTCATTCTCTGAATTACGATCAACTTCATTTGGATGACACATTTTTTTATGTTTATGAACAAAATAATAACTTGGAAATTTACTACCACATATTTTACATGGATAATATTGTACATTTAAATCAAGTAAACGTACTTCACGACGTTTACCATCTGATTTAACTGTATTGGTATCATTATCAGTTGGTAATAAATGTCTTCTAGCATGTTTTTTATAACAATAGTGTGATTTAAATGTGTGCTGACAGTATTCACACGTGTAAGCTCCATTACTACTTGTTTCACCAATAGTATCTGGTATTCTCTCTGGTCTACCATTCTCATCATTCTCACCTGATTGATCTGATTTTTCGGGTACAATTTGCGGTGGTAATACTGATTGTGGAGCGATACCATCAATTGGAGTTGTGTAATTCTCATTCAGTACACGATGAAATTTAACCGGTCCATCACAACACGCAATGTCCAATACAACACCAGACGAACTTGTTGAGCCTTGATCACTGCTCTGTCTCGAGGTTCTACCACTTGGTTTCTGGAGTGATTCGAGTGTTGGTATAAACGTTCTAACGTCAGAATCTGATGAACTATGGGCAACCTGAACAATTACGGAGGAGTCATCTTTTTCGATTTCTTTGGTTTCTTCAGTTACTTTTGTCGCTTCTTTCTTCTCTTTCTTCGATCCTGAGGTTTTTGAAGTTGAATGGCTTTTCTTTGGAACTTTTTGAGATGGTGGAGTTGGCAATCTGGGTGATGGTGAATTCTCCCTGAAAATGAATAAAATAATTTTTTGAGATACCTTTTTTTAACAAAGAAAGTCTTTCCAAAAATTTATCCTGAAGCTTAATGAACTTGACGATGAACGAACCTGTAGACTGTAGGATTAACAGCAGTTTCATGAATGACACTTGGTGGCTGTATAACTGGTAAGCCAGGTAATTGGAGATTAGGTAAATGGGATAGACCAACGCTTGATGAGGGATACAGTCCTGGCTGTGGCCAGCAAATTGGTGGACCAACAAGACGATTTGGTACTGGCCTTAGGACAGTTGTGCTCGAGTGTGAAGTTGTGGGTAGAGGTGGAGGTGGAGGTCCACGTAGTCTCATTAGTGCTGCTCTGCATTGTTCAAGGGCACCTGGCATGTGCAGCAAGTGTGTTGCTAGTAGGACACTATAGATATTGTCCAGTGTCACTTCCAAACGACCCGTGTACATGTAATTGAGGAGTGGAGCAAATGCTTCACCACCTATTGTAAATCAATGGTTAAAAACAGCTTGGATTGAATTGAGCGATATTTTATTTACCAATTGAGGAGACTGACACTGATGTTATACCACTTGGACCATCACGTGATACATTTGAATTTACTGTTGTTGATAGTAGTGCTTTCAGATAACCACTGTGTGCTGCTAAAACACCACGATGAGCAACAAATTGATGCTCACCTTCATTACCAACTCTTACAACTGTGTCTGGTGGTGAGAGGCTTTCTAAACGTGGATAACTGTCTTCACCAAACCAAGCTCGATACAAACTATACATTTTATTTATCTATAATTATTTTAAAGTCACTTGAATTATTTAATTTATATAATTTAAATTATCTTTCACTTATTCAGTCATTCAATTTCATCATCACGATCACTAATTCTTGAAATCGAAAAATAAATCAACGTCGCGACAAGAGAAGAAATTCAAACTGATTTTAAATGGCAATTTTATTTAATCCAACACTCTACTCTTATATCGGATTTTCAGAGTTTCTTTTTTTTTCAAGCTAAAAGTGGAGAGAAATGTCGCGATATCTTGACGTTTGTGATTTGAACGCGCGGTTGTTCGGTATGATACGCCAGAGGGTTGGTTTATACTCAACGAAGGGTAGGGTAAAATTTTCGCGTTTCCCACCGTTGCGCGTTAGTTGAGCCGCAAAACACAGTGCGGCGGTTTTGTGGGTGAGAACTCCGCCTCCGATGAAAGCAGATTGGCCGGTTTTAGCTTTACACGTGCCCCACTTGCTCGTACTTGCCGGCGCGTTAGAAAATTTTGTACATAATTCGTTTTTTTTTTCTCTTAAAACCTCATATTGAAATTTTGCATTGAAAAAATCCCCAAAAATGAAATATTTCTTCAACAGGAGAAAAATAGAATTCTGTTCAGAACAATTCTTTTCTAGATCCTTGATATTATCAGAAGTGAAGAAGAAAATTCAAGTGTTTAAAAAGAAAAATGCCATAAACCCTCGAAAATACATCTTTTTTTTGGCAAAATTTCTCCTTGGCACACCTTGAAACATTTCTTACATCAAATTAACTCAATTTTCTCTGACTTCTTCAAGTCTCCCCTCTCTTCTTTTTCTCTCATCATCATTCGTTTCTACCGTATACTATTTGCATAATATCGTTTATAATTCACGTTCTCGTTCAACTCATTCCCTCTTTATTCATCATTATAACAGCTATATCTATACCCTATATCTTCTCTGGATTTTAAATTTTCTTCTATCCTCACTCTCGCTCCTTCAATTTTCCAACTCGAGAAGGAAATCGAGCGATACCTCTATCTCCTCCCTCATTTCTTCCTGACTGCCTTCAGCAAACATGGGAATATTTTCATTTCCAATATGTAAAAAAACCCTCATTTCATTAACAATCTCTCTCACCCCTTTTTTCCATTTCCCTCCCTTCAATTCTCTTTTAATTCTCAATTTGACCCCTGACCTTCTCAAATCATCATTATTGTTCTGCTTGGTTGTATTCTGTCATTTACAATTCCTTCAGTGAATACAAAATCTGTTCATCTCTTTTCTACTTGAAACGATCAATTGGATTTTTTTTATAATTTTCCTTATCATTCCGACACAAAAATAATCCCCAATGTAGCAATGACACAATTAAGCATTGACCGATCATAATGTATCCATTCAAAGTACAGAGATTTATCATTGTAAACTGTACAAATGATTGTGTCTCTCTCTCTCTCTCCCTCTTGTATATAAACGCTCTTGTGTATTGGCCAATAAACAAACGCTCAGCAGAGGAAACAGAATAGAACCCAGCGATTACGCACATTTCCCTTGAGACAATCGGCAGTGCTTCAAACTCAACTTCCCATCCGTGTAACTCCCTCCCAAACTACCTACCACCACTTCACCCCTCTGTCCCTTCATCTGCCTTTTCCCTCAAATCATACGAGCATAAATACACTGTCACCCTTTTGAAATAGCCATTGCAAATGACAGCCTCAAGTCTTTTCAATTGTCCTCGAAACAATGAACATTCCTGATCAATGGATTTAAAGAGCCTCAGAACAGATTGACAAACTAAAAAAATAAATAGAAGAATAAAGAAATAATGAAGATGCAAGAAAATAATGATTTCCTTTTTTTTTCTTCTCTGTTCTCTCTTCAAATTGTTCGATAGTTTATATAGTCAGTCAGAAATGGTGGAACAATTGAAGGATGAGGATGAGGAGAAAAAAAGAGAATGAGGAAACAAGAATTTTTGAAGAGAGTACATACACATATATAACGTGGAAAGTGCCTGGGGGTTATCCAGCAAAAGGGGTGGGTAGGGGTACACAGAACGCTCGGTTTAATGCCCTGCACCCACATTGAGACAAGCTGAGCAAACACTTTTCGCGATATTACCAGGCAACCGGTGCTGCTACCGGTTTTTCCATTAGATGAAAAGAGACAGGTTTTTTATTTTTCAAACGAATTATTTTCATTTTATATTTTATTTCATCATGGATTATTTTATTGCCATTCTTATTCCACTCACTTATATCCGATTGCAATTTTTCATTAGTTTGATATGATTCTTTCGCTTTTCACGATCAGAATTATGAAAATCTCATTCAGGCTATTGCTAAGTTCAATCATCATTCATTGAGAAAAGCTTCAGAAATTCATGTTTAAATTTATTATATTGTTGAAAAATAATTTTTCACATGTCACATTTATATTTGCTCGTTGGATTTTCATTTCAGAGAAATGAAAGATGCATTATAGATATTTAATTAAAATTTTTCGTCGAGAAAATTTTAATATTTTATTGTATTGTCTTCATTCACTTTTTTTTTTATTTGAGAGAAATGACTATTCATCATATGTAACGCTGAGTTTGAATAAATGCGAAAAATCTATATGCGACTAGATAGATGAAGATAGCAAGACTGCGGTAAATTGGTGGGAAAATTAAATGGAGTAGTGGACGAGTCAGGGGGGGAGGATGGATATTGCGAGAAAGTGAGGAGGGAAGATAGGTTGAAACGTTGTTGAGCCAGGGAAACGGACGAGCTAATTAGCGTCTTGATTTACTTAATCCCAATTAATGCCCGGGCTTTAGCACTATATTCCTCTGCTCCATTCCCTCATCTCCTTCCCCTCTTTACCTCTCAATTTCAACTCACTACCTAGTAACAGTTTAACTCACTCTATTTCAACTGTGAGTTAATATTCAGGCAAGACTATCTCTATTTCCCAGTCAATCTCTCCTGGTAGTAGCTACTATGCATTTGTCCATACACATATAGCTACTATATTCCGTCTCTGCAGTGTTTCAACGAGCAAATAACGCATTATACACGTGCAGTTACACAGTAATCCGTGTAAATCCAAAAGAATTTTATGTAATTCAATCCTTTCTTCAAAATTGTTTTTTTTTGTTAACTCTTATAAAATCTGGTCTTGCACTGCAGAAAAATAGGGGTAAAAGCAATCAAATATTGTGGCAAATGGTCCTTAGCAAATATTTTTTTGAAATAATTCAAGAAATTGTTGAATTTATTGAATTTAGTTAATTTAAACAGATTAACTAGTTGAATTGACTAAATTCAATAATTTAACGACTGTTTTCAATTAATTCAACAAAATATTTTCTAAGGACCAATAACATTAATATTTCATTGTTTTTACTGTTTTTTTTTTCAAGGTGGATAATTGAACACAATTATTTTATATTTGAAACATGACTGTGATCCTGTTCTCTTTGAAAATATGAATGAAGGATGAATTAATTGTAATTCATTGGTAAAAACACAAAATTGAATGAAACAATTTAATTTGGATTTCATTCTCAGTCATTATCTCGAAATTCAAGCGAAATTGTAAAATTTTCATGAAGATTTTTCGTTGGAAAAAAATTTTTTTGTCGCTATATTAAAAAAAAAATGATTTTACATGGAAAAAACGACTGAATGATTGATGAAAAATTTTTTCATTAATCTATGAAAGATTATTTGAACGTAAAAAATATTATTTTTATGAAAAATTGAGATAATTTTGATAGAAATTAATATTCTACTCATTAAATAATGAAATACTGCAGAGGTAAAAAAATAAAATTTGTTGAAAAAAAAAGAGTTTGAAAATATTAACGAGACACTATTAAATGCAGAAAGCCCGTGGAGTTTTTAAATTGTGATAATTTAATTCAATGAAAAAAAAAAACGAAATGTACAATTTTTTCAATTTAGAGTGATATACAGCCACGGGAATTTGGCTCTTCTCCCCGTGCGCTTTTCTCCTTCTCCTCGTCGTTCTAATTGACAGATGTTATTTTGTGTATCATACAAATATACAGAATATTATTGGGGAAAATGGTATCATGAAGCGTGCAATTGAGCGAGATATAACGAGCAATCAACCGTTAAAGCATAAACCCAAACGATCAAACTATTCGGTATCCAATATTGTGCTGTGGCCTGTCACACTATGCCATTGTGACTATCATACTAATTTTCAATCTCCAATATTCGTTATTATTGATAAATCAATTATTACTGAAATTTTCATTGTAATACAAATGTAAACGGAGAGAAATGGATGGAAAGAGAGAGAAATAACTGTGAATGGTCAATCCAAAATTGGATCGGAGAGTTGACATTCGTTATATGTACACCCATCGTAATTGATGAACATTATTTCTATCTGTGATAAGAGTTAACTGACATTTAGGACTGCAAAAAACAAAATTAAATTCGGTGGATATTAATTTTTTTTTGTTTTTTAAAATTTTCAGCATCAATAAGCACTACACAGAGAAAAATGTTTTCTTAATTTAAGAATGTGCAGGTCACTTAAATTAAGAAAGGAAAGTCACTTGATTTAAGTGAGAAAACTCACTTGATTTAAGTGAAAAAAGTCACTTAATTTAAGTGACCTGCCATTCTTAAATTAAGTGACTGCACATTCTTAAATTTAAAAAACATTTTTTTCTGTGTATATTGACACGTGTGAAATAATTTTTTACTCGAAAAAATAATAGGGGAGAGTGGGGCAAAACGGACACTCTAATGGAACGGCTAGAGATGGATTTTTTTTGATGACTCTATTGAAAATCTGAGGGAATTCTAGTCAGAAAACAAGTGTCCGACGTATTTTTTTCGATTTTTTTTTTAAATTCGATATTTTTCGGCATTTTTAAGGGGAAAAGCCTTTCCTTTTCTGAAAATTTTCAGTTTTTTTCAAATATCTCTGGTTCTATTGGTCGCAGCAATTCGTGGTTGGTCTCAAATGAAAGCTGAGCTCATTCCCCATCGATTTATGGGGTCTTTAATCCAAAAATATTAATTTTTCGAATAGTTATAGGCCAAAAACTGTTTTATAAAACTGTTTCACGAAAATGCCCGTAACCATCTTAAAAATCAATATTTTTTAATTGAAAACCCTATGAATCGATGGCAAATGATCTCACCTTTCACCTCCCATTGGAATTTTTACGCTACGACAAATAGAACCGGAGATATTTTCAAAAAACTGAAAATTATCAAAAAAACGAAGGGTTTTACGCCTCTAAAATGCTCAAAAAGTCAAATTCGCCAAAAATTCAAAAAAATTAATTCCGGCACTTGTTTCCCGCCTAAAATTCCCTCATTTTTCCAATGAAATCATCAAAAACAATCTACCGCCAATATTTCCATTAATTTCAAGAGTTTTCCATAATATTTACCTAAAAATTTAGATGTGTCCATTTTACCTCTGATGTCCATTTTGCCGCAATTTCCCCCATAAAAATTATTTCTTCTCATCAATAACGAAGAAATCACAAGTATTGAGGCAAATTTATCATCTTCACTGAGAGATTAATGTCAATAATATTGTAAGAATCAGTGAGACAAAGTTGGTTGCATGTTGAAAAAGGGGAGCAAAATGCGTAGCATGCGTTTTGCACAAAAGAATCGGCCATTTAAGCACTTTAGTGTTACTTCTAAATGGGCTGAAGAAGTTTCAAGATCTCCCTGCAGTCTCAAGTACTTAGTGCAGGAGAACGAGCTAGAAAGAATAGTAAAAAAATGAATTAAGAATAAATAGCAAAAAGAGACGAATATTTTACAAAAAGTATTTGACTGCGTCTTTTAAATTTCAATTTTTTTTTTCAATTTTTATCATGATTTTTGGATTCCAAATTAGCATTCTTGTCCTTTTTTCCGGGCTTCAGCCCATTTTAATTAAACTATAGAACGCGCATTTGGCGAGTTTTTTTTTCGGAAAAACGCTTTTTTTTTCTATAGTACAGTTATAGTAGCATAAACTCATTCAACTGTTGCCCAGAGTATTGCAGTAGCTTCTCGCCTTATAAAGTGATCAAAATTTTGCATATATCAACTAAAACACGTACTTGCCAATAAACAATACTGCATCTCCTAATAATTCACTCATAATATATTAAAATGACTTTGAATTGAAGAAAAAGAGCCTCTTCAATTATTAATTCTCATTCGCATACACATTAGCTCAATTAATGTTTGTAAAATATCACTGATAAAACGTAACATCATTTTGTATTTCTTCTATTCCCTCTGAATTACACGAAAAGAGCATGAAAATGTGTATTTACATTTAATTATTTTTCCCCGTACGTTGGCTGAGCGCAAATGTCATAAATATATAAATAACGCTGAAAAAAATGAAGAAGCGGGGGTCGATTTTTTTTTTAGCATGAAATTTACGGTTCCACCAGTCTTCACACGGCAGTGAAAAAAAAAAAAACATTGTTAGTAGATATAGTACAACAGTCCCCTCGCAGGCAAACGATCAATTCACTCAACAGCCGTTACCTTATTTGCAACTTCATGGGTTGCATTATGTTTTCGCAAAAGCTCGGGCTTGTTTCGCCATCGTAAAAGAGTATCAAAGGGAATATTCAATTGGTAAAGAGATAGCAGAGTTGTGGATAGGAAAAGGGAGTTAGTCCACTCACCAAACTCTCATCCAGTTGAAATCGCCAATTACCAGCAACGACTAATCCACACGCTTTTACCGTCAGTAATTAGCGAATATTTTCACTTCAGTAGGGCTTTACGTAGTTTCTCATTATAATTCATCATTTTCATTTATTCATATATGTTGCATTGATAATTTTTAATTAGGATATTCTGAGAGGTCTGATTGATATGTTTGGGATTTTTTTTGGAGAGTTGTAAAAATTTGGGAAATCCCAATGAAAATTTTGATGTTCAATTATTATAGGGGAAAGTGGGGCAAAATGGACATTTAAATGAAACGGTTGGAGTTACATTTTTTAAAATGATTCCATTGAAAAGCTGAGGAAATTTTGGTCGGAAAACATGTATCGAAAACGATTTTTTCGAATTTTTGAAAATTTTCATTTTTTCGCACCAAAATTGAAGAGTATCCCCTTTGGGTTTCTTCGAAAAAAATGGTTTTTTGAAGATATCTCCGGTTCTATTGGTCGTAGCGATTCGCGGATGGTCTCAAATTCAAGGGGAGCTCATTCCTCATATTTTCGTTAAAGTCCCATCGATTTTGATCGAAAATTGATGAAATTGCAGGGCAATTTGTGAAAATCAGTTTTTGGGCTGTAACTTCCGTAATTTTCGATAAAAATCAATGAGACTTTAACGAAAATGTGAGAAATTAGCTCCTCTTCAATTTGAGATCACTCGCGAATCGCTACGACCAATAGAACTGGAGATATCTTCAAAAAATCATTTTTTCGAAAAAATCGAAAGGGGGGTACCTTTCAAGATTGAGTGAAAATTTTTTTTTTTTTTCAAAAATGCAAAAAAAAAAATTTTCACCCATAATTTCCGCCTAAAATTTCCTCAGCTTTTCAATGAAATCATTGAAAAAATTCTATCTCCATTATATTTATTAATTTAGAGCGTTTTTTAGAATAAAACCATGAAAATTAAGATGTGTCCATTTTACCCCTTATGTCCATTTTGCCCCACCTTCCCCTAATTTATTTTCACTAATTTTGGTGATAAATTATGGGATTCAATGATGGTATTTTTGTTGCGTAATGTTGTTGGTCGAGAGAGAGGACACCGGTTGCATCTAAATTTAAGATAAAGGTTTCCTATCATTTTTGGGTGATAAATCGCAATTTTCTATTTTTTTTTTCAAAAACATGAAAGGGCATTATTTCACTATCAAATCAGGAGTGAAGAGGTAAAACAGGATAAATCGATTCATCTTTGACGTCATTTCCAAGGAAATATCTCGGAAACTAAGCGAGATAAGGTGATATTAATCATCTGTTTTTGTAGAGAATTTCAAGAGTTACAAAAAAGTTTAAAGGCAAAATTGCTCTTTCTCAGTTATTTTCTGAGGTATTTTCAAAAAACTTGATGAGAAAAAAAGAGACTTAATCAAGAGACTTATCTACTTAATTCAAACATGTGCAGGTTTTGCGGAAGCTAAGTTTTAATGAAAACCTGCAAAACTCAGACCTTCCAATGAAACTTCTTGATATAGATGAAGAAAAATGAATTATCCCAGTGGCTTGGGGTGTAAAAATAAATTCTGAAGAATAAATTAGAAATATTATCGAAAAAAAAAAGCTCGATTAAAATTCATCATTGGTGAATTTGGTTGATTAAGCAAAGAAGGGCCCTGGATGAAAAGTCCAGGTTTCGACGATCCCCTCAAAGGCCGGTTAAATTCTCCACTCTTACATTATAAAACATTCAAAGTAGTGGTTAAATTTTCTCTTGCTCTCTCTCTCCCTTTCTACTACCCCATTCTCTCTTTGGAGAACTTGGCTTTTTCACTCTACGTGCACTCAACAGTGCTAGCTTAATTAGCAGGATCTCCCAGTGCATTTCACTTCATCCATTTATGCCCTCAACGAGCTCCACCTTTTTCCCTTTATTTCTTCTAATTTACCCTTGTTCCCATGTTTAATCGTTAACAGAGTATTGAAGTTTACTTAGTGGAGGGAAATTTTTTTTCAACACTTGTAATTTTTACGGAAAATTAAATGCGTACAGAGATTCAATAAAAAAACAGATTTACTGGGGTAATGGAATCGACGAAATTGCAGGTGGTATAGGGGGAAGAAATTCATTCGAAATGAAATAAATGTGAGAATCATGAGGGAACAAATCGAACTGTCAATCAATTAACGATTGGCATTCTAAAATCCCACTTGGGGGATTTTGGTAGCTTTTTTTTACCACAAACACAGTAGAACATGAAAAAACTCGAATAATCAAAATATTATTTATTGAAACATCGAGCTTTATACAATTGTTCGATCAATGTTTATTCTTCATTTCCATTCGATCCATGAATGGTTGGAAAATTTTTTAACAAAAAAAAAAATCAGTTAAAAACTATCAAAATTTTGGAAATTCATGACAATGCTAATTACGAAGGACAGAAGAAATGAGTGCTTAAACGATAGAGTTGGAATTATTCTATCAGAATGAGAAAAGAGTAAAAAAAAATATATAAAATTCAGTATTCTCTCTTTACTCATTTTTAACTCTGTGGTTTATGCACACAAACCAGTACAGTTAACGACAAGCCAACGAGAACTTTTTAATTGGCTACCCTTAATTAATTAACCAACGTGTATCAACCGTAATTATGCTATTTCTACATCGTTTTACGCAAATTTCCTGTCTATCCGAATTTTTTTACTTATTTTTTCCAATCCATCAATCAATTTATCCTTTTTTACTTTCATTAATACATTGATAATTAATTATTAACTCCAATTATTCATTAACATTTATTTGAGCATAAATATTTTATTTATTTAATAAATCGACAATGTGGAAAAATACACGAATAACATAGGGGAGAGTGGGGCAAAATGGATCCAAAAGATGAGATGACTCGAGATTTTTTAAAAAAGCAGCGGTTGCTCCAAAAAATCTGAAAAAATTTACGAAGAATAAAGATATATTGGAGGATTTTCTCAAATTTTTTCAGATTTTTTCGTCCAGTCCTTCATCCTGAAAAAAAATCCTTAATCATATTACTATGAGGGTCCACTTTGCCCCACTCTCCCCTATTGAAATTTATAACTCGAAAATTTGTTTCAATGAGAAAAATTAATTGCTCACAATTAATGATCTCGATGAATCATAATTGTAATAAATTCCATTTAATAACCAGGGAAATTTACGTGTAAAACCATTCAAGAAAATCAATTTTGCACTGGTAATTCTGAAAATTCCTAAAGTTTCAAAAATGAATCATCTTCATGAAAAAGAGAATCACCGTGTTAACTCAGCCATGTTTTATTGAATTATCAATAAAGTCTGGATATCCATATCTCGATGCCTTTTTCTGATTATCATGAAAAGTTAGTCTGTTGTTTTATTTTCTCTCCCTAATATTTGATTTTTATCAGAGTACAGAAAAATTGTATTGCGTGACGTGAATATTGAATCATACATGAGAATATGTGCATTGAAAAAAAAAGCGAAATTAAAAAAAAAAAAACGTTTTCATGTGTGTGTGTGTGTGCTTTTATAAAGAAATATGAAACAATCCATGAGATATTTATACGTTTATGTGTAGGTGGACAATGATTGCATTTAAAAACGTTAAAGCTCAATGTGAAACAGTTGGGGACAGTCGCACTTTGTTAAATTGCGATTTTTGTACGATATAGACACACACGATGTCGAGGAGATTTACATCGTTTTTATTTTTATTGCAGGCTCCACATATACTGCAATCACTCAGATTGTATTTTTATAAAAATAGAAAAAATAAAGAACCTGTTAGTCGTTTAACCATTGCTACACTGATTTTTCAATTAAATTTTTTTTTTTTTTCGTGTAGAATATTTTTTTTTACATCTATTGATTTTAGCATTTGTGCTTGATTTTTTTTCAGAGAGCGGAAGACAACTGGGTCCTCATGCCTGTGCAATATGCCAAACTGTAGTTGAGGGAGGAAGTCAGTCACGTGCATTATCACGTAGCCAGGCATCACAGTATGGTCTGAGGGAGGAACAGGTACAGCCTGGTGCACGTGTATGTAATACATGCAGGTGTAAAGCTGTACGTGGTCGTTACACTGCCTGTCCACTACCGGGCTGTCCAAATGTCAATAATGCCAATAATAAAACGAGAGTTAAAAGACTCAGGGCACTGCCACCAAAATGGATGGAATTATCACCAGAGATACGAGATCCTATTATCCAAGAATTTCGTAAGTATTTGAAAGCTTTTTTTTTTATTCTGCATAACTTGTCATGCCCTAATTTTGCTCATCATTCAGAGAATAAATGGATGATTTCATTCACCTGGAAATTCCTCTGAGACGAATGAATCTCAATAAAATTCCAGAGAGATCTTTTTTTTGCCAAGAATTCCTTGAACTTGAAGAAAAAAAAAGGTTTCTTGATAGATTCTAAAAAGTTTCACAATTTCCCAGATATTTAAAAAAAATAAAAATTTTTAATTTCAGAAATACCAAGCAATACCACAAAATGCTGTTCTGCCTGTTTCAATCGTATATCACGTCGTTTAGCGCCACATTTGTCTGGTGGCAGTGATGCACCAGATGATGGTAATGAGTCAATAGCACGACAATGGACAGAGGATGAGCTGAAACAATTGAGACGTGCATTGCGTGAGCATGGTACAAATTGGCCAAAAGTATCTGAACAATTACAAGGAAAATCTAATCATCAGTGCAAAAATTATTATCTAACTTATCGTAAAAAATTGGGATTGGATCAAGTTGTGGCTGAGTATTATCAGTCATTGGGTGAAGAAAGAAGGCCTTGTTTAACTGATGAAGAAGAAAGCGGTAGTAGTACAAGTAGCTGCGATGAAATGGCTGTGCATGATTCAAGTGATACTGCTAGTGCTGGTAGTCCAGCTAATACAATATCAAGCAGTACACCTGGCTCAATGGGACCATCAACTGGAACTGGTACTGTCAAAGTTGGTGGTAGTAATAATTTTCAACAGGATAATACAACGGATATTAGAATTTCACTTGTACCACCAACAACACCGGCATCTGGCTCACAGCAAACGTCCAATAATGGTGGACAGCCTTCTAATAATCGTGAGGATTACGACAGTTCTGCCACGGTAAGCGTTTTTCCATTCTAATGTTTTATTTTTTGAGCTGAGGTTTATTCCTAAATAAGAACAGTTTAAAGAAATACCTGATCGAGCTTTAATTGGTGAATATTCATGGAATAGTTAATTTTTTTATCACAATTCTAATCCTATCAATTCAGAAAAAAGAGGTTCACCATCAGAATCAGTGTTCATTGATAGGGTAGCTTATCTACATTAAATTCCAGGTTGTGGCAAGTGGTTGGGACATTGAAAGAGAACTTGCTGCTAGGGGAGTCGAGTGTGTGCAGAATAAGCTGGGGGGGAAAGGGGATGTGTAACCAAGAAGATTACTTTTTTTGGGGCTCGGGGAACTAAAAAAAATCACCATCTAATAATTATTTTATATTTTCAGTCATCAGTTCTAACTATTGTAATTCAATTTTTAATTTAATCAAAATAGTTATCAATGAAAAACTTTTCTTTATACTAATTTATTCTAAAGATGATCATTTCCTTAGATTGTGACCAAAATTGATACGATTTTCGATGGAAAAATATTGATTCCCCTTCCGCATGAAAGAGCTGCCCCCAACTACCTCAAATGCTGTACAATAATTCAATATTTTAATATTTCCTTTCCATATTCAAATTCCTGACAAATTTATCAAATTTTCACTGTTCATCCTAGAAGATTTTTTGTAGAATTTTAATTGATATTATCAATTGAAGTAAAAACAGACTCTTCTATCACACTAATCAATTGCCTCCACATTATTATTTCATTCTTTACTTACGAATTATTTTTTTAACAATTCATAATTACTCTTTACACTTGACAACAGCACTATTACATTGATTCTTAAAATTCTTGAATTTGAAAAATAAAATCCTTTTTTTCTCTCGCGGCACATCTCATTTATCATTTCCGACATTTTTATTTTATTTTTCATCCTCAGCCTGATGGATATTTCTATTGGTAATTGTTCCAGGAGACGGCGGACGAGGGTCAGGGTGGTGCGGATGTGGAAAATCAAAATTCAACAGCAGCACTTACAACAGCAAGCACAAATACATTACTGCAATCTCAAACGGCCTCACAACAACAACAGCAACAACCACAACAACATCAACAACAACAGCAGCAACAGCAGCAACAACATCAGCAACATCAGCAGCAACAGCAACAACAGTTGCAACAGTCATCGCAACGTGAACAACCACCACCAGGCCATTCACCACCAACAACAACAAGCAATGCAAATCCCTTGACTGTCAAGGATCTCATGCTTGGTGTTATTGAAATGCAGCTTAAGCGTAATATCAATAGTACAGCACCGCAAAATTCATCTGTTCTAACAAGCTCAGTAACACCAACAATATCCAGTATTTTAAAGACAGATCACAGAAACGATATTACATTTGTACGTGAATTTAAGCCATCATCGAGTTTACCCAATACTGCCATGTCCAATAGGGACTCGAATTTGGCAACATTGTCAGTCGTTTCTGGTCCACATCACAGTCACAGATCGGCACCAAGTCCTCAACAAATTGGTGAGTTATAGTATTGATATTTAAAGAGACTCGTGTCATTTTAAAAATATCTCGGCAACTATTTTTTTGTTTTTTAAATTTATGAATTTCTTTATAAAAAGGACCTTTGAGAATTTTCTCTCAACTTAGAATCAGACAGTTCAAGAGCTGCTAGTCGGGAAGAAGTATAAATTTTTCCTTAGAATAATTTTCTCGCAATCGTCCCATAATTGTTGTTCTATGGAACAGTTTAGTGCTGATTTTTATTGAAAAAAATTATAGTTGCAAAAAAGGTCATAACAAAAATTAATTTCTTCACCATCCTCCATTCTCAAGATATTCCCCAAAAACTAATGGAAGAACACATGAATTAATGATTTTTCTTCCTTTCAACAGGTCAAATGCAAGCAACAATAACACCATGTCCGCCAGCATCAGCAACGAATCAACCCCAAGCAGCTGACCTACTTCCAAAAGAGGGCCTCGTAGTAATGCAAGTGCAGCAAGCTCTTCGTGAAACCGAGGGAACCCTAGACCTCAGCATAAAGAAACCGAGACAGCAGCAACCACCGCCACAACAATCACAGCCACAACAGCAGGAATACAATCACACCCTTCAGCCACCGCACAAGCCACCACCGGTGACAATGTACAGACCAGAACCACCACCAGGTGCATACTATCATCCCCATGCTCATGCTGAACAGGGACATGGTGCAAAGAGTCCTCTCGTTTATGCCTCATCACCGCGTCCACAGGCTCCAATAACAACGAAAATGAATAAAGTAACAGTACCACCGCCACATCCAAAATTATCACCAAAATTGACGAATATCCAAACACCACATAAAGGCGGTTCGATAACTCATGGTACACCAGTATCTGGTGCTAGATACGAGGGTTTATTACGTCAAATGACACCACCTGGTACGGCATCTGGTCCACCAAGTTCAACAGTACCAAAAGAATCTGGTTCAATAACTCAAGGCACACCAGTACATCCATTTACTGTTGAAAAACGTCCAATGTACGATTATCATCGTTCAATAAGACATTCACCAGCAACAACAAATGTGCCACCACAATCACCAAATCAGGGTGTTGTTGTAACACACAGTAATTATAATTCTTATCCAGCTCGTCCACCACCAAGTTACACGATGGAACAACAATTATCATCGCGCCAAATAATAATGAATGATTACATAACAAGCCAACAAATGCATCAACGTAGCCGTACAGGTGGCAGTACAGAGAGTTCAAATAAAAATGAACCACCACCACCGCCACCATCAACACTGTATTATACAAGTACACCGCCACCGCCAGCACCACCACAGAGTCATACACAGACACGCCAGGGTGTTATACATAGGCATACAGCACAAAAACAAATACATTATCCACCAGCTGGACTCGATGCATTCTCAAGTTTGGTTGATGTTGCTGTACAACAGCCAAGTTTACCAGTACCCCATCAGCATGGTCATCCATCAACTGGTAGTAGCCACGAGGGCTTGGGTAAAACAATGGCTGATCGTCTATTAGCTGATCGTTATGTTGACAATAATCGTGCTTTTCGTGAACAAGAGATTAGAATGCAGGAGCATAGGTTAGCAATGCAGCATGCTGAAAGAATGGCTGTTGCACATCAACAACAGAGAGATAGAGAAAGAGATTTGGCACATATGGCACGTGAAAAAGAAGAGCAGAGATTACAAAGAGAGAAGGAATTACAACAATTGGAGCACAGATTGGCGGTTCAGCATCATCAGAGAGAGAAAGATATGCAGCAGGAAAGAATTGCAAGGGAAAAAGAATTACAGCATGAGCACATGATGCAGCAGAGAGAAAAGGAGGAACACAGAATGAGAGAAAAAGAGATGCAAATGGCTGCTGCACAGAGAGAAAAAGAACATCAGGAGCACAGAATGACACAACAGAGAGAAAAAGAAATACAACATCAGAGAGAACAAATTGCTGCACATCAACGTGAGAAAGAGATGAGAGAGAAGCAGGAGCACAGAATGGCTGTACAGAGGGAGAGAGAAATGGTTCATTTACAGCAACAGCAAAGAATGCAGGAACAACAGCAGCAAATGCAGCAACACATGCTTGGACAGAGAATGGAGGCTGAGAGAAGGCACATTGCACAGATATACAGGGATCAGCAGCATCAGCAAATGGATCGAGAATCATCGAGGCTAATTGGCGGTGGTTTTTCACAACCATCAAGGCCACAGCAGCCACCGCCGCCACAGCCACCACCTCCTCAACAACAGCAGCCATCATCTAGACCAAATCCTGCCTCAACAAATTCACAACAGGGTGATAATTCATCGACTCTAACTGCTGCCAGCTTAATTGATGCTATTATTACTCATCAAATTAATCAGAGCTTCAAGAGTACAAGTGGTGCACCAGCTGCTAATAATCAACCTACAAGACCTGTCGACAGACTTTTCC
Organism: Aleiodes alternator; assembly: GCA_963921955.1. NCBI lineage: Eukaryota > Metazoa > Arthropoda > Insecta > Hymenoptera > Braconidae > Aleiodes > Aleiodes alternator. The sequence continues at coordinate 10,453,548 of OY998109.1, read as the reverse complement.
AAGGATTCCATCGTGATAATCAAGCTGAACCAAATGGCGTAGCACACAGTCCAGCTGCTGAGAGTAGTGGAGGTAATGGTGGTTCAACAACTGAAGTTTCACGTGATGGAAAAGCAATTACGCTTGGCGAGCATGTGGAGCACATTGTTACGAAAGATTATGGTCCACCACATGGATCTTATCGTTCTTATCCCGGTTATCAAATGTCCGAGGAACAGTGGAAACGTCGTGATGGCTCCGAGCCAGATTCCGGTAAACCTGGTGATGAGCGTCAGATAATACGTGTTTCACAAGCTCAACAGCCATCTCAACAATCTCAACAACAGTCACAACAACAGCCAACATCAGTTACAAAACAATTTCACACAGTTGAACCCGTATCACCACCTGAAGCAACACAAAATCATTATGCTCGTAGATTTTATGAAACAACAGCAGCAACAACAACATCAGGAACACCACCGAAACCTCATTTATCACCATTAGATTATGTTAAAAATAAAATTGTCGAAGTTATGAGAACATCTGAGGATGATAAAACTGGTGGAAGTGGAGAACGTGGCTCTGGTAATGGTACTGGCAATGATAAGGATGATAAATCAGCTGAGAGTCCATCTGGTGGTGATATGGTTATTGATGAGAGTCCAAATCCACAACAGCAACAACAACAACAACAACAGCAGCAGCCACAACCAGCACCAACTACATTTTATCCATTCAGTGCACTTGGTGTACATACTGGACCACCACCAGCACCACCACCACCAACTTCAGGCTCAACGACAGTCACTAAAGCAGAGCAAATGGAACCAGCACCCCTTTTATCAGCCCAGTATGAGCCATTATCCGATGAGGATTGATTAAACAAGTTTAGAAAATCCTGTTTTCTTGCTGCTGTCTGAGATTACTTGTTCCATCGAGAATTCTCAATTACTATTCTCATGTGGCTTCATATTTTTTTTTATTACAATGAAATTTTTCTGATCGGAGTGTGAAAACCCCTTTTTTTTTAATAAAAACTTTTACGTGAATCCGAGAATAAGGAAAAACCTGATAACTTTTTTTTTTTTTCAATTTTAGAAAATTTAGTCATTTATATGAATTCTTTTTATCGCAATTTCATGACGTCATTCCAGTCGACGCTTAAAAAAATTTTAAATAACTGATTTTATAATTGAAAAGTAAATTGTATTTAATATTATGATTTTTGTCCGAATCTACTTTCTTTTTTATTTCCTTTGGGAATTGCGTTAATTATTTCATAGAATTATATATACATATATATATATATATATAAATTGTTTCTTTTTTTTTGGGAGAAAAAGATAAATCAGAATCATTCCTTTGTGTATGAAAAAGAAAAAAAAATTACAATGGACAAGTCAATCGAGATAATTGTGTATATTAATCTCAACAATGATGATTAACTAAAGAAAAAAATTCAAATGGAATGAAAAAAAAAAAATGCCAGCTTTTTTAGTGCATGGCATCGACGCTTATTTGCAATTTATCCAAGTATCACCTTGGTATGGAGAAAAATCAATGAAAATAACATTCTCCCATAATTATGATTAAAAAAAAAAAATTAATAATGAACTATTTGAATTCCCGTTGACTGCATTGTGTAATGCACAAACGGATGAATGTGAAGTTTACTTGTATATATTATAAATGGATATGATCGTTAAAACGATTAAAAAAAAAAGGTACGACGTTAAAGGTGTGCGTGTTTTTATTTCGAATGCGTCTGTGATGAGTACCAGTGTGAGATATTAAAGAGTAAAAATAAAAATACACATGTTTCAGTAATCCATACGAGAGACAATGTTTGATGGAACAAGAAAAAAAAGAATAAAAAAATAAATAAAACTGTTTAACATGCTTCTGAAGAACGAGTGATAAAAATCCTATCATTGTACGAAAAAATTAACGTCTGTGAAATGAAAATCCTTTTTTTTTTCTCCTCCTTTCTTATTTCTGTCCTTTCTTTCCCTGGTAAAAGTGGTTGATTTATATAAATGTAAGCGTTGTATATAGTACATAATATTTAGATTTTAAGACGAGTAAGTAATTATATAATTACTAGATTAATTAATTAGGAATGGATAAGTGACTAGAAGTTTTTAGTCTGTAAGATGAAGAATTAAAGGAAAAGGAAAAAAAAAATGAAAAAACTAGGTAGCATCATAGGAGGTAGAAATTAAATGCAAAAAAAAAGAAAATTAATGAATAAATGAATTTGAAAAAAAAAAAAATACAATTCACGAACTGACTAGGGAACTTTTCTCAAGACTACGTTCTCTTCACGAAATAAATAAATGAATGATAAACGACAGATTACAGACAAATTATGAAAATAATAATAATAACCTGAATTATCAATGAAACGAATGAATGTGGTTTTTTTTTATTTAACGTAATGAATTCAATCAATTCTTTTTCCGTTCTTTTCTCCAATTATTCTTCTTCATGTTCTATTTCAGTGATATGAAAAAAAAAAAATCAATTCTTTTTCCTTCTTTCTATGCTTCCCCCATTGTGCACTCACATCCAGAAATTAATTATGGAAAAAAAAAAAGAATAATAATAACAATAATGTGCAAAACTCATACACTTTTTTATACAGCCTAATTTTATATTTATACGTGACTTCAATTACTGGTGAAAAATGAAAATTGCGCCTTAAACCGTATTTTTTCGGCTTTTAATCATTCAAGTAATTAAATGAAAATGTTAAAATTGGCGCATTTGTAAAAAAAAAAAAACTTATAAAAAGAAAAAAATATTTAATGAAAATTGTAGTTTTTTCACTCTAATTAATAATTTGCTCTTTTCCTTTCATTATTTTTTTTTTCAATTTTTTCAAATTGTCTCATAAATTTATTCCAGAATTCGAATACGAAAGAAGAACGAGTGCCTTTGAAAATATATATTATTTCAGATATAAATAATATGTTATAGAGTGAGCCCCTTTTTCTTCCTGTTCGAATTCATCACAAGGAAATTCTTAACAAAATGTGTCGACATGTCTAAATCTTTCGGGGGAGAAAAAAAAAATCCTATTTTCAAATCGGATTTTTAATAAATTCAACATGCAAATATAATCAATAGAAATTTCCCCCTTTTTTTCACGAAATTTTTATAATTTTCAGAAATTTTTAATTACCAAAATTCTTCAGTAATGAAGTGGTAAAACTGGAGAATTCAGGAAATTCACGAAATTCAGTAGTGAAGAGACAAAATGAGATGAGTTTTTCTATCTATTCTTCCCAATCTTTATTCATTTTTGTAGAAGAATAAATACCAAAAATATCCTCACGAAAATTCCTCTATTTCTTTTCGTAAATAATTGAGAAAAACTCAGTTTATAGACAGTTCCACTAATAATATTTTTTGAGGATATCTTGAAAACTATAGGATAGGGGAAGGTGGGGCAAAATGGACATTGTAATGAAACAGTGAGAGATAGATTTTTTCCGATGATTCTATTGAAAAGCTGAGAAAATTTTATGCAGATAACAAATGCCAGAATTGATTTTTTTCAATTTTTTGAGAATTTGATTTTTTTGGGCATTTTTGAGGGTAAAAGCCTTTTGATTTTTGGAAAAAATCTGTTTTTTTGGAATATCTCCGGTTCTATCGATCGTAGCAACATGAGACCGATCTCAAATGAAAGGTGAGATCATTTCCCATCGATTTATGGGGTTTTCAATTGAAAAATATCGATTTTTCATCTAGTTATGGGAACTTTTGTGAAAAATTCATGATCATCGGTTTTTGCCCTATAACTGTGTAAAAAATCGATATTTTTAAATCAAAAACCCCATGAATCGATGGGAAATAATCTCACCTTTCATTTAAAATTGGTCCCAAGTCGCTACGACCAATAGAACCAGAGATATTTCCAAAAAACTGAATTTCCCAATAATCGAAAGACTTTTACCCCTCAAAAATGCCAGAAAAAATCGAATTCTCAAAAAATTGAAAAAAAATTAATTCTGGCACTTGTTTCTCGACTAAAATTTCCTCAGCTTTTCGATGGAATCATTGAAAAAAATCCATCTCCAATATTTTCATTCATTTAAAGATTTTTTCATAATATATGCATAAAAACTCAAATGTGTCCATTTTACCCCTCATGTCCGTATTGCCCCAGCTTCCCCTATATGAGAATGTATCAAGGGACTTTTTCTGTAGACTCTGAAATTCTCTATATTCTATAGAAAAATTCTCTAAAAAATTCTCCATCTTTCTTAGTATCTAAGATAAATGATTGGGAATTATGACAAAGATAAAACAGCCTCGTTTCATTTCGTTTTATTTCTTCGCTATTGAATCCATTGCAGATTGTTCTGTGAATATTAATGAAACGAGTTGATTAATTAAAAAATTAGAGATGTTTTTTGTAGAGCATTTCAAGATCTACCAGAAAGATGTCTCAATAAATTTTTCTAGATCACCTAGTTTTCGGGATATTTTGAAATAAACTACACGATCTTCATCGACTTTTCCTTTTTAAAAAATTCCTTCACTTTGAAGAAAGAGAAAATCGAGAAAAACTGGAAAAAAAACTCATATTGAGTTATTAATCTACTCTCCAATACAGTAGAATGAAACTAAATTGGGAATATTCATCAGAATGCTGCAGAAAAAATCCTGTCAATGCTTCCACAAATTCCAAAAAAAAGAAAAACAATTTATTCATTATGATAAAAAATTTCTTTTCTTTTAATTAACAGATACTGCAGCCGATTTCGCTCTAATTAATAAGAGGTTCATAAAATTTTAAAGGATAAAAATTCAAGTCTGTCACTGCTACTGCTCCAAATGAATAAACGAATAAAATTAAATAAAAATTCATAATTTGATTAAAAAGGAAAAATTAATGATAAACAATAAAAAAAAAATACCTAAAAGAAATACAGACTAGAGAGATGTAATTATAAATCAAATGTACCTATTCTCTTCTCAAAAAAAGCCTGAATAAATGTTTTGAAATTATTCAAAGCTCATTTTGGCTGAAAGAAAGGCTGTACTATGTACTAACGAAAAAAATGAGAAGAATAAATAAAAAATTAATACTAATTGAATATATTGATATGAACTGATGTCGAGGCACTCATCCCCTCACTCAAAAAAAGCATAGAATAAATGATGATTGAAAAAAATAAAAAAAATAATGAAAATCCTAAAATAAGATTGAATTAAATAATTGTATCATAGTAATTCGAATGATGGAATAAATTTGAAGAAGCTGGAAACGATAACTGAAAAAAAAACAGAATAAATTGAAATTATTAGCGAAGCAAACACACGTACTATGCCTACAATGAATAAAAAAGAAACACAAGTGTAGCATACACGATAATAATATCGAAAAAAAGAAGAGGAAGAAAAAACAATTCAATGTAAATTGTTATTTTTGTTGAAATAAAATCAGCTCCGTTATGACAGCGTTCGTTGAGTAACTGGAATTTACACGTTCTCATAATGACTTTTATTTACAAAAATTTACAAAAAAAAAAAAAAAAAAAATGAAAAATTATAATAATAAATGATGATTTTTAATGAAAATCTGAGTCCATGGCTCTTGCACGTATCATTCGTTCTCTGGCAGCTTTGAATTGTTCCAAAACATTATCAACACTATTGATCAAGGTCCCAGCTGATAATCTGTCTAGAGTATCCCTTGATAAACCACGATTTTTCATGTAATCTTTGGTCTGTTGAACGATACTAATTTCTAAGTCAATAGTACCACTTGAAACGACTTTCAATCGAGTTTTTTCGAGTACTCTGTCATCATGGCCTTGAGGAATACCGGAATAAGTGAGATCCTCTAGTTCGGCTGTTCCACCAGTGAAAAAACGCCTCAGTGTATTTATCAAACCAGCTACTGGACGCCAGGTTCGTAAGTGGAAAGGATATCTACCAGATAATGATGGCAACGGTTGAGCTGCATAGCCTTCGATTCTGTATCTGTAAATAAAATCAATTTTTCATTATTTTCTTCGATAACAAGCGATATGGAGGAACTTTCAAACAATTTTATTTTTCTTCAGTGCTCGGAAAATATTCTGGTCTTTGAATAGTCGGGCAATTGGGGTGAAATGGACCTGCATGACGAAATGAACTGAAATTTTTTTTTTGAAAGTGACGGCCTTCACGAAAATTTTTGGAAAAAATTCGTCAACGATGAGGATGTGTTGCAGCTTCTTCTCAATTTTTTTTACATTTTTTTTTGCAGATTTCATCACAACGAAAAATTGCTTTGGATCATTTCAAACCAGAGGTTCATTTTTTCCCAGTCTTTCTTATAGGGGAGAGTGGGGCAAAATGGACACTGTAATGGAACGGTTAAAGATAGATTTTTTTCGATGATTCCATTGAAAAGCTGAGGAAATTTCAGCCGGGAAACGACTGTCAGATGTATTTTTTTCGATTTTTTCTGAAAATTCGATATTTTTTCAGAAAGCCTCTACTTTTTTTAAACTTTTCCGTTTTTTGCAAATATCTCTAGTTCTATTGGTCGTAGCAATTCGGGATTGCTCTCAAATGAAAGGTGAGCTCATTTCCCATCGATTTATGGGGTTCCGAATTAAAAAATACCAATTTTTGGGATAGTTATAAGCCAAAAATTGTTTCTCAAAACTGTTTCAAAAAAATGCCCATAAATACCTTAAAAATCGATATTTTCAAATTGAAAACCCCATGAATCTATGGCAAATGATCTCACCTTTCACCTCCCATCGGAATTTTTACGCTACGGCAAATAGAACCGAAGATATTCTCAAAAAACTGAAAATTTTCAAAAAAACGAAGGGTTTCACCCCTCAAAAATGCTCAAAAAAGTCAAAATCGCCAAAAATTCAAAAAAATTAATTCCAGCACTGGTTTCCCGCCTAAAATTTCCTCAGCTTTCCAATAGAATCATCAAAAACGATCTACCGTCAATATTTCTATTAATTTCAAGGGTTTTTCATAATATTTACCTAAAAATCTAGATGTGTCCATTTTACCCCTGATGTCCATTTTGCCCCACCTTCCCCTATATATTTTTTGAAAAAATTAAAAAGAGTAATTTTTGAATTCTAGTGAAGAACTCTATGCAGTTGACGAAAGATTTTTCGAAAAAATATGCGTTCATAATTCGAAATCAGCGCGTCGATAGCCGCAAGTTGTAATGTTAGTTCAGTCGATGATGCAGAGAGAAAATTAATTAATTTTCCATTGAATTTTCAATAATTAAAGACAATTGAACAATTGTATTTATGGTTCTGGATGACAATTGTTTCTGCATTTTTTTCATTTTTCATTGAGTTCTACTGTCATTTGGAATGATACAGAAAGATGAATGCTCCTTTACTGCCTTCAAATTAATATTTCCTCATAATTGCATGGAAAATTACGTATTATTTTCTTGTATTATACAACTGGAAGGTTATTCTTCTCATCAATACTTATAATTCATACATGAAGCTCACAGTTTTCGCGTACATTCGATATTCCAGGGGAATTCAAGGCGTTCTACTTCTTTCATCATAATTTTCAATGACTCGAAATATCGATTTGCTGTTGACTAAATAATTGGGATAAAATTAGAGGAAATTAAAAATAATTTTAACGACTGGAGAAAAATTTCGGTATTTTTAAAGAAAAATAATCTGAACATTTCTTCTCAATCATTGCCTTAGAATGTCGCGAAAACCAGTGAAATTGCAAAATTTTCGAAAAATAGTTTCTCTGGAGACTTTTTTCCTGCTCTGCAAAGAGAGGATTGGAAAAAATTCTATTTCGCTTTCATTCCAAAGTATTCTTGGGAAACTCAAGATACAGTGAAATTGACATAGGGGAGAGTGGGGCAAAATGGACCTAAAAGATGAGATGATTGGAGTTTTTTTTAAAAAGCAGCGGTTGCTCCAAAAAATCTGAAAAAATTTACAAACAATATAGATATGTTGGAGGATTTTCTCAAATTTTTTCAGATTTTTTCATCGAGTCCTTCATTCCGAAAAAAAATCCTTAATCATGTTGCTGTGAGGGTCCATTTTGCCCCACTCTCCCCTATCTAATATGCAAACTCGAAATTAATATACTACGATGCGAATGCCAGAAAGGAGTTTCTGATGTGTATGAAAATTACGGTAATCACAGGAGTAGTGATGGTTCATTTTTAATAGATCCTGTAAGATCGATTTTTTCTTCCTGAAAATCAATTTTCTCGGGGGATTTCAAGAAATTTGATTGATCGTTCTTTCGATTCTTTTTTAGAGAAATCGTTTTTTTTTTTCCTGAAAATAAAAAAATCATGAAAAATAGGATTTATTTTTACTGCTTTTCGAACTTGACGCGAGATATCGAATCGATTAATCGAATATTTGCAATCGATCGATTAAAAAGTGCTTTTCTTTCCTTCGAATTAAAATAAGTGAAACGAAAGTATCAAATGTTATACGATATCTCGAATCTAATGCAAGATATCGAATCGATTAATCAATATTGAAGATGATCGATCGAAAGTAGACATGATATTGCTCTTTTTTTCATTGAAAAAGATCGATTCATCGATTTCCACGTTTTGATTTTTTCTTTTGAAAAAATTAATTCTCAAAAAAATGTATTTTCTAAAGATTGATTCTTCGAGAATCGATTCCTTTTTCAGAGATCACCCATTACTAAACACGAGGTAGAAGCAAATTATTCAAAATGTAAGGTATCGCACGAAATTTCGCGATACTACTAAGAAAGAGGCGTTTCATCACGCGCAAAGCGTGCGAAAAAGTGCTCCTTTATGCATTTGTGTCATAATTTGCAGTAAAGTATTCGTCAAACCTTCGTACCTGGTCCACCTGTCAAGTGAAGCAGCAGAAATCAGCACCTGAGGCCATGCAGGCTGTATATTTTCATCATCCAAACAATTTAAATCAAAATCCAGCATTATTTGCGTAACAAAACTGAAATTAGCAATTCCATTAATCATCCTACATCTCTGTGTTCTACCTGACAATTTTTCTCTCTCACTGGTACTCCAATATTTTGGTAAATCTATCAAGTACGTGAGAAAAAGTGCATCATACGGAAATCCATGAGCTTTTTTGAAGTCCAGTGTTAAATAAACTCGAAGTGTATTGGATGGTGGAAGATTCATTTCATGAAACATTTCAGCTTCTTTGTACAATAATTTCTCCTGTAACTCCTGAAATCATTATTGTTATTGTTATTATTTTTATAACTCTTCATAGATTTATTATTTCAATGAAAATCGATTTAATTCAGTAGCAAAGAGATAACACAGATAATTTAATTTATGTTCTCAGTCATTTTTGAGGAATATCGCAGAATCTAAGCAGAATAGAGTGATTTTGTTCTGAATAATCTTTTTTTGGAGTGAATTGCGAAGAGCTACGAGAAAAAATGAAGGCAAAATTGCACTAGCTCATTTACTGTTCGGAATATTCTAAAAAAAAGCGACGAAAAAATAGACTTATCCTGTTTGACTATTTTGCTACTGAATTGGATGAAGTCCTCGAAGAATATTCAGACTTCAAGCTTTCATAGGGAAAGCTGAGGAAATTTTAGGCGGGAAACAAGTGCCGGAATTAATTTTTTTGAATTTTTCGAGATTTTGACATTTTTGAGCATTTTAGAGGGGGAAGGGGTAAAACCCTTCCTTTTTTTGAAAATTTTCAGTTTTTTGAGAATATCTTTGGTTCTATTTGTCGTAGCGTAAAAATTCCGATGGGAGGTGAAAGGTGAGATCATTTGCCATCAATTCATGGGGTTTTCAATTTAAAAATATCGATTTTTAAGGTATTTACGGGCATTTTTGTGAAACAGTTTTGTGAAACAGTTTTTGGCCTATAACTATCCCAAAAATTGATATTTTTGAATTCAAAACCCCGTAAATCGATGGAGAATGAGCTCACCTATCATTTGAGACCAACCCCGAACTGCTACGACCAATAGAACCCGAGATATTCGCAAAAAACTGAAAAATTTCAAAAAAGGGGAGGCTTTCATCCCTCAAAAATGCCGAAAAATAACGAATTTCCAAAAAAATCGAAAAAAATACATCTGACACTTGTTTTCCAGCTAAAATTTCCTCAGCTTTTCAATAGAATCATCAAAAAAAATCCATCTCTAACCGTTTCATTACAGTGTCCATTTTGCCCCACTTTCCCCTGTACAAACAACGATATTTATGGTAAAAATCATCGCAGAGCTTAATCAGAGCTTTTTATGACGTGGAACTGGTAGCAAAAGGGTGTTCTAGCTATGTTTAATGATAGATCATTTTCTTCGTTAATTTGGAGTTATAGGTCCGAAATTTCGCGAAATATATTGAATGAAGCGAAATATTTGTAGAATCCATGTTCCTAGATCTCATTCTTTTTTAAAAAACGAAAATTTAACTATCTTCCATAAAAGAAGCCAAAAAAAGTAATCATCAAAATCCCTTTATTCTTCATAAATTTCCAGATATTCCATGAAGACTGAAAATTCAGCTTATTTTCAAACTAAAGGATCAATTGAGATTTAATTATAAAAAGTTATAAATCCGTCAGAAATAATTCAAACGATAATGATAAGCTCGTGCGTAATTGCATAATCAATATGGGAGCATTTGCGCAAAAACGAGACACAACAGTATGAATGAGAATGTCATAATTTAACAAAGAACATGTAAAGAAAAAAAAGCAGTATGAAAATCATAATAACAGGTAAAAAATAACAATAAATGACACGTGACTGGCGTGCGCGCCACGCGCCATACTTTCAATCTGTTTAAAGTTCTTCAATTTTGTGTGGGAAGAAAAACTCGATTCTTCAGTCATGTGTGAACCACAGAGGCGAAAGGAAACGTTAACTCAACAAATAGAGGTAGTGGTACGAGGTGATAGCTTCATGCACTACGTGCTTTGAAATAAAAAAAACACGTGCGCGATGTTACTTTATCACTGGCATTCTTCAAAGTGCTAGTCACATTGAAGTACACCTTGAAGTACAAATATTGATTTCATCAGAAAACTAAAAATAATTTAATTTGTGTTCCATTAAAAAAAAAACATTGATTAAAATAGTTTTAAAATCGTGATGAATGAGATTTTAATTGAGTGATCGAAAAGTTTATTCAAAGCAGTGATCGGCATCATCGATTTTTTTCAACGATTTCGATTGCATTACTGATTTTTCATAAAAATTAGTAATTAGCCAAGAAAAAATATTGATTTTCATAGAAAATTAATAATTAATCGGTAAAAAATATTAATTTTCCTAAAGAATTAGTAATTAGCGAGGAAATATTACTAATTACTCTTAAAAATGAGTAATTAGTGAGTAAAATTACTTGTTATTTTCAAAAATTCCTCAAAATTAGTCATTTAATAGATTAACAGACACAAATTTTGAACGAGAAGTTGTGATGAAATGTAATACTAGTGTTGCAAAAAGTAGCAATTAATAAATGGAATAATAAATGATATTTGGAATAATAATATTTGGAATATATTTTGAAAGGAACTCGTAATTTTTGGCGGCTAACTATTAATTATTTCGAAAAATTAGTAATTAGCCGATAAGCATCATTCATTTTTGCTGAAAAATCAGTAGTTTTTGTCGGTTAACTACTCATTTATCAGAAGCATTACTGATTTTCCGAAAAAATTAAGGACTTTTCCGGCTAATTACTAATTTTTCAGAAAAATTAGGTATTTTTCTCGACTCATTACTAATTTTTCCAAAAAAATTAGGAATTTTCCCGGTTAATTACTAATTTTTCAGAAAAATTAGGTAATGAAAATAGATAGATTTTTTTTGCCGATCAGTGATTCAAAGTACAGTGAGAGTTCAGTTAGAATCAGAGTGCAGTCATGTTTCACGTCAAGATGATGAGACAAATTTCGGAAATTTCCTATGTGGGGTGAGTCATTGAGAATTTGATTAATCATGCGAGTGATTATGATTCAATTAAAACTTGAGTGTTTCAATGATAACTCGAAATCTATGAGAATTAGGGAATTTCATTTGTATCCACGATTTTCTTTCTATAAATAATGTTCCTGCTGACATTCCTCTAGATTTTGACTTTTTTTCGTTTGATTTTTTTCTCTCGAATTCATTGATACCATCAAACTCTCGAAAACCATGAGAGATAACGTAATCTTCGTAATGGCCTTTTCCCGTAGCTCTCACTTCCCCCTACAAAGAAGATCATAACGAAGATTCTCCTATCACAATCATTAACCGAGATACTCCAATAAAACTCTGCATCGAATCAACTTATTTTGATCTGGAAGATTTCTCGTTATCAACTTAAAAAATCCCCGAATCAATTTTCATTAAATCGATATTTAAAATAGTAAAAATCATCCTGAAGTATGCTTTTGTGATGAGTAATTCCGTGCTACGCATTATCTTTATAAAAAAAAACAAAACAGGATAAAAATACCGTATCTTATCAAGATTAGAATAACTCACGTGACGCAAAAATTCTCTCTGCATCTTCATCTCTTCCTCGGTAATGCCATCAGAGGCATGTTCGATCCAATAATCGTAACTCATGCCAGTAGCATCGATAGTATAACAGTCATTACAATTAAAATCTGGATCAATTGTTAATAATTTACGTGGTTCATCGTAAATAATTTTACACAATAATATTTCACTATCATCACTGCTACCAAGTGCCTCATCCTTTGATGTTAAATCAGCCATTATATACATTATTTTTTTATCACTGTATAAATAATGATTTGTCCTTATTGTCATTGTTGATGGTTTTGTCTCAATAATTTTTTTATTGTAACGATCATTAAATGGTTTACGATTTTTCATTGATGGTAATGCTGTTTCATTCTTTTTTGATAAAAATGATTTGTAATTTTTTTTAGTTGTTGGATTATTTTCCGAATAATAAGAATCATTAATTGTATATGAAAATAATTTTGAACCATTCATTTCATCGTTTATTATTTTTTCACGATAATTTTTATGTATTTCTTTGATGCAATTTTTTTCATCACTGTAATAATCAATTTCAAATTTACTGAATACTTTTTCTTGCCAATTGAAAGTTATTTCTTCGTATTCCAGAAAATTTGGATCTCTTGTTTCACCCTCGGAGTCGAATAATTCAGCTAGGAGAGTTTTCTGCTGCATTATCTTTATTCTGAAATAAAAAAATTGATATTTTTTCATGAATTTTTTCATTTTCGCCTCTAAGATATTTTCAAAATAATCTGTACGTGATGTTCAAACTATTCTCTTTCACTACTCCACTACTGACTTAATATAAACTGTTTTTGTTTTCACAAAAAAAAACTATTTATTAAACACGTTTAGTTAACACATGGCCTCAGGAAGTTAATCAAATGTAAACTCCACTGTTTTTTGGATTTTATATATAAATGCTCTCGTGTTTTTGTGGGTGGGGGAAGGGAAGAGAACTGAACACGAGGAATTTCTGAGAAGAATTTAACAGTGTTATCTATTATTAGATGATGTATCATTAATAATAGATGCTGAATCATTTTCACCGATTATTTATCAAATTACTCCAATAATGAATGATAATTAACTTTATTATGAACAATCAATGGTGCAGTAGGAAAAAAATATCAACATTGAGAGTTAATAAAGTTGATTCTTTACTTGCTTAAATTACACGGAGAACAATGTTTTCTTAATTTAAGAATGTGCAGTCACTTAATTTAAGAATGGCAGGTCACTTAAATTAAGTGACTTTTCTCACTTAAATCGAGTGACTTTTTCTTTCTTAATTTAAGTGACCTGCACATTCTTAAATTAAATGACTGCACATTCTTAAATTAAGAAAATATTTTTCTCTGTGTAAGAGAGAAAAAGTCACTTGACTCAAGTGAGAAAAGTCACTTGATTTAAGTGAGTCATACTTTTTTAAATTAAGAACGATAAAATCACTCGATTCAAGTGAGAAAAGTCACTTAATTTAAGCGAGTCTCACTTTTTTAAATTAAAAAAGAAAAAATCACTTGATTTGAGTGAGAAAACTCACTTAAATTAAGTGGCTTTTCTCACTCAAATCAAGAGATTTTCCGTTCTTAATTTAAGAAAGTATAATTCACTTAAATCAAGTGCCTTTTCTCACTTAAATCAAGTGACTTTTTCTTTCTTAATTTAAGTGACCTGCACATTCTTAAATTAAGTGACTGCACATTCTTAAATTAAGAAAATATTTTTCTCTGTGTAAGAGAGAAAAAGTCACTTGACTCAAGTGAGAAAAGTCACTCGATTCAAGTGAGTTTTACTCGCTTAAATTAAAAAAAAAAAAATCACTCGATTCAAGTGAGAAAAGTCACTTGATTTAAGTGAGTCATACTTTTTTAAATTAAGAACGATAAAATCACTCGATTCAAGTGAGAAAAGTCACTTGATTTAAGCGAGTCTCACTTTCTTAAATTAAAAAAGTAAAAATCACTTGATTTGAGTGAGAAAACTCACTTAAATTAAGTGACTTTTCTCACTCAAATCAAGAGACTTTTTCGTTCTTAATTTAAGAAAGTATAACTCACTTAAATCAAGTGACTTGTCTCACTTGACTCAAGTGACTTTTTCTCCCTTCATTTAAGTGATTACACATTCTTAAATCAAGACAACATTTTTCCCTGTGTATCATAAAAATATTTTTTGTACCTCCCATTTTCATCTGCAAAAAAAAATCACAAAAAATCCCTCTATCCCCCCTAGATTCTGAAATATCCCAAAAAAAAACTAATATCATTCAATTCGCTGACTCAACAACTCAATTCATCACATCTCACCTTATTTTGAAATTTTCAATCGGCTGATTCACCCGATAATTCGCTGCAATCTTCAATCTCCCTGAATTCCTAACGAGCATGATAATTCACCTTTTTTTTTTAATCTCACCAAATTCACAAACAAATAAAGACAAAGAGGAAAAGAATGAGCGCATGAATTCACTGTGTATGCATTCTCGTTGCCTAGCAACGTGTCCATAACTATGTATCACTCCAGTAAAATTCACTGCTCTCCTCATTTTTCAAGGCACTCTATTATATAATTTAAAAAATAGACAAAATTCTACTTGACTCCATCGAGTGAGAGTAAAATAAATAAAAATGTTGGATGAAAGTTTGGAGTGAATATCGATTTTTTAAAATATATCGATACACTGCAAAAGTTGGCGGGAATGGTTCACACGAGAAACTCGTTGAAGAGAGAGATAGATATATATAGAACAAGGAGAGAAGGACGACAGGAGAGACCAATGACGCGCACACGAGTTTGACGCTGACTGAGTGTAAGGAAAATAAAAAAGGATACACCGGGAAATACTTCAGCAATTCCAACTCATTTAATCTGCAATCCATTGAAAAAAAAATTCCCCAATGACTCATGACTCAATCATCAAGTGATTCTCGTCTTCGTGTTTCATTTATTGTTACTCCAAATGAATAATAATTTTTTTTTTTCAAATTCCATGAACTTCCTTAATCTTTGTTTTCATAAAGAGTCGTTAAACCTTAACCTGAACCCTGGAGCACTTGTGTGTGTTATGGTGTGCAAGTGATAACGGTAAATAAGCCACAAATTCTCTTTCTTTCATCAAATTCTCATCGATGATTTCATGCAATGAAGAAAAACGAAGATTCAGCCTGTTATCTTGTTCATTATCTATGTGTTAATAGTGTGTAAATATCGTGAAAAGAAGAATATTTCGAGTGAGTAATGGTCATTTCAGTTGTATGTCACCTGTTGGCTCGCCTTAACACCTGTCGAATTCCACGATTATTTTTGGAATTTAATTAAATTACAAATAATAAGCTTTTGGAGCAAAGTTTTACTCTGTTTTTATCAGTGAGTGGGTTATCTTCAAGTTTACATATTTGTATTTGTTTTTTTTTTTTTATTAAATGATAAATTGTTGACAGGTTAATACTATCAAATATTTACCAGATTATTTTGTGACAAATATAAATAGGAATTTGGATTTTATTTGTTTGTGATGGTAATTTAATAATGAAATTATGATTTATTGCTTTTTCAGGGGTTTCAAACTCATCAGGATGGCCAGTGGACAGGATAGAGAGGCACAAGTGACCATTCCCCTCCAATACAATGATTCAGTGAGTATTTTTTATTGATTTTTATATTTTAATGATTAATTGATTTCTTGATACATAGGTCGAGAATTATTTCTCGAAAATATTTGGGAAAATCATGGAAATACTGAAATTTTTAAATTAGAGATTTTTGTAGTAATGTTTTTTTTACGAAAAAGTTGATTATAAAAAATTTTGTATCTCCCACAATTTTCGAGATATTCTCGAAAACTGAAAATCATCCGGTAATTATATTTATTTTTCGACTATTTTTCATGTTGAAGCACTGGAAGGGAATCTTTGAGAAATACGACTTGGATGGCGATGGAAAAATATCGTATCATGAATTAAAAGCAATGATCAGGGGTTCAAGCTACAGTGATGATATTCCACCAAGAGTTGTCAGGCTCATAATGCACAAAGCTGATTTGAATGAGTCTGGATACTTGGAGTATCCAGAATTTATCGCAATGGTGAGAAAAGTAAAATTTTTGTAATGAGAAAAATTATTCTCAGAAAGTATTATAGGGGAGAGTGGGGCAAAATAGACACTGTGATGAAACGGTTAGAGATAGATTTTTTTTGATGATTCTATTGAAAAGTTGAGGAAATTTTAGCCGGAAAACTAGTGTCAGATGTATTTTTTTCGATTTTTTTTGAAAATTCGATATTTTTTGGCATTTTTGAAGGGAAAAAGCCTTTTTTTTGAGAATTTTCAGTTTTTTGCAAATATCTCTGGTTCTATTGGTCGTAGCAATTCGGGGCTGGTCTCAAATGAAAGGTGAGCTCATTTTCCATCGATCTATGGGGTTTTGAATTCAAAAATATCAATTTTTGGGATAGTTATAGGCCAAAAACTGTTTCACAAAACTGTTTCACAAAAATGCCCATAAATACCTCAAAAATCGATATTTTCAAATTGAAAACCTCATGAATTGATAGCAAATGATCTCACCTTTCACCTCCCATCGGAATTTTTACGCTACGACAAATAGAACCGAAGATATCCTCAAAAAACTGAAAATTTTCAAAAAAAGGCAGGGTTTCACCCCTCTAAAATCCTCGAAAAAGTCAAAATCGCCAAAAATTAAAAAAAATTAATTCCGGCACTTGTTTCCCGCCCAAAATTTCCTCAGCTTTCCAACGAAATCATTAAAAACAATCTACCGCCAATATTCCTATTAATTTCAAGAGTTTTCCATAACATTTGCCTAAAAATTTAAATGTGTCCATTTTACCCCTGATGTCCATTTTGCCCCACCTTCCCCTATGCATCGATTAATTGAATTCATTTTATCGAAAAAATGTTTGACCATTTTCCCAATATGAAATTCGATGAAAAATAATTGGTAATAATTGCTTTCAAGGAATATTTCAAAATTCAAGGGAAATAGAGGATTTTCTGTAATGACTTTCTTTATAGCTCTCATTTTTCTTTAAAAAAAGATCCCTACAAGAATTTCCCTATCCACTTATATGAAGATAGTCCATAACTATTAAATTTTTTCGTCTCTTCATCAAATTTCATCATCAATAGAGTCTCAACTTCTTTATTCACTCTACACAGAGTATTTGCAGCATTGGCAAAACTCTCACAAACATCATATCCTCAGATTATTTCAATTGTTACCAATAACAAAAAAATGCTGATTCAAATTACAGATCCATAGGAAAGACATGCAGGGTATTTTCGGTCACTTTATAACACGATATGTACATACAATGGTACCACAGAGGCCAATTCCCCATACGACTGCAACAACTGCAAGTGCACGATTTTCACGAGACTCGACTGATGGACAATATGAGGAAGAGTATAGTTGTAGACCACCTCCAGTGGCAATGATTATAATATCAATTATCGAGATAATACTGTACGTTTATGATATTGTAACAGACCATAGAAAATCAAGCATTGATGGACCAGCTGCTACATTATTTATTTACAATCCTTATAAGAGATACGAGGCCTGGAGGTATTTGACCTACATGTTTGTACATGTTGGGTAAGTTTATTCGATTTTTTCAAAACATTTATTCTTCGAAAAAAACATCAATTCAGTAGTGAAACCGTAAAAAAAAATAATTTCATTCAATTTATTCTTGGATTTCATGGAATATCTAGACATTTATGGGAAATAGAGATATTTTTAAACAGAATTTTTTTTTTTAGAGCTACAAATAAGTTTGCTGAATAAACTGTTCTTTTTTGTTCAGATTCTGAAATGAATGAAATTGATGAAGAAAAAATTACAATTATTAAAATACATAAAAGAGATTGAATAAGAGAATTCAAGAATATTTCTAAATCCTTTTTAGTATTTAATTCTGCATTGCACGTGAAGAATTTGAATAATTTCATAATTTCATCTGCTTTTTAGGGGAGAAAAGGGTAAAATGGACCTCTGCAACTACATAATTCAGGATTTTTTTTAAATATTAAAGACACGAAGGAAAAATCTGAAAAAATTTGAGAAGATGCTTCAATATGTTTATATTTTTGTGTAATTTTTTCATATTTTTCCATAAACTTGCCTATTCTCTAAAAAATCTCAAATCATTCTAACAAACAGGTCCATTTTACCCCACTTTTCCCTATAAATTTTGTAGTGATGTGGAAACCTTTTTTTTTAGAGCATAGCAAGATTCATCCAATCTGTCTTTATGAAAGTTTTCGTATCTCCACTAGATCTCAAGATATTCACAAAATACTCAATTCAAATAAAAAGCGGAGATTCTTTCGCGATTGTCGTACAAGAGACCTTTTCCGTTAAAAAATTTCAGTTGCTTAAAAGTCTCTTGCTAAATTCTCTTGAATCTAATGGCATTGCAGATATTTTCAAAACAGTTCACCTGTGATCTCAGATTTCATGAATAATAATCATAATTTCCAATGATTAATTCATTAGAATCTGAATCTTTTAACATAAAAAATAAAAAAATGAACAATTAGGTTTTCATTTATTCTTATACTCCTATCAATTTATTTTTCAGTGTTTTCCATCTACTGGTGAATCTATTAGTTCAAGTAATGCTTGGAATACCACTGGAAATGGTGCACAAATGGTGGCGTGTTCTTGTTATATACATTGCTGGAGTTGTTGCTGGCTCTCTTGGGACATCAATATCAGATCCAGGTGTTTATTTGGCTGGTGCATCTGGTGGTGTTTATGCCCTTATAACAGCTCATGTAGCAACAATATTAATGAATTGGAATCAAATGGAATTTGCTGTACTACAATTGTGTGTATTCGTTGTTATAACGGTTGTCGATGTTGGTGAAGCTGTTCGTCAACGTTATTGGCTACATACTGAGGATCACATCGGTTATGTAGCACACTTTGCCGGTGCTGTTGCTGGATTATTAGTTGGTATTAATGTATTACGTAATCTTGAAGTACAAACGTGGGAAAAAGCTGTGTGGTGGATTAGTATTTTTACTTATACTGCTTTAATGACTGCTGCTATTTTATGGAATGCACTTTATCCATCATACTTTTCTCCGTCTCAATAAAAACATTGAATTTATTGAAATTCAAAGGAACATTTAGTGATGGAGTGGTAGAGTGAGATAAGTATGAAAATCACAGGGAGATTATTTTGGAAATATCTCAGAGAAATGAGATTTTCGAGAATTTATCGAGAAACTTTTTTTTTTTTTAAATAAATTTTATACAAAAAAAGTTTTATATTTATAATTGTGTTTCGTAATTCGCGAAGGACGAACAAAATGAAAAGAAAATCGACTTAAGTACGTTTAGTGTTTTTTACTGAATTTCCTTTCGAGCGATAATGAAATTAATTATGAAATTTTTTAAATAAATTTTGAGCTGATGCAAAAAATGAAAAATCTTTCATCAATTTCGATATTGAATTAGTTAAAAAAAATTAGACGAGAAAGAATTTTATCTCGAAATTTGCGAAAAATATCCATTAACTCAATTGACATCGAAAGAAATTGGATGCATAATTTTTCACAGAAATTCTGTCTACCTGAATTCGAATGACAAATTTCTTCTAAATTAAATTTATAATAATTCAGTATTCATTTTTTGGCAACTTAACGAACAAAAAATGCTCGATAAAATTACCGGAAAATCCTATAAATTATTTTATACTTCTGTTTATCATTTCATAGCTTAGTACAAATATTATTTCAAAGGTTTTTTCTTTGTTCAAACCAATATCTCTCATAATATTTGAGAAAAAGAAATAATGAAGATTATATTTCGGTAGTAAAGAGCGTCAAGTATTTTTTCAATATAAGAAGCAATAAACATATATATATATAAATTTTGTATGAACTAATTGAAAGTGTTTATGCATTTATTCTCCGACAATTGAATTTTTTCACAATTTTCGTATTTATAGAGACATAAAGGATGGGACAATATTTTACTTGTCACTGAGAAAAAAAAATGTACAATTTTCGATGTACTAATAATTTTTCTCAGGTAATAATGCACAAAGCGTTGGGGAAGTTTTTGTCGAGTACTATTAAATTTGTTTGGTAATTTTTTTTCTATCAATTAATTGAAAATTTTGGTTAATCTACTGCCATCATCTTTTCTAACGCCCAGTGTTGCCTATTATTATGTAATAAATAATGCTCTTAGCAATCATTTAAGTTATGTATTTATTTCACATCGAAAATATATTGTTTTTTTATGATACAAAAGAAATAAAATCGTTTTTATCACGAAAAAAACTTTCTTCTTCTTATTTTTTATTATTAAAATAACTGGAATCTTCCATGAAAAACCATTCTTTCACAATAAAAATGTTAAAAAAATTATGAATAATTCTTTTTCAATTAATCATAGCCTTTCTCGCTTCTGCATAAGTACAAATGGTCAATTTAAATGCAAATTACATCAAGATCATCATCTTTTAATCACAACCCATAAAGTTTTCCATTCAAGCTGAATTATTCAAGCCATTTACTCATAGAAATCTTATATACATTTAATTATAATAAAATAGTAATATTGTCAAATTATTTTGTCTACGAATGTAAATTCGTATGGAAGAAATATCAAGTGAATCTATTTTTATAAAAATTTAATTTCTTTCTAAAAAAAATAGAAATTTTGATTGTCTGTGCAAATATTTCAATTCGCCCTATCTGAAGAGTTTATTGCTTGAATGATTTATTGTTAAATCTCATTTTTGTCAAATGGAGAGTCCATTTTTATTTCTCATTATCACTGAGATATTTGACTATTAATTAAGGACGGACGATAAATCGAGTAGTGAAGGAAAAAAAACTCATCAATTCCACATTGTCATTACTTTCTACGAAATATCTCGGGAATTATGATAGAGGAATTTTTGAAGCGATATTTTTTTGTAACTTTGATTTATCTCTTCGAAAAAAGTCTTGAGGAAAATTTCCCTATCTCTCTTTGTTTTCGAGATATTGTGAAGAAAGTGCTGATAGAATTGAAGAACAAGATGGATCAATTGTGAGGATAATTCATTGTTCTCGAATATCTAGCTGCGATAAATAATGGAATTTTCGTAATTACCTTTCTTATTTAAAAAATTAAGAGTTACAAAAAAGAGGTCCACACAAAAATATCTCAACCTCCATTATCAATCAAGATATTAAGTAAAAACTCCAAAAATGACTCATTCTATCTATCAAAACGTCATTAAAAAAGCAAAAGCTGTCTTTGAGAATTAATATTAATTTTGTATAATTGGTACTTTCTCCTGCCATTCACCATCAGGCCTGACAAATTCTAAATCACTCTCATCATCAGACTCTGTATCATTATCATCATCATAATAAGGCTTATCCAGAATATCTTTGACTTCAACTGTTCCATTACTTGGTCTCTTGAATAATTCGACTTCTTTCTCATCATCATCAAAAAAGCTGCTACCGTCTTTCAATAAACTAAAGGCATAAGCTCTCCTACTATTTCTCTCCTCTTCCCGGATAGTCTGGCACTTGGTAAATAAACAAATTCCAATTATCACGATTATCAATGACATAATTCCAGAGATAATGATGAATACAACTCTTGGTAAACCGAGAATATCTTCATCGCGTTTTAGCTTGAACATGAGATGTGAAAATTGTTTGATGTCCGGTGTTGTAATGACTTTAGTGTCCGTGATGTATCCATCAGTATTAACTGTAATAGCATGATTCCCAGGTGGTAGAAGGATCCAGTAGGCTCCAGTCTCTATATTTTTGACAGTATGAAGCGAATCATCATAGGACAATGATGCACCAGTCACCGGTTCGTCCCTCTCATTTACTACGTAACCAGTAACACCTTCATTTATTGCTCCAATTATTGACAATAGACTGTTTTTATTTTCCTCGAAAATAACTGACGATTGATCTGTGTTGCAGCAAGTGACGTAAATGTCCAGCATCAACGTACTAGTATTCAGATACATGTAATCAATCAATGAATCCTGTCTACCACCCGGCAAAGCTCTGCCACTATGACTAACACCATCTGCTTCAATAGTAACATCATCCTGACATTTCTGATAAGTTCCCGACATCGTTGGATGATTCTTCGTGTAAGTTGCTGCTAGATGATGATACATTTCTTCATCATTTGTATCAAAATTATTGTTTCCCTTGAAGTCATGACCATAGGGAATTTCTACGTGTCTTGATCCACTGTTCAGGTTCACTCCAACCACAGCATTCACCTTCTCCAACCAATCAACTATCACCTTAGCATCATGCGTCATTTTTCCATCAATTGGAAATTTCAATGATGATGACAGAGCAGAACATGTCACATTGTCTTTCTTATCTGGTGATAAATTTGGTGCAATATAAATTGATAATTTCTCTAAATTGTCGGTGATAATTTTGTCTTTTTGGTAATTTGATAAGAGGTAAGTAGCAAAATCAATGAGTAATTGAGTCGTAGTTGGTGCACCATTACCAATACCACCAGTTATAACGACAGTTGGATGTCCAACAAGTTTAGCTTGTTTGCTCTTTACGCCAATCTCAATAGCCATTAATTTCGTGCCCCTTTCTGTCACTCCAACATCATGAAGTACCGATATTTTCGGATATTTACCATTCAATTCATCAAGTGCCAGATTCACTCCATCCTCTTCTTTGAAATTTTGTTTGGATATTTCCTCGACAGATCCTGTAGCTTTTGAATCGTCAAGCTCTATTGTAACGTCAGTAATTTCCTGTTTCCTGATTATTACGTCCACACTCTTGGAAGCATAACCATCGCATGAAAAAGTAATTGCATATCTACCAGGCACCAGTGTCTTGATAAAATAAGCCATATTCTGTGTTACTCCATAAATTTCTCTCATAATTTGTACTGTAGCATTTCGCAATGGCTCACCACGTTTATTATGTACCTCAGCACGTATTCCAGTTGTTAAATCAAAGAGCAATTCTTTCAATGGCAAAAGATTCTCCCTCCAGATTAGAGGAATTGATTCTGGTGCTGGATACTTGCAGCATGACATGGACAGTGCAATAACTGGAATTTTGTAGTTCTTCATGATGTAATCACCGACATCACTCGAATTATTGTCAATATCACAACTCTGCTTTTGCATGGCTGAGTCATAAGTTTCTGCCAATCTCTTGTAGACATCCAGGTCCTCGGTGGTGTAACTAACGCCAGTGCTACCACCAAGAATAGTGACAATGGCACTCCAATTCTCAGACTTGAGCATTCGTTTTAGAGCACTAGTTGTTGGATCAGTTTCCTCACCCTTCAATAATTCATCACCAATTTCGTTCTTGATCATTGGATTACAATTGTCAATGATTTTATCAAACTTTGGATCCAATCCAGGTATCACATGCAGTACAGCATTGTCCAGAAGCTTGATGATCGGTGGATCACCAATTTTTTCAGCCTTGACCAAGTGTTCAACTAAACGCATTGATATCTCACGACCAACTGGCTGAGATGCAAACAGACCACCAATCAGTGCAATGTGCATTTTATTCTCCTCTGGTGAGCCCAAGTTTCGGGTCAATTTGAGCGAATGAATTGCCATACTGTCCAATGAATCACCAGCTTTCAATTCAACGATGCTGTTCAATTGTGAATCAAAACGTGCCATTTCATTGTTCATTTCTGAATTCGTCATGTAACCATTCTTCAAGTTTCTCTGTATTCCAAAATCATAGGCCGATGACCAATGCTGATTGTCGTCTCTCATCAGAGTGAAGTCTAGTGTAATCTCTTGTCTTCTTGATTCACGGCCAGATGGTACAGTAATTGTTTGCGTTGATGACTCGTAGCCACGTGCACTTGCTGTTATTGTGTAAGTACCTGGTACTAATAGCCTCCAGTAATCACCATCTTCAGCAGTATAAATTATGTGATCTATTCCATCTACTTGAATTTTAGCTCTTGCTATTGGACTACCAATTGATGAACGTACTATACCATGAACTCCCTTTCTCGACATTTCTATGAATGTTAAGAGAGCTTCTCTATTCTCTTCCCAAAATGTTGGCAGCTCTTCGGCTTTTGGAAACTTGGTGCAGCCAAGTTCGAGGGTCAGCTCGAATGCATTGCTGTGAAGGTAATTGTAGTCCTGCATTCCACCTGGTACTGGATACCAAGCCGCACCGTTTGTTATACCATCGGGAAAGGCATCGTCCAGGGGTCCATACGTGCGTGGACATGGTTTACCAAGGTGCATACGTGGATGGGCTCGAGAGTAAGCAAGTGCAAGAGCTTTAAAAACTTCGTTGTCTGGAGATTTATTTGGATTTGCATTCTCGGAATGAACTGGTCCATCGTCGTAAGGGTAATTGGCGACCAGTGCTCCACCATGGAGATTTGCGGAGAGGACGAATGGAATCTTTGATATCCAGGATATTACTGCTTTCGTCTCGGGTTCTTGGACTTTGTTCTCCTGGAAATTTAGCGATAAAATGATTAGATCATGATTTTTTTTTTTGAGGAGAAGAAGAGTTACAATGAAGATTAGTAGAAGAATTTTTCTATGACTCTCAAATTTCGAAATATAAGAGAAAAATTATGAGAGGAAATTCATTCTTCTTTTCATTTCTTCCTGAATTCTGCAAATATCTCGACAATCATTGTATTACAAATACAATTGCATTACAATTCAGATAAAACATTTGCATAGGGGAAGGTGGGGCAAAATGGACATAAGGGGTAAAATGGACACATCTGAATTTTCATGGTTTTATCCTGAAAAACGCTGGAAATTGATAAAAATAATGGAGGTAGAATTTTTTCAATGATTTCATTGAAAAGCTGAGGAAATTTTAGGCGGAAAATATGGGTGAAAATTATTTTTTCGCATTTTGGAATAAAAATTTTTTTTTCACTTAATCTTGAAGGGGTACCCCTTTCGATTTTTTCGAAAAAATGGTTTTTTAATGATATCTCCGGTTCTATTCGTCGTAGCGATTCGCGGGTAGTCTCAAATTGAAGGGGAGCTCATTCCTCACATTTTCGTTAAAGTCTCATTGATTTTTATCGAAAATTACGGAAGTTACAGCCCAAAAACTGATTTCCACAAATTGCCCTGTAATTTCGTCAATTTTTGATAAAAATCAATGGGACTTTAACGAAAATATGGGGAATGAGCTCCCCTTCAATTTGAGACCACCCGCGAATCGCTACGACGAATAGAACCGGAGATATCATCAAAAAACCATTTTTCGGAAAAACTCAAATGGGAAACTCTTAAATTTTGGCGCAAAAAAATGAAAATTTTCAAAAATTCGAAAAAATTGATTGCGACACATGTTTTCCTCCTAAAATTCCCTCAGCTTTCCGATGGAATCATTAAAAAAAATGTAACTTCGACCGTTTCATTTGAATGACCATTTTGCCCCACTTTCCCCTAGCTTAAATTTTCGATTTCACTAATGAGATCATTTGATTAAATATTCACCTTGAAAACTCCATATTGATCGGGAAAATTGCGATTCAGATCGACATTGTGTGCATTTGCCCTGCCAATGACACTGCTAACATCTCCAACTTTTGATTTTTCATAGCCATCAGGATTCATACTTGGCATAATATGAAGTCTTACAGTATTAACAATCGTCGTAACTCTTGTATCAGTTCCATAATTTTCACACAAATACTTCAATAATAACAGCAACATTTCACGTCCAACAGCTTCATTACCATGCATATTACCTATGTACTTAACTTCTGGTTTATCTGGATCATGTTTACCTGGATTTTTCGTTATTTCCATAACATACAATTCACGTTTTTCCACTGTACGTCCAATACTGTATAAACGTGTAATATCCGGATAATTAATGCTTATCATTTTTAAAAAATGCACCATATCTTCGTAATTATGATGAACGAATTTTTCGGGTTTCAAGAAACCATATTTATCTGCTGGTTCAATAGATTCATCGTATCTCGGTGCCATTTGATCTGTGAATTAGAAAAAAAAAAACAAAAAAAATGGGAGAAAAAAAATAAAAAAATAATAATGAAACAGAAGAAAAAAACGCAACACAAGGTACGGGTTTAAAAAATAAAAATCATTGAAAATAATAAAAATGTTAAATAGAAAAAATTATAATAATTGAGGAAGAAGGAATTGACATGAATTATTTGATCGCTTTAGCAGCAAATATAATACTTTATTTAATTATTATTTTGACATCTTGTACAATTCTTTAATTGTTTTCTTCTTTTTTTTTGTGTTTAATCTTGGAACATGATAATTACGAATCGAAAACGAATACATCCACTAATGTTTAACATTAATTTTGCTTTTACATAATTATATGCATCATAAAGTCTTTAAATCGCCAGTAATTTTTCTTTTTTATATTGCACTTCAGTGTAAATATTTACGATTTATTTTTTCTACAATTAATAAGAATAATTCTTTTTCATTGGAACTATAATTCATGGTGAAATAATAGTATCAATTCAATTGGAAAGAAATAATAGAAAAATATTTTTAACTGATGAGAAAATTTCATGTTGATTATTCTGGAATCAAATTCGCTAGTAATTTCTCAAGGAGTATGATAAAAAAATATCCATAAAATATATAAATGCAATACATGATGTGGAATGTACAACGTTTTCTCTCTTTCATCTTTTTCTTCTTCTTCAAAAACAGCACAAAAATATGGAGATTCTTCCCTCGTTGAAGAAAATTGGAAAATAATAATTATTTTATCAGATTTCAATATTATATTTCTTTCCTCCTTACTAGTGAGATATGTTCATGATCATTATTATTTTTTTTCTTCATTTTCCTTTACGTCTGTAGTTACGTAAGACGCGGAGCATGTGAACGAATTCTTGAACCGCGTTGAACAATTCAATTAGGCTTATACAATAGACATTATTAATTTGAGTAGTTGAGTTGTAAAATGGATTGAATTTTCTCAAATATCTTGTCGTTGGAAGAAATTAGAGAAATTCCTATTATAACTTTTTGTAGAACCGAATAGGATCTATAAAAAAATCTAATGGAAATTTCCCTATATTCCTTGATTTTAAAGATAATATGAAAGAACCAGTTGCATAATAAATTCAAGACATTTTACAATTTCACTACTAATTTGTTCTTCAGAGCTCGTTAATTTATATTTGAGTTAAACTATCCAGTGAAAATCTTGTGGGTTTGATTTCTTAAATTTCCATACCTTGTGTACGCGTTTGATCGATTAAATGAGATAATAAATGCTGGCGATAACAGTCAAGTTGTAATATAGAATTTAAATATAATATGTTTCACAGATAATTTGTCATGAACGAATATTAAAAAATAAAGAGATTAAAAATAATAGATTAAAAAAAAAAGAAAGACTTTCATCTTGTGAAAATATGTGAATGGAAACGATGTGCATTGATTCAATTAAGGATCGTTGGCTGTAAAACAAAAATAATTAACATAAATTGCAATTAAATCTTGTAATAAATTGTCAGTCAGTAAGAAAACAAAAAAAATTTGTGTTTTATGTGGAAGAGAAATGAAGGATTTTTTTTTTCTGTCTTGCTGAAGGATGTGAAACTAGTAGTCATAATCACGGTTATTAAGGGAAGCTATCATTCTCTCGAATGGTGATAATTTTGAGATTATTGGTATCACAAGTGGATAATCCATCTCGATTTTACCTTGTTGCTCCTCAGCAGACAATGCTCTCAGTGTGAAGTTTAATATTGTTGGTGTACCTTCTTCAACAGTTACATTGATTGGATCACTTCGTTTGTATCTGTAAATTAGAAGAGAAATCGATCAAAAATCGTTACAACTTTTTCCGGTATGGCACTACTTAATCAATGGAGTCTAGTAATTACCCCCATGCACTGGCATAAACTCTGTAATTGCCAGGCAGAAGGAGTCGCCAGTATTCTCCACGATCTGTTGTTGTTACATTACGATTTATCCCATAGACTCCAACTTGTGCAGCTTCAATTGGATTACCTTCAGTGTCTTTGACAATTCCTATATTTTTTGAAGATAATGAAGAAGAAATATTTTTCAGTAATTTATAAAATATCGTAGATACAAGTTTCTAGATACAAAAGTTGATAGGATATATGAATTGTAATAATTTCATTGTGAAGTCAGAAAAATTTCTGTAACCAGTCAAAATTCTAGATATTTAAAAGAAATTGCAGCCAAACAGTAACAGTGACTCATTTCCTTTCATTTCGTCACTAATGAATGAATCGTGGGTCATGAAATGTGGAAATTATTTTGGAGAAATTTAAAATAACTCATTGAATGGTATTCCAGAACATATCGAAATCTATTTTTTCAAGATAACTGTTGTTGCAAAATTCTAAGCGATCACTTCCTGTTTTTTTCCAATAAAATTGAAAAATTTAATGAAAATTCAGGGGAAAACCAACTAAAATCACCTTTAATTCCCATTTGTGCTTGCTCCAAGTACTTGATGAGTGATTCTTTATTCAATCTCCAATGTTCCGGCATAATTTCCGCTGAAGGATATTTGCAGCAGGACAGTTCGAATGTAATTTCCATTGCATTCGAACGTGCATAATTGTAGTCTTGCATTCCGCCAACAACTTCATACCTGGAAATTAGTGATAAAATCGTTTTAAGACGACCTGTTGAAAAAAATATCAATTGTGTAGTGATAAAATAAGATGAGTCCATTTTTTATCTCTTTTTTATGATCTTTGGTAGGAGTAGAGCTAGGAAAAATGAACAGGAAGTATTTCTTGCAGGAAAAGTAATCGATGACTTTTTAAAAAATGAAAAAGATAAATCGACTTGTCATTCTTACTTGAATATTTTGGAAGCTAAGCGAGATAGCGAGTGTTTCGCGAGGGTCTTTTGTATAGCTTCGACTTTTCGCTACAGAAAAGATCATCGAAAAATTAAGTTTTTTTGAATCTCGAGATATTCCGTAAAAATGAATGGCAAAATGTCGACTTATCCTATTTTACCTCTCGAGTTTAGAATAAATTCGATATTTTTACCAATAAGCTCCATTTGTTACACCTCCCGGAAATCTTTCGGGTGGACAGGCTTCACCTTTGTGCATTACAGGATGATGGTCAGCATAAACGTGAGCAAGATACTTGAAGAGTCTGTCATCTGGTGATTTACTTTCAACACAACAATTTTGGAAGATTCTGTAAAAAGAAAGTGAGAATTTTGGATTTTCGGAATGAAGAAACTTCCAATTTTTTTTTGAAATGTCCCAGAATCGATGAAAGATAGAGAAACTTCTGTTATAACTGATTTTATAGAGAGAAAATATAGCTATAAAAGAAGTTTTTACAAACATTTCACTAACTCTTTTTCAAAAATAATTCAAAAAATCTGTGAATTGAACTTGAAGTATAATTTTTCTTTTATCGTCTCTCAGGTGAAGTATTGTGTGAAAAAAAAAGCATTTCAATTACCCAGAATCATAAGGATAACTGGCAACTACAGCACCACCATGAAAATTCCCAGACAATACAAATGGCTGAGTTGAAATCCATGTCATCATTGCATTAGTTTCATTTTGTCTGCCAGCTGCAATATTACTGCCACGAATATATTGATTCGTTGATCTATCAAATTGATCTGGAAAATCACGATTGAGATCTACATTATTGGCATTCTCTCGACCGGAATAGTCACTCTTAGACTCGCAGTGTCCTTCCTGCAGAAAAAAAAGACATTAAATGAATTTAAAATTGATAAAGTCAATTTTTAAATTATGAAATTTTTAAATTCCGTATAAATTATGAAAAAAAACTTTTTCTTTGAAGAATAGGAATATTCGAAAAATTAGATTGAAGGGGGATTCCTTCGAGCCTGTTTGTTTTGTTCATCATGGTTTAGCATTCCATCATTGAATGATTATGTACATTAATTTGAAATACGAGAAAAACTGATCTTTGAATTTATTTTACGGAATTAAACACTATTTTTCTTTGTTTTCGTACATTAATACTCTCTACACAAACGTTAAAATCATAAAACATGTGAGATTTCCGAGGGTGTTGAGATAAAGAAATGAATAAATAAATGAAAAGTATTGATAATCTTTCATGAAAACATTTGGATGACGCAGTGTTGAAACAAGATGAACTTATTTACTTTCCTCATCAATTTCCGCGGAATGTCTTCGAATTTAATAGAGATAGAGAAACTTTTGAGAGAATTTTTGCTCATAGTTAAGATTTTTTCGTACAAAATGGCAAGAATCATCTCATTTCAAGACAAGATATTCAATGAAAAAACCAATAAAAAGAAATGGACCCATCTCATTTTGCGATGTCGTTACTAGAATCAATTCAGAGCGAAATGAAGAGAAAGGAATTTCTAAAAAGACGAATTATAGAAACTCACCAGCTAAAAACAGAAAATAACGAAAAAAAAAAGATGAAAAAATAACTGCGATAAACATAGGGGAAAGTGGGGCAAAATGGACATTCAAATGAAACAGTCGAAGTTACATTTTTTTAAATGATTCCATTGGAAAGCTGAGGGAATTTTAGGGGGAAAACATGTGTCGGAATCAATTTTTTCGAATTTTTGAAAATTTTCATTTTTTTGCGCCAAAATTGAAGAGTTATCCCATTTGAGTTTTTTCGAAAAATGGTTTTTTAATGATATCTCCAGTTCTATTCGTCATAGCGATTCGCGGGTGGTCTCAAATTGAAGGGGAGCTCATTCCTCATATTTTCGTTAAAGTCCCATTGATTTTTATCGAAAATTGACGAAATTACAGGGCAATTTGTGGAAATCAGTTTTTGGGCTGTAACTTCCGTAATTTTCGATAAAAATTAATGAGACTTTATCGAAAATGTGAGGAATGAGCTCCCCTTCAATTTGAGACTACCCGCGAATCGCTACGACGAATAGAGCCGGAGATATTATTGAAAAACCATTTTTCGAAAAAATCGAAAGGGGGTACCCTTTAAGATTGAGTGAAAAAATTTTTATTTTCCAAAATGCGAAAAAAAAGTTTTCACCCATATTTTCCGTCTAAAATTTCCTCAGCTTCTCAATGAAATCATTGAAAAAATTCTACCTCCATTATTTTTATCAATTTGGAGCATTTTTCAGGATAAAACCATGAAAATTTAGATGTGTCCATTTTGCCCCACCTTCCCCTATAAGTGAATATTTTTTGTCATTATTATCAAAAACTCATTCACCAGTGTTCTTAAAGTAACAAAGAAATCTATTTTTATCCCACAATACCTCGGATTTTTCAAAGCCATCTGGATTCATTGAAGGCATCAGGAATATGTCAGTACTATCAACGAGTCTGGAGATTCTCTCATCATTATCATAATTTGTAAGTAGATATTGTGCCAAATAAATCATAAGCTGTCTACCAACAGATTCATCACCATGCATATTAGCAACATATTTAACCATTGGTTTGCCAATTTCACGTATTTCATCAACATTTTTGGTTATTTCAATAAAAAGTAGATCTCTTCCCTCCACTGATTTACCAATTGAACCAACTTTAGCAAATTTTGGATATTTCGCTTGTAAATTGTAAAATAATTCTTTTAATTCATCGTAATGTGTGTAATGTGGTTTGACAAAATCCTCATTGACATTTTCAATTTTTGGCAAACTGTATGAATTTGTTGTAACAAAAAAAATACTTATTGTAACAATATACCACAATAACATCATTCTAGTTTGAATGATAGAATGTAAATGTTTAATTGCGATGTGGATATATTGTTTAAATAATTAATTTAAAAAAAAATTGCAATCACTGAAGGGACATCCCACAGAAAAATCCCCGGAATCACACACACACGTACGTCAACTTGTTTTTTTTACGAAGCAAGCACTGATGACGTCTACAGGAGGGATTTCTCTATTCGTAGTAGAGTGGAGGGGACAAAATTACAACCTAACCTGAACACCTTAGTTTCTTCTCTTGCGCGCTTGTTTCTCCTCTCCGGCTTTCTCGCTTGCGCTTCCCTTATAACCGGAGGCTCAGCCCACGCAACAAACTCTCTCTGTCTCTCTCTATCCCCTCCTAAATTCTTCACTTTTTTCCTCTTTGTTGATACACACTTGTACCTCCGATACACTGTAGAACGCCCACTCACTACCCCATGACCTCCAGCAATGACGCGGTATTGATTTGATTTTTCATTCATCCGATAATGATGAAAATTAATAGACTTCGAGTTTCTTTGATAAATTACTGCTATAGGGATGGGGGAGAGTGGGGCAAAATGGACCTAGAAAATGAGATGACTCCAGATTTTTTTTAACAGCAGCGGTTGCTTCAAAAAATCTGAAAAAATTTATAAACAATATAGATATGTTGGAGGATTCTCTCAAATTTTTTCAGATTTTTTCGTCAAGTCCTTCATTCCGAAAAAAATTACTTAATCATGTTACTATGAGGGTCCATTTTTCCCCACTCTCTCGGATAAGTATTGAATGTTTGTAGGGAATTGAGCTGTGGAATTGTAATATGAAACATCAATGTCAGTTTGATATTCCAATTTTTGGAGATTATTCTGAAATGCAGGGGAGATTGAGTGATGTTCGAAAAACTTTTTTTTTATCGATTTTTCTTTTACGAAAAAGGTCATTATGAGGATCATTCTGGGGATATTGGGGTGGAATGGATATTTCGATTGTACGATTTCTAGATAGAATTCTTTCAATTATTTGATTAGATTCTGAATCTAAAGGAAATGGAGAAAGTTTCGTAGAAGTCTTTCTTGTAGTCCTGATTGTTCTCTATTGAAATTTCTCCATCTCGTTATTTTTTTTTAGAGAACTTTAGGGACGAATGATGGAGACATTATGACTCGATTTACAAGTGTTGTATATCTACTCCTTTCTATTGGGTTCTTCCCCGATTACCTTTACTTTTTCTCAAGCCACGTCAGTTGAACACCAAATGCTCAGTCCCGTTAGTCCCTTTTTTCTTCTTTATATCGTTTTATTACTAAAATCCCTAAAACACGAATTTCCTCACTAATCGTTTTATTGCACTGTTGGTCCCAAATTCCTGGCACAAGCAATTGCAATTTTCCCATTAATTACCCTCAGCATCCGAACTACGTAGAGGGTCCTACCCCCTCTTTACCTTACACTCAGCCATTTCCACCCTCTTATTATAATATATAAGCCCCGAAATACCTCAAACACCTCAGTCAGACTTTAGCAGAGATACTGTGCCTTAAAATTTAAGGAACATTATTCTTTAACTGATTTTGTAAGAAGTATCTGAAAGTTCAACTTGAGTTTTTTAAAGTTTGTAATAATAAAGTTAGATTTCGAGAAATAGTTGTTTTTAATAAATTCAATCCGGAATCCAATACAAGATGAGATCAGTATTTTCTCCAATGGGAGATGGTTTTTTTTCTGATAGACATCATTCCTGTCGCCTTCACCTTTTTCCTGCGGAAGTTTATTACGAATATTAATCTATTTTCCTCGAATTTTCTGGGATTTCAATAAAAAACCGATTTCGCGTGAAATTCTCTTATCTCGTGTTAGCGCTTCATTACTGACATCTGAACTGTATTGAATTTCATGAATGTGTCATTCACTATTATGATTCTATGCTTTCCACTCCAAAAAATTCATCTTTTCGAAAAAGCAAATTCGTCCTTGAGAAATCTCTGAATAATTCATGAATTATTGATCGCAAGTTGAACTTGTATGAAGCTTTTTTTTCACTCCAATTAATTTTTATCTCAAAATTTTTTTCAATTATATGACGAAGTAAGAAAGATTTTTTTTATCGCTTGAATAACGAAAAATACTTTAATAGATTGATAAAAATTTATTTACATGAAATTAATTTATCAGTTTAGTGGCCAGATAATCTGAGTGCTTTTCGCTCGTAGTATCTCTGCAGAGCTGCTTCAAAAACTGGGCCAACTGTTCGTTTTTCCCAAATTGATATTTTCTTTTCTTCAGCTTTCTTCTCATTTTGAATTTTCTCTATTTCTTTCTCTTCTTCATCTTCTTTTATCTCTGGAACTTTGAAAACTTCTGATTTTTTCCCATCATTCTGCTTCTTTTCGTTCAAAGTTTTTTGTTTTTTCGGTGGAGATTCAGGTTTATCTTCTTCTACTTCTTGAGGGTTGCTGCATAAACTAGGTGATTCATCTGCATCATCCTCATCAGTTTTACCTTGATCATCTTCATCATTATCTGATTCAGATTCTTCCATGACTCGTTTTCTGTACTGTCGTTTGCTTTTCTCTTTAACATTTACTCTACATTTTTCATCTTCACGTTGATTTTTACTATCATCATCAGATCCTGAATCTTCATCTGATGATGGATTAGATGATAAATTCTCATCTCTATCAATATTAGATGAATCAGATAAATTCTTCATATCTTGTTTAATTTCTTCGGTTTTCTTATCATCATCAAATTTTTGTGAGAATAAATGCCTGTGAAAACCAGACATATCTGGCTGTTTAGTAACATCAGCAATTGCTTCCAATCTATCCATTCGTTCTTCTTCCTCTTCAATTTTTTTAAATTGCTCCAATTTTTCACGGTAAGCTGTTGTAACGAAGCTCTCTTTATCAGCAAACATTTCACCCTCTGCTTCTCTCTCTTTTTGCACTAATCTCTCCATTCTGTGTTCTTGCTCCATTTTTCTTCTTTCAGCTGCTTTTAATAAATTGTGTATGTACTTTGGTGTTTTTTTCTCTTTCTTGACTGATGGCTTATTTTGTACTTTAGTTTTTTCCATATCCTCGTAAACTTCGTCGTACTGATAAATTGTAGGATCCTCGGTCAATGCTTTCTCCATATTTAAACGTGTTTGTTTCTTAATTTTGTGCCTTTCACCTTCGGCTTGAAGAGCCTTTTTTACCCAATCAACACCATCATCGCCATCAGAATCGTCATCGTTACCAAATATATTACCAGCTTTTGGTGCTGATAGTTGAGCCTTCTTGGACATTATCAAACCATATCTGGAAAAAAGGAATGACATTAAAAAATTAATAAAAATTAATCATTTTTGGATAATTTAGAACGTTGAGCTTCCAACTTATAGGAAGCCTGTGGTCGAATAAATATGCAGCTATTTCCAAAATTCTTTAGGTGAACCGTTTTTTTTACTCATCGTTACTATTATTTTGGAAACATGTCATAAATTGTTGAGCTTACGAGAATGTGTCAAGATATGAAAAATTGTTCTCAACATAACCCCAAGGATGCAAATAAAAATAAAAGTATTTTCAGATACTCACTGTTTAGTGTCTTTATTCATTTTCTCGGAATTAAATGAAAAAAGTAAATGTAGACAATTATTTATGATATCAGGTGGAATCTGTTCAATTGTTTTTCTCTCAAATTAGAATCGCAGATTTTTTTGTATACACCACTCTCTCGAAGAATCGAATTTCGGTTCTCGATTGCGATATGTGACTTCGCAAGAATACCTTCAGATGGCGCACGTATTGAATTTCGTGAATGAAGTTCTGCAAAGAGTTGATAACTGGTCTCTGTCGGTAATTCCATCCCTCATTAGAGATGGGCGGCCGTCACATGACGCGTCACAAAACGGTCATATGACGGTCATGTCATGTCACGTCACGGAGTAGTTGTGACCGTGACAGAATTCGGTCACAAAATTTCACTGAATGACGGTCATAAAAGGAAAATAAATTATGACCGTCACAAATTGAAGAAATTTGATGACGGTCATTTTACATCTATATAGATGTTTTACCATCAATCATTTTTCATTCCTTGACAAAAGTAAATAAATTTAGAAATGAAAGACTCAATTGAAACCCGTTTGAATTAAAGGATAAAAAATTCATATTGCAATCAAATGTATTGAATAGTTATTGATTTTCCAAATTGACTGAAAAAAATGACCGTCACAAATTGAAGAAATTTAATGACGGTCATTTTACATCTATATAGATGTATTTTACCATCTCATTCATTTTCCATTCCTTGACAAGCATAAATTTAATTGTGACCGTCATTTTCCATTAAAAATTTTGTGACGTCATGTGACCGTCACAAGACGGTCATTTTTTGGTCATATGACGTCGGTGAAAAAATGACCGTCATTGCCCATCTCTATCCCTCATCACTCGAGCAGAGTCGTTAGATCACTCATGTTGACCAGTTTGGACTTTAAACTTCAGAGGTATAATGGCTCTGAGTAATCTCAAAATATAAGGCCCAGGTGCATAAAGTTAATCGCCGATTAGCGATAGTCACTTAACTATGCTGCCTTAGTTAAGTGACATGTGAAGTCAATTTTAAGCGATTAACTTCAGTCGGTTAACTTGGCATGATTAGGAAGAAATAAAGTCAGCGTGTTTAAAAACGGTGGAAAACAGCCTAAATTGGCTACGGACTCTGTCAGCTAATCGACGATTAGCGCTAATCGAGCTTTATACACCTGCCCATAAAACAAATTGCCGGCATATCATCGAATAATTGTTGACATGAAAGCCGAAATTTTGCTGCAGAATTGTCGACAAAATTCTGGACAATATTACCGCAGCTGAGATATCATATAAATATCAAACATCAGAGTTATCAGCGGAATTATCGGGAAATTTCAACCAAATCTTACCGATTACGCCCTTTGAAGGAATATATATATGTATTCTATTTTCATTCACATATTTTTCAGCAAAATGTATCAGTCATTACATGAAAAAATACTTATTATTCATTCAATTGCTCCGTTCAATTGTTTTCGCTTTTCAGATTCATTTTCATGTTTATAGCATGTTTCTAGAATTTTCACTACTGGATTTTTTGAAAGTCGTAAATCACTTGTAAAGAATGGAAAAACTATTTAGGAATTTGGGGCACTTTTGTTGTTCAAGGTTATCGTAATATTGCTCGAGTCTTTTCCATGGAAATTTTTTTATTGATTCTTAGAATTGATAGAGTCACCTAAGTCGAAATATTTGTCTTGATAAACCGTCAGTTCACAAAATTCAAACAATCGTCACCTCAAACATTTCTGAATTTACGTATGAGATTACACAACTGGGAAAAATAATTTTTTAGTAATTTTTTTTAAATTCAACACATCATATGCTTTATAAGTTTTGTATGAGGGATAATGATCTAAAATTGTTGCATGTGAAAAGTGTGTGGAAAGAGAGACGATTTCAAATGCATGAAATTTGCTACTGCAATTAAATAATAGAATTGCTCATGCAGAGTTATGGTTGGAGCTTTTGTCGAGAAATTTAGTCCTTAATTTGCAGCATATTTCAATCAAAATACTCTGATAACTTTTTCCGGTTATCGTTAATATTTGACGGTAAAATGTCGTCAACTCACACTTAAATTGCCGACAAGTTAACCACAATTTATACTCTAAAATTTGAAGTTATCGGCAACTTCTGCTATCTGGGTGGGTGGGCCTAAAGGTTTTGGAGTCAAATCGTTATTGGCCCCGAGATTTTGGAGCTAGATCATAATTAATCCCGAGTTTTCAGAGCCAAATAATATTTCCAATGAAAATTGGCATTCCAAAGGAAATCCCGAAAACGAAGCTTCCCTCCGAAAGCAGAATGAACAAATAAAGCAAAATAAATTCGACACAAATTTGATTTATCTTATTGAGAAATTTTATTTCTATAATTCAAGTTCTTGATATGTGTTATCGGATTAGCATCCAATCTAATGAGACACTTCTCTAAAATACCAGAGAATAATTCTTCATTAAAACTCTTCATTGAGTTATGCGTCAACTCAAATATTTCTATATTTGACAAATTGAATGCACCTTGATGTATTGATTCGTCTGTGATTTCGTTATAATTGAGATGAAGACCATACAAATTTACATCGAAAAAGCTCCCCTCTGCAATATAATTAATCTCATTATGATCAAGAATAATGTCAAGTCCACTTACTAATCCTGAGAATACATTTCCCCCGATTTTTTTTAATTTATTGAAACTCAAATCGATAGTCTTCAATTCATTGAGATGTTGAAATAAACCTGAGGGAATTTCGAAGATTTCATTTTCGGTGACTGTCAAATGTTTGATCATAACGGGTAGCGTTCTAATGAAAGTCAAATTACTCAAACCACTGTTTTCAATTACAAGCTCCGTTAAGCATAACTTTTCAAAAGCGTAATCTTCAATTTCTTGGAGGGACTTCCCTCCAAAGTACAGTCCCATGCAATGTTTATTTTTCATGACATTGGCTTTAATTCTGCTGATGCCAGTATCGTAAAGATCAATTGTTAGAGATACCGTTAAATCATTAAGTAGCTCCGGTGTAATATCAGCTATCATATTAGATGAAAAGTCAATTTTCCGGATTTCATAAGCAGCTAATTTGTACCAGTTCCGGTTGAAACTCGTCACGCCGCGTTTGCTGAAGTTTATCACACCTTTTTGACGCTTTATACGTCCTGTAACACAACCAGTAGGGTTTTTCACGTTCTTCTTCAATTCCGAAAGGGATTTTACACTTCCATTCACCATGCATAATTGAATTTTACTAGTTTTAGGTATTTCATTGAATTTTACAGATCTTCGTATCAATCTCTTTAGGATTGTGTATTCTATGAAATTGAATGTGCTGAACCTACTCTTTTCGATTATCACTTCCGCAGAGTTCGGGAGACCAATGAAAGAGTTCGAATCTAAGAAGGACATGTCATTACCGGACAGATTCAAACGTTCCAAGCTATTCAATCCAACAAAAGTCTTGCTAAATTGGCGCGAGTGGAGGTTATTATGAGCCAATGATAATTCTTTAATATTCGTCAGCTTCGAGAAAACATTAGGTGGAAGAGTCTCGATGTTATTGTTCGAGAGATCCAGAGTCTTAATGTGTGTTACAGTATCGAAAGCTCCTTCTATAATCCCCATGAATCCAATTCCAACTATCTCGATGTCACTTGTATTAGTCAGCAGAGTTACATTCTTCAGAAGATTGTCCTTGATTTCCAGAAGACAGGGTCCTAAACGGAACGAAGTTACTGTTGTCCATTGAGAAAAACTGACGCCAAGGAGTAGAACTAAAAACGGAATTTCCATTGTTGCCTTCCCGTGACTGAATCTGAAAGTATATAGATCTAATGAGAGTAATGCACTAATTTTTTCGACGGTAAAATGTCATTTTTCAAGGAAATCTGTTCACTTTACGGGGCAGAATTAAAAAGACTAGTCTTCAAAGTGGAGAGCTTCATGAAAAAATTGAATGAAAATTATGAAGATTTTACGTGTCATGATTGTTGCATAGTTGGAGAAAATTATAAGGACCTTCACATCAGAAAAACATTTGTCTCCAAACAATCGAGTGAGTCAATTCATTCTAAGACGATCGACTATCTGCTATTTGTTCAATTTGAACATTTAAACTTTCGCCTCATGTGATTTTCCATTGATTATAGAATCTTACCTTTATGACAGATATATCTCCACTGTGAATGAATGGAAACTTATAAATTTGACGAAGCTCCTCGACTGAAATTTTTCTTTACTTTTTCATCGTTGTTCTTTGAATAGATAAGTGGTATGGATAAGGAGTGATTCATTTTTCGTTACAAACACTTATTTATAAATTATATAAAATGTGGAATACACGTGTGCTTTGACGTATGACTTTGTTTGCATAAAGATAACGAACAATTGTGACAATATTCTTCATGTGATATTACAATCTTGTTTTCATATCAGAAAATTGAAAATTTATTTCGGCTTGAAGACATCAATTCTTTGTAAATTCTATGATAGAATCCCGTTGGACTGTCAAACTTCGCATTCTAGATGTTTTCCCATATTTCACAGAATCAGATATTCGATTTTTGCTCTTCAGTTCCCTCGGGAATCCGCCATTAGTATTTGAAAATACTACTCATTCTAGGAATCGTCTGAGGAAATGAAATCTTCATTCGTGATCATCGGAGTCGCCGAAGCCGCTAAAATGTACACATATGAGACATACCCAGATAGCAAGAAGCCGTCAAATTCTCGACAAATCGTCTTCCAAGCGATGAATACAATTGACGTCCAATTGTCGTCATAGTGTCGACAAATGTTTCCGATAACACATTTATTTGAGTTATCCCAGTATCCCTAAGTTATCGTCCACTCTTTGGACTAAGATTGCGTACAAATATTGCTGCATTTCAACGGAAAATTCTGGGAACATATTTGCAGCCAAACTAACGGCAATTTTGTAGCAAAATTTGGTGAAATCTTGCTGCAACGGTTCCTGTAATTTGACGAGAGGAATTTTCACCCAAGTTTTTGAAGAATGAAGCCTGCTATCAACATATCGCGTGACTAGAAGCAAAAGGTCGTATATGCCAAATTTTCGTTTTCCGTGATTTCTAAAGGCAAAAGGTCGTATATCCACTCATAATCGCCCCAATCAGGTGCAAAAATGGAATAAATGATGAAAACAGCATGGTAATACATACCCGTAGCTTCTCAACATAAAGTGGATATACTACCTTTTGCTTTTATATAATATCTCCCAAGAAGAAAAATTCCTTGAAATCAAAAGGTCGTTGTAGAAAAATCTGTCAATTTTTTTGTTTTTTTTTGGGAATTTTTGGGGAGTAAAATAGCCTTCCGATTTTTGTGAAAATTTAGTTTTTTTTTTTTAAATCTCCGATTCCATTATTCGTAGCGATCTGGGATCGATTTCAAACGAAAGGTAACATTTTTTCCCATCGATTTATGAGATTTTGAATTCAAGAATATCGATTTTTCAAATAGTTATGGGTACTTTTGTAAAAAAAATTTATCATCGGCTTTTGCCCTATAACTATGTGAAAAATCAATATTTTTAAATGCAAAACTTCATAAATCCATGGAAAATCATTTCATATTCCATTTAAAATCGGTTCCAGATCGCTACGACTAATAGAACCAAAAATATTTCAAAAAAATTGGATTTTCACGAGAATTGTGAAGCTTTTTTACCCCTAAAAAATTCTCAAAAAATTCAAAAAAATTACTTCTGGCACTTGTTTCCCGCCTGAAATTCTCTCAGCTTTCCAACGGAATCATCGAAAAAAAATCTAACTCAAAGTCATAGTTTCGTTGTATTACCATTATTTGCACGATTAAAAATATATTTCATTATTTTTACGTCAAAATAACAGTATGGACGGGACCCGGTTGGAAAAAAAAATTTAATAAAAAAAAAATTGATAGTGGATATACGACTTTTTCGCTCTGAATGAAACTATCGTTTGATATAAATTTCTAAAAGGAAAAAGGTCGTATATGCCAAAAAATCTCAAAACTGGATATACGACCTTTTGACTTTAAAGTAAACAGTCATTTACGGCAAGTTTATCCAGGCAAAAGGTCGTACATCCCGGGAGATACGACCTTTTGCCTGGCATGACCCTTTTGGGCATTTACGACCTTTTGCTTTTAGACACGCGATATGAATATAGATGGCGTTGAGTTCGTAATCTTCTTACACATTTGATTTCTCTACACAACATGAAATCCGTATAGTCCAGTCAAATGAGGAAACAAATTGCATCAACGTTCCAGTGCTCAGAAAAAATGCAAAAAATATGAATGGGTAGGTTTTAAAGTGGAACGCAAGCGT
This sequence comes from Aleiodes alternator, assembly GCA_963921955.1. Lineage (NCBI taxonomy): Eukaryota > Metazoa > Arthropoda > Insecta > Hymenoptera > Braconidae > Aleiodes > Aleiodes alternator. The sequence continues at coordinate 10,411,429 of OY998109.1, read as the reverse complement.
TTAAATAGCTTCTAGGACAAACTATCCTTTTCTGTTCTTAAAAAATGTTAAAGTTCAGCGAATTGCGTTTTTCCGTTAATTAAGTCAAAGGCGATTTTAATTCATCATTCGCATGACCGGCTTCTTGTTTTCTTCAACAAGCTGGTTTTGACCAGCATATTTTAACCATCTCTAGTTGAAAAGTCCTAAAAGCTTGGAAAAGGGGTAGGAAAAAAATCAAAACTTTTCCAAAAATGAGTTTCAGGCTAATATCTCGAAAATAGCTAACAAAATGAATAAATGTTCAGAACAAAAGTTGAATATTTCAAAAGTATCCATAAAATTGTTCAGATATTTACCGTTGCGACATTCACTCCATTGATTCGAGAGGAAATTCGCAGACTTCACAATTTAAGCAGATTGCCACGTCTGATGGTGATTTCCGATGGGGGGAGGGGGGGAGGAACAGTTTGTATATCGTCTATTTTGTGATGGAATTCTATGGAAAATCCACAATATTCCATTGAATATATGTATAAAATATCTTCAGTGATTCAACTAATGTAATACATTCATTGGAAAAAAAAACATGAAAATCATCAAAATAACCCATTTCTAAACCTATGTCCCCCTCAAAGCTAAGATTTTTCCTCAGGGTAGGTACAAGAGTAGGTAGAGAGAAAGGGATAACAGTTAGCTCGGGTTGCAGTTATGAATGTAGGTATCAGGTAGCGAAGGTATGTAAGAATACAGCTGTTTAACATTAGAATATTCATTTTGATTATTCCATATGTTAACTGGAGAATGTTTGAAACCAGCCAGACTGATCCGAAGCATCTAGAATTTTTTCTGACACGATGAAAAGATTACATTACGCACATGTGTGCGGGTGAGAACATTGGCACTTCCATTCCCACTGACCTGCGTGATGCGCTCTTATCATCGTGTCTGGGAGAATGTCCAGCCCTTCAGAACAGTCTGGGAATTCAAAAAATAGTTCCGAACACTGTCCGAATTCTTATTCTGTCTTCTTAAAGAATTATTCCGACTTTTTGAAGAGAAAAATTTCCACCAGGGCACCCTTTGACTTTATTTTTCAGAGTGGTTACTCATGACTCGGGTTCTGTGAAACGGCCTAAGAAAATACTGAATACATGAAAGGGATAATGATCTGATGAGAGAGGAAAAAAAAATTTGATATAATTTTCGAGGGTAGTCGTCGTGCTCTGGTCTCCCCTATACTCTATTCCAAATGCTATTTTACTTCATTATTTCAGATTGTGCATATTTTATTCCCCATTATTATATTTCCACGTCGAAAGCTGAAATTTATTTCTAATTCGTGAGATACCCGTAATTTTTTGTGATTTTTTTCTAGAGTTTGGATTTGAAAAGAATACCAGGAGTCCTTTCCACGTGGGTCACGAATTAGAAATGAAATGAAAAAGGAAATCATAATTTTTTACGAGTGTTGTAGAAAAAAAACTTTTTAACTGCGCAATCCGTGGATATATTTAAGAGCATTCCAATGATAAGATTGTTACCAATAAGTAATGAAATACGTGAAACTGAATTGATCCGTTTCTTCTTAATTTTTTTCAATTTTGGAAAATCAGAATGAAGGTAGTGATGATAATTTTTACAAATTGACAAGACAATGACTATGATTATCCAAATTTAGTTGATTATCTCAATTCTTCTCAACCCATCCAATTGATAATCAAATAATCAAAAAGAGAATTTCGAAATTGTTCATATCTCAAATTATTTTGATTGTGCATACTTTGTACATATTTTATTTCACATCATTGTATTTCCACATTGAAGGTGTGCATCTATCTCTAACTCGTGAGAAACATGTATTTTTTCCTGTGATTATTTCTAGAGTTTTCAGATTGTCGATTCGAAAAGAAATATCAGGAGTCTTTTCCACGTGGATCACGAATTTGAAATAAAATAAAAAATAAAATTGTAAGTCTTTATTAGTGTTTTGGAAATTTTTTTGTTTTACTGCTCAACACATGGATACATTTGAGAGCATCCAATCATGAAACCGTTACAAATAAGAAAAATAAAATGAAATAATGAAATATAGTAACATCCATTACGTAATCCATCCATTACGATGTGAATCCCTGCTTGCGCATTACATATTTTTTCCGAAATTTGATTTTCTAAATAAAATTTATTAATAAAAATTAATTTATTAATAAATTTAAATGTTTAATGGCGACATTGCCTCGTGGATGGGAGGTGGAGAAAAGATGTGAGAATCAAATATTTGATGGTAAATATAGTAACTCGCAATAGCTCAGCGGTAGAGCACCTGACATGTAATCAGAGGGTCGTGGGTTCAAATCCTGCTTGCGCATTACATATTTTTTCCGAAATTTGATTTTCTAAATAAAATTTATTAATAAAAATTAATTTATTAATAAATTTAAATGTTTAATGGCGAGTCATTAAACAATTAAATTTATTAATAAATTAATTTTTATTAATAAATTTTATTTAGAAAATCAAATTTCGGAAAAAATATGTAATGCGCAAGCAGGATTTGAACCCACGACCCTCTGATTACATGTCAGGTGCTCTACCGCTGAGCTATTACGAGTTACTATATTTACCTTCGAATTTTTGATTCTCACATATTTTCTCACATATTTAATTGACATCCATTACGTAATATAGTGACATCAACTCGATGTCACTTGTATTAGTCAGCAGAGTTACATTCTTCAGAAGATTGTCCTTGATTTCCAGAAGACAGGGTCCTAAACGGAACGAAGTTACTGTTGTCCATTGAGAAAAACTGACTCCAAGGAGTAGAACTAAAAACGGAATTTCCATTGTTGCCTTCCCGTGACTGAATCTGAAAGTATATAGATCTAATGAGAGTAATGCACTAATTTTTTCGACGGTAAAATGTCATTTTTCTTATATTGAATAGCCGCCGAACAACAATCGAGTGAGTCAATTCATTCTACGACGATCGACTATCTGCTATTTGTTCAATTTGAACATTTCAACTTTCGCCTCATGTGATTTCCCATTGATTATAGAATCTTACCTTATATGACAGATATATCTCCACTGTGAATGAATGGAAACTTATAAATTTGACGAAGCTCCTCGACTGAAATTTTTCTTTATTTTTCCATCGTTGTTCTTTGAATAGATAAGTGGTATGGATAAGGAGTGATTCATTTGATTTTTCGTTACAAGCACTTATTTATAAATTATATAAAATGTGGAATACACGTGTGTTTTGACATATGACTTTGTTTGCATAAAGATAACGAACAATTGTGACAATATTCTTCATGTGATATTACAATCTTGTTTTCATATCAGAAAATTGAAAATTTATTTCGGCTTGAAGACATCAATTCTTTGTAAATTCTATGATAGAACCCCGTTGGACTGTCAAACTTCGCATTCTAGATGTTTTCCCATATTTCACAGAATCAGATATTCGATTTTTGCTCTTCAGTTCCCTCGGGAATCCGCCATTAGTATTTGAAAATACTATTCATTCTAGGAATCGTCTGAGGAAATGAAATCTTCATTCGTGATCATCGGAGTCGCCGAAGCCGCTAAAATGTACACATATGAGACATATATAACAGCCACTTTACCAGGGGGCTGAGACTCAATACAAAACGTATACCCACTTTTTTGGCATTGGGGTTAGCGAATACTGCAAATAAGGGTAAAGGTTCAGATTAGTATACCTATATCATATCTCTGCCAATTTCGGATCTATCAACACGAGATTTGTTGCATTATCTTCCTCTTAACGAGTACAAGACTCAATACAAAACGTATACCCACTTTTTGGCATTGGGGTTAGCGAATACTGCAAATAAGAGTAGTTGGAGTAGCCGAGAGTGTCAGGCCCAAGGTTACTATTATAGTAACCTTGGCCAGGCCCTTGCACATTACGCTCATAAACCTCATGAACAATGGAATTCGTGTGCTGAAGCCTTCAACCGAGATATCTAAGAACCACCAACATTGTTCTCTTCTCGAAGATTTCATCATTATCAACGTAACTTTTTTCTCTATGTTAGGCTCCGTAGAAAAAGAAGGTTATTCCATGACCGACATAAAATGTTGAGGTTCAGGATAAGTCAGAACGTAAAAGTTGCGGATTTGGGAATGAAATGGAGTGTTCCAGTGTGCGAATAATCTTTAACCTCCAGAATTGATTCATCGCGAAGGCTTGAAGATTCACAACCACCGGCGTAAAACATTCCTTTTCGATAATTATATTGCTATAGTGTAATTTCGAAAATCAGTGTTTTTCAATTTAGTACAAGACAACAAGTGTACTGCATCTTGTTGATCTCATTTATGAATTAATAGCCGCGGATATTGAAAATCAAGTGTTTTCTACATGTTATGTAACTTTCTTTGATTATTATAATTTTTTATTCTGTGGGATTTAACTTGTCACATTGAATTTTTCGTATTACCTTAATTAGAGAGTGCCGGGGACGTATGAAAAATTGAGGTTATGTCATAGTTCTTTTTTGGCAACAATAGTTGACAGTTTGGATCACTCACATTGTTGTAAAAATTTACTTTTTCACATTGTTTAAACGAAAATGTCTCGATTCTTGGCAACCGTCTGTCCACAAGTGAAGAAATTGGTATGAAAATAACACTAATTCATTCATAAATAGTAATTGAATCATTCTGAGCAGTGGAAAAACCTGTAGATAACATTGTCGCATCGATTTCCTCCAAATATATCAGAAATTGAGGAAAATATAATGATATTTTCAGTGGCAAAAAATGAAAGCTGCAGAAAAAGTCATTACCAAATTTTAGCTACCTCCCATAGAATTAAAAAAATGTGACAAAAACATAGCTATAATAATGAGTCTTCAATAAATTAATGTAATATCATTTTTGCAGGTAACTCTTTCATTGCGGGAATCAAAGCTGCTGGCATCGACACAAAATATCCGAAAATTTTCAGTTAGTTCAAGGCTATTTGGTAATTGGCCGCAAATACAAAAGCCTGCACCTGATTTTTATGGTACTGCTGTTGTCAATGGTGACTTCAAGGACATAAAATTATCAGATTACAGAGGAAAATACGTTGTACTCTTCTTCTATCCATTGGATTTGTAAGTTACTGATATAGGGGAAAGTGGGGCAAAATGGACATTTAAATGGAACGGTCGAAGTTATATTTTTTTAAATGATTCCATTGAAAGGCTGAGGGAATTTTGGGCGCAAAACATGTATCGGAATTAATTTCTTCAAATTTTTGAAAATTTTCATTTTTTTGCGCCAAAATTGAAGAGAATCCTCTTTGGGTTTCTTCAAAAAAAATGGTTTTTTGAAGATATCTCCGGTTCTATTGGTCGTAGCGATTCGCGGGTGGTTTCAAATTCAAGGGGAGCTCATTCCTCACATTTTCGTTAAAGTCCCATCGATTTTTATTGAAAAATGACGCAATTACAGGGCAATTTGTGAAAATCAGTTTTTGGGCTGTAACTTTCGTAATTTTCGATAAAAATCAATGAGACTTTAAGGAAAATGTGAGGAATTAGCTCCTCTTCAATTTGAGACCACCCTTGAATCGCTACGACCAATAGCATCGGAGATATCTTCAAAAAATCATTTTTTCGAAAAAATCAAAAGGGGGTACTTCAAGATTAAGTGAAAAAATCTTTTTTTTTTTTCAAAAATGCGAGGAAAAAGTTTTCACCCATATTTTCCACCTAAAATTTCCTCAACTTTTCAATGAAATCATTGAAAAAATTCTATCTCCATTATTTTTATTAATTTGGAGCATTTTTCAGAATAAAACCATGAAAATTCAGATCTGTCCATTTTACCCCTTATGTCCATTTCGCCCCACCTTCCCCTAGTGAAAGATGAATTATTGGATAGTTTTTTTTTCCTGGAGTGATCAAATATTTCTCTGTGCTCAATTCTCAAAATATCTCAGACAATAATTGACCTAGGAAATTTTTCGTTACGATCTTTTTTTTTTGAGAATGATGTGCACTATAAAAATGTCACTATAAAGATCACTTCTATAACTGTTAAAATGTATCATTGAAAGTTTCTTGAGAAAGAGTGCATTTAATTTTATGGTCAGTATATTCATAATATCTCGAGATCTGAGAGACATCAAAAACTATTTCTCTCTGAAAATCGCTTACGATAGTCATTTACATGCCAGAAAAATTTCATTCTGTGAAAATGACAAGTGCTGAATAACAAATCATAAAAAATTGATGATGTTGCTCCCCGAAAAAAGGGTTAGGCTGGATCAGAACCTGTCTCCGAGTGCCTTTTATCTCTAAGTCATGTAGTAATGTCGCAGTTGATTTTAGAAAATCCAAAATGCTTCAATTTTTTACTTCGTTTTAATTCTAACTAATCTAATATCAATGTTAAAAAAAAAAGGATAATCTCTTTAATTTCGTTCATTGTACACTCAATACATGCAGAAGAAACGGAGAAAACTAATGCCCCTATTGATCATTCAGTTTTTAATATTTGTTAACTAAAAAGTTAAAATGAATAATTGATTGTTAATTATTGCAGTACCTTCGTGTGTCCAACTGAGCTACTGGCTTTCAGCGAGAAAATACCAGAGTTTAAAGCACTAAACACAGAAGTAATCGGTGTATCAACGGACTCCCACTTTAGCCACTTAGCTTGGATAAATACACCAAGACAAAAAGGCGGTCTTGGTGGTGATTTGGGTTATCCATTATTGAGTGATTTTAATAAGCAAATAGCAGCGAATTATGGTGTTTTACTTGACGAGCCTGGTGTTGCATTACGCGGACTCTTTATCATTGACAAAGATGGAGTATTGAGACAATTGACTATTAATGATTTACCAGTCGGTAGAAGTGTAGATGAGACACTACGGCTTATCAAAGCATTCCAATTCGTTGAGAAACATGGTGAAGTTTGTCCAGCAAATTGGCAGCCGGACTCAAGAACAATCAAACCGAATCCAAAGGATAGTTTGGAGTACTTCGAGACTGTTAAATAATTGTGGAAATTTGGAAAAAAATACAAGTCATGATATTTGAGAGACTGTGTTATGGTTAGTTTAAAAATGTTCCTTTTCATTACTCTACGAAATGGTCAACTGGGGTGAGTCAATGTTCGTTGGAGCAGGATTTTTGAAGCTGAGTAACATAGTTAGCGCTTCATTGCTGAATGACACTTAGAAAAGAATCGAAACCAATTTCACTGATGTTAAGGTGATTCTCTCGCTACTGTGAATAAAGATATTATGATATTGGAATGAAATGATTTATGGAATCTACCTTTGCTCATTCTTAATTTCAGTAGCTGAATGAATGCAGATGATTTATGTGACCAACCAAGGTTCAGTAAGTTCTTATGACTTGAGATTTCCAACGATTCCTAGTGAATTTCGAGTGTAGAAAATCACAGATTCTCATCTTTTCGAGAATGAAACATCGAAGAATAATCATTGTTCCTTTGTTTTATGAAGAGTGGTGTGAAGAAATAATCTCTAGATGAGTAATGAATTTCAATGAATTTATAATGAAGAAATGTGAATTTCTTTATTGAATCGGCGTCATGGGCCTATGAATGAAAAATTATAAAGGTCCGGATGAACTTTCATTGTGTGACATTTTCACTTATTTTCCTAATTTTATGCGACGAGTTTATTATTAGTTGCGGAGAGGTAAAATACTCAGTTGTGGAAAGGTAAAATATAATCGTTTTTCACTACCTGGAAATGGAAAATTTCAATGTCCATGGATGCCGGTTTTCAAAAAATTAGTTTGAATAATTTTTCTCTGAGTTTTTACCTCATTTCTCGACTTGTCTCATTTTTTCATTCGTTTGTTTCATTCCAATTATTATAAAATAAGAATTATCATTTTTCTAATCATTATAGAATTCGCAAAATTCAAATGAGATTTTCATAATAAATTAATACCTCATTATTATCGCCATCGATATCGGCCAACATTCGAGAGCAAGATCACCTGTAGGTACCAAACTTTATTCTGAACTTCATACGGGAAATTCAAGTTTATTCAGACATTGCTAAAAACTCTGTTTCTTTAATGAAAGTCGTTACACTGATATGCCTAAAACCTTTCTCAGATAACTAGCCTTCAATAAAGCCTGAAAGTGTTGATTTTCCTGCTACTCTTTCATGCGGATAGTAATTTTAAACGCATGTTAATATCAATGGACTGAATGTTGAAAGTTTTTCAAAAACAATCATTGAACTCTTTGAAAATAGTGAAATACAGTTGAAAGATCTAGACATTCAATTTGAACTGATTAGATTACATGAATTGTTTGTGATTATTACAAATTTAATCGTACTCTCAATAAAACGAGTAAATTCATGAATCGATGCGCGTGCTGGAGTGTGTTGAATCGTCAATTTGCAGGCGGAACTGGGATCAGTATATATCCTAAGAGTGTAGACCGCACGTGCCCTAACAAAAAAATCTCAACACAACAATTTCATTCTTCTGTCTCTTTCTATTTCTTTTTATCAATGTGTTGTATCGGTGCAGCCTATTTTGCCTTGTATGGTCGATGTTCAATCAGACGCAAAGGGCACAAGGGGGCACGCGGATACTGAATGAAGTGGAGGAGTAAGAAAAGGGAGGCGGCTCACACAAATAGAGTGAGAGAAAAACGATGAAGAGAGAGCAATCTTGTGCTGGTTGATTTGATTCTTTGTGGCGATGGAGAGCAATAGCCTGAGCTCGAGGACCAACTGAAAAGACCGTTCTGGATTATCCTTACTCTTTTATCTCCCGTTTCACTGAATTTGTGTCCAATCCACTGTATTCATTTCCTTTTTTTTTCGACAAGAAGTCATAGGAAATTTTTTTTATATCCTCTATGGAGAATTATTAGAATAAATAAGATGATTGTGGAGAGATTACACATGGAAATTGAAATCATAACTAATCTGGTGATGGAAAGTGGTTTTTGTAAGTACAGTAATTATGGTGTGGCGATTTGTAATTGAGAATTGCATTAAAGGGCTGCCTTCAATTTTGATATCATATTTACAAGTGAAATTCCTCTGAGAGAAGAAGATTCTAAAGATCATGCTTTAACCAATTACAAGTAATTCTGAAATTGGACAAAAAAATTAAATTAACTTTGGTTTAATTTCGATAAAATTATTGGTTGATAAGCTCTACAAGAATTAACGAATAGTAGTTGTGCGTTCAAATGCAAAAATAGTACAATTAAACTCAACACATATATATATCTGGGGCTATATAGCCTATATCTAGATCTGAGGCTAAATTATCTCATCAAGAATATCTCGGTTATGATATCTCAGGCATTTATATCTCATGACTTAATTATCTCAGATGATAACATATTCCTTCTTTGGCAAATCCTGTGTTATCTGCTTCAATTATTTTTGGTATATAATAATTATTAGATAATAATTACAATAATCATTTAATAATTATTATATTATTATATAATATCGATTATTCTTGCCGAAGGAAGATCGGTGTGAGATATTTATATGATTTTCATCATATAAATATATATATTGTATATAATAATGATAATTTTTTTTAAGTTTATCATAATTCGATGCTTTACACTGTAAAAATGTTTTCTAATATATCACTATTAATTACTTTTTGTAACAGATTATTTAATTTGAAATAAACTGAGATTTCTTAGCATGAGATATGTTTGATGAGATCATTAAGCTGAGATGAAATTGGCATGAACCAGTAGAGCTACAAAAATCTTACTATTTCGCTTGTTTTCCACGACATTGCATGGAGAATTCTTTCAAAGATAACTCGAATGGCTCTTTTATCTCTTCACTACTGAATCATTGGAGTCTGATGAGATTAATCTCTAATCGCTTTCACATAAGGATCACCAATTGATGTAGTTTGAAAAGTGAGAAGCACATTAATACTCGAGATAATGTATGAATAGAGTGCTACTTGAAATCGATGAGGACTACACCTTTTCCGTGCGGTAAATGAAAGTAGAAGAGATAAGAGAAGTGAAAAAAGTAAGAGAAAGAGAAAGAGAAGTTGGAGAATTACCCCTTCCGTGGTTCTGCGTATAATGTAGAGGAGGAAGATCACGTTTGAAAGAGGATCACGTCTTCAAAGGTCTTGTGATAAATTTGCGCGAGTGAAGTAGAGCCTGTAGAAGCGAGTAGAGCACGAGGATTTTAGTGGATGGGATGGAAAAGAAGAGAGAGAAACAGATAGCTTCATAGAGGGGAAAGAAGGCACAGGGCGGGTGGATAGAGGGGGTAAAAACGAGGGAGCTTATTATTTTCGCGGAGAAGGTAAGAGAATGACTGAGTGAGAGAAGGAGGCCGGGGACCGCTGCCGGTAACGCCCCAAAGGAAGGGATAAAGTAACCGGAGATGAGCGATGGCAGTAAAGGGAGTGGGTTTTTTTTTTTTTTTAAGTGGGTTGTCTAGGAGGAGAGAGGGGAGAGGATTGAATATAAGAAGGGGAGGGAAAAACTGAAAAGCGACGCCAGAGATAAACGGCTCATCCTCTCTTATATCCTACCAAATCCAATCCTGTCCCCGAGTATGAAAGTCTCTCAGGACTAATAATATTCTGAAGCGACCTTCATGGTTTCATCATATTTTTCCATTGAATATATACATATATATAGATATATATTTTCTCACTTTCTTTTCATGAGTAAATTCTTTGTAAGTACATCAACTGTGAAAATTTCTTTTGTTTCATATTCTCTTCTCGTTTGATAAGTTTTTGTTGGACAAAATGAAGAACGAATGGATACATCAATTTTTTACGTTTATTTCAGAAGTTTGAATGTTACAAAAAAGAGAAAAAAAAGAACTGGTAAATTTCCCAAGTGACATGGAATACAGATCTCTTATTCCGTGTTTTCGTTTCTTTTTTTTTTTGTCATAAAAGAAAAAAACTAAAGGATATCAAACTTTTCTCATCTTCCGAATGAGAAATATATATTCATGTTATAACCAAGTCACAGCGAATGGTCCATGCCACAGCTTCTTTTCTCTACATTTACTCTTTCTTTTCGACTTCATACAATTTTCATTATTTTTTCACGTCTTTTTGTTCAAAGTCATATATACTTTTCTTCCATAAAGCCAGGCATGAGCCGTCTTCAAAATGTACTTTCTGTCCGCACCTTTCCATTTGAGAAAAGTAGGGTTTTCGCGGTATATCACGCTGATGTGAAAGCTCGCAACTCCGTGACGCTTCTCTTGGCTTTAGAGATGCCATGTAGAAGGTGGAAAGACAAAAAAAATAAGATAAAAAAAAAAGTAGTAAAATAAAGAAAATAGAAGAAATAGGAAAAATGAAGAAGCGTATAAAGATGTAAGGAGAGAGTGGAGATAGAAAATGGAAGACATTGGGTAGAAAATATTTGATCTTTAAGGGTGACTTGGTTGCTCTGCTATCACCTCAACAACCCACTGGCGACCTCTTCTCGACAATCTCTCAGCTATATTGAGGTAAATGCGATAAATGTGCGAAGTGAATTTTCTCTCGAAGTAAACACTTAAATTTACGATCGAAAAAAGATTTCGATGAAATTTTAACATCAATTAATAGTAGAAATATGATTAATTATTTCTGCGAGTAATTACAACCACGAATAAACGAATTAAATAGTAAAAAGCTTTCATGCAATTTTACTACGTTAATAATGCAAAATATAAAATTATTTTTCATTGTATAAATAATTGCAGTAATAATTAATTATTCTCAGTGGATTAAATTCAGATTGATCTAAATTTTGCAAATCGTGGCTTATTCGAACGTTGAAACAGCAATTTCTATGATCACCATTATCCAAAAATTAACAAAAAACCCTTGATTTAACTTTTAGATTACTAATATTCATTGTGAACAAACAAATAAATTTATTAATAAATTTATTTTTATTAACAAATTTTTAAGAGAATCAAATTCCGGAAAAATATGTAATGCGCAAGCATGATTTGAACCCACGACCCTCTGATTACATGTCAGGTGCTCTACCGCTGAGCTATTGCGAGTTACTATATTTACCATCGAATTAATATTAAACATTGAAATTTCAGATAAAAATTTCCTAAACATCCCCCAAAGTTGCAGGATCAAATCTCAAGATAAATGTACAACAGAACCTGTCTCCTTCTTTTTTTATCACAATTTTCCTCTTTTTATTTTCCTCAAGGAGTTCAATTTGACCCCATCGTTTTCCCAGAATCGAACGGTAAACTAGCAAGAAATCGCAATCTCTGATTCTCGACAAGAAGCGATTTTCCCAACGGGTAACCGAGACTGAACGTTGAGGCATTCATCGTATGAATGTTATCCAAAGGAGAGAAAGAGAGAGAGAAGAAAAGGAAGCACACAAGTATTGGTATTTTTTTTCCATTCCTTTATTGCGGCAGAGGAAGATGAGTTGACGACAGTGCGGAAACACGCAGAAGCCTCAAATATAACAAAGAAGAAAAAAAAAGCAAGAACGATGAGAGTAAGAAGGACAGATTTGACTGGTAGTAGGCGTGCATCCATCTATATCCATCCCAGGGTGGCTACTGGGGGCTTTGATTACTTGTTTTAATCTTCCGACTGGCGGGCGAGCATCTGTCACTCAAAATACGTAATTGCACGAGCTGATTCCCTTTCCCTTTACTCTTTTAACGTCTCATCCATTGCGTTTGATTTTTTTTTTTTCATGTCTTTCAACGTTTATATACTCGTCTGTTAGGATGACTGCTATTACCTCCTTATTGGTCGCTTAGCACTCTCGTGTCCCAACAGATAGCGCTCGCACGGGAATTACTCCCACTTCTTTTCTCCCTCTCTCGTTCATAGTCGTTCACTCTAGAGTAAACGAAAAGATAGGTTAGAACTACTCTTCTTCCCTTTTTTTTTCTTTTATAGATCGTTATCGTCTCACGCATCCTGCTCGCGCAATAGCAAATGTATATGTGTGTTCCAATGAGAAACCAGAGGACGACCAGTTGATTGAACAAGGGAAAAGGGAGCTTTAACAAAACGCAAAAGAAAGAGAGGGTGAAAGAGAGAGAGAGAGAGTGGTGTAATTAACCGAGCCGCTCGAGCTGCCACTTAGATCCAATGCGGAAACAACTGTTAAGGGCACTATGGATTATGAGATAGATGAGACGAGATTCCTAACACGTCACTCGAACCACAAGTCATTTGTACTAAGTAGTTAACATCGTTAAATAGAAAGGGGTTATTAAAATTTATTTTAATGAGAAAAAATTCCAGTAACTGAATAAAATATAATTATCACAATCGAATTTTATAGGGAGCTTCTAGTCTTTTTATTGAATACGAGACCGATGGCGCGCTACAGCGCGCCCGTTAGGTACCTTTAGTATAGTATATTGCGCGTACTATACTACTCACAATTTAACTGACCAATGAGGAAGAGGACTTCACTTTAAACGTGACAACTTTTGATATATCGATTGTTTGCGTTCTTGATCCTTTTTATAAAAGATAATCGCGAAAAACTGAGAAAACTTTTTCCTGACTCCATATTAATGTCTACTTCGCTCTATCTCGCTTATTTACCGAGATAATCGCGAAAAACTGTAAAAACTCCTCCCTGATTCCATATTAACGTCCATTTCGCTCTATCTCGCTTATTTACCGAGATAATTGAGAAAAACTGAAAAAATTCCGCCGATACTGGATATCCCGAATCGTTGCGGCTTTTGGCCCTTCAGGATCCCCCATCATCTTGTTTTCTGTCATCTCTTTGCGAAATTTCAAGGAAAACCTCGTATTCCCTCGGGAAATGGGTGAAAAATGAGGATGAAGGAATATTCGAAGGAAATCAGCCATCATGAAAATCCCGATTTTCGAATCTTCATAACTTTTTTTCTGTGGCGTATTTTCATATGAAATTTTACAGTGGCACTGCCTATGTCGTCATGAAAGAGCCTGCAAAATGTCATGATAGTATCGCAAACGGTTCTGAGAATTCAATAGGGCAGAAATGGTCATTTTCATAGAGCAAAGGCCATTGCCTCTGGGTTTGGCCTGAAAATTCCGCGAACACTGGATATCCCGAATCGTTGCGGCTTTTGGCCCTTCAGGATCCCTAATCATCGTGTTTTCAATCAACTCTTTGCGAAATTTTTGCGATATGAGCATTTTTTCAAATTATGATATTTCATTTATTTGGGATTGGCACTATTCGTCGCAAGCTTTGATGATTCCCCCGTGCGCCTCACCCCATAGAGACCTGCTGTTCCTCCTTAAGCAATTTATACCCAATAAAATTTATTAATAAGAATGTAATATTTTCATTAAGTGTGGGCAACCAATCTGAAATCCTCTTATCTCAGATATTCTCATTTTCGTGTGTCTCTCTCCCCCTCCTCTACCATTAATTCACAACCGTGATTGTATACATAAGTCTTCACTCTCTAATCGTTGAAATAATTCGGGGCATTTACTCTCTATAGGGGTGGTATGGGTGATAGAACGGCAAGTAGGGGACAACAGATGCACCATCGGCTCCTGCCTCTCGCCACTGTGAGCAAGAAGTGAAAGACCATCCCAGATAGAGAGATGGGAGGGGGTAAGGACTAGAGTAAAATAGAGACGTGTCTCTGGGGGTTATTTTCAGTCGATTATCCGCAGAACGATGGGGTCAATGAAGAGTACGCGTATGCGTTGCACTACTCATCACTCTTCTCTCTCTCTCTTGCTTCTTCTCTTTCACCCGTCAACGGGACATACTGGACTTTATAGTTGCAGAAGGAAAGAGAGATGGAAAGGAAAAAAAAATTGTATTCAGTGAATACAGAATACGATAATGGAGAATGTGAGAGGGGAAGAGGAGAGGTAGGAATTGTATATGTGCGTGTGCGATCGGTTGAACGCGTTTACTTTTCCTCGTTTCGTTGCATTAGACTAGTGTATATATATATATATATATATATTTCTCCTCTCCCTCGTCACTATGGGCACATACATGGCTTTTACCAACGAGAAACGGATAAGCGTCGATTGGATCGACGAATTCCCAGTGGCAGTAGGTTCCATGTAGGAATAAAGAAAAAAAAATTGCGTATGCCCGTGTCTCTGCTTTGAATTTTCATTCGCATTCCTCTCGCTCACTGTGTAATCTCTGGTTGGCAAAAGTGAAAAAAAAAGGATAATGTACATAGAAAGAGAGAGAGAGAGAATGGAGAATGGGATTTTTACAGTGGCACTGTGGCTCTCTGTTTCTTTTAACGCTGATTGGATTAAAATAAAAACAGAAATCACCAGAATAAGAGAAAAAACTGCAATTTCGATAAAGCATAAAATGAACAATTTTTTTCACTTTATTTTTTCTTTATAATTTTGTAATTATTTTCTAAGTTTTATTTGGAATATAGAAGAAAATGGCTTCATAATAGATTTTCCTGTTGGAAACAATGAAAATAAAAATGAGCTTTTTTATTCCGCTGCGGCAAGGGGAACTAAATGAATTGCAATGTCGATGACCGGAATTCCATCCACGAACGATCAATTGTCGGTTTGGGAAAGGGAGGCGGACTGAATGGGACAATCGTTACACTCAGTGTCCGATATCAGTGATCCTTTCACTTGCATGGCTTTATCATTGTAAAATAGGGGCCGAGAGTGAGAGGTTCATTAATTAATACGGGAGGAATAAAGCATGGGTGGCCTGTTCAAAGGAACCCTTGCCTCTCCTTGCCACATGCTCTGCGCTTTCAACGATGCAGTTACTGATTTCAATCATTTTTTTTTTAAATCATTTGACTGGATGGATTAATGATGCAATCAATTCTCTCTCTTCAGAAAGATGAGCTATGGAGATATTTAATTTTCTTATTATTGTCTGTTATGTCCGAAGATGTCCCTCGCGTCTGAGGACTATTTAATTTATTTTCGAACACTAATCTGATTGCAGATTTGAAAAATTCTCAGTTCTGTCATTGTTAACTTGTACAAACTTAATTATAATCGCGCAATTTACTGAAATAATTCAGCTACAATGCATAGAAATTCGATGTTTTTCTTATTCAATTTGAACCATGCCTGTTATTGAGACAAGTTAAATCCAATTTTTACTGAATCCTGAATTATTGATCAATTGAATTTTGATCTAAAATGAATAATATTAAATTGAAATGGAAAATAAGGAAATTAATTATAAAAATAAAAATGTTGAGCGCCAATTGATTTTATGGAAAACCAATAAACTATTAAACAATTAGAAGATTGTCCAAGATGTGCCAATCAAAGCGGAAAATGACCTAAAAACGAATAAAATTGGGTTCGATTTGGGTGACCCAAGAATTATGAAGTTGCAGAGCTACAAGAGTGGAAATAAATGCAATTTCACTTACAGCCACCATTCAGTTACCATGTGCATATGTTTATCTCCTTTTGCTGCATGAACTAGAAGAAGTATTGACCAAAAACCGTGGAAGCAGGAGACCATTGGTTTAGTCAGGTACTCAACGTATTAATCTTCAGAAAGCCATATGCCACAAATAAAAGAAGATATAATCCCCAGAATAGGAACTAAATATTCGAGAAATTAAAAAAAAAGACTTGGCGAATAAAGGATTCCAACTCAATGGTAGCTTCCATGTTGTACATCACTAAAAATATTTGAAATCGGATTATGAATAGAGTTTTCATACAAGATATGGTTAAATTCGACTTTTGCTAGTGCTCTGGGATGGTAAATACATACACTGACATAGAAATGTATGTATGTGATGTATACAAATGGACTTTTTACACAGTCCATACTGGAAAAGATCATAAAAAGCGAAGAAGAGGTGGGGAGAGACGGATAGGGTGGCTTGCACTGCTCTATTCGTACACTCCTGTATTTTGCATATCGAATTGCTTTTTTCCTTCTCAAAACATACGGTAACGAGGAATATTGAATGATGCTGGTACATGCGTTATCGTTGAATGAATAGGAAGGAAAAAAGAAAAAGTTTAGTCTTTCGCCTCGGCCAGCATGCACCGCGCTCTTTTCTCTTTTAGCAAGTACACACATGGTGCGTGTTGGGCGGTATATATACAAAACCCAGAGAAATAGAGTGAGAGAGAGAGGAAGAAATGATTCGAGAAGCATTATAAAAGAGCAAGTGGAAAAAAGGGAGAGGCTCTTTTTTAATCTAGCGACGATTCGCGAATAAAACTCCATCCCCTCTTCTCTCTACTACTTCACCGAACTATATACCTTCTTTTGATAGTTACGTGTTTAGTACTTATACCCATTGACTCGCTTCATCTCTTCATTCTCTCTCTCTTTCCCTCGCCCTTTTTTGGTCCCTCCGTGATCTATTCCCCTCCTGCTCTCTCCTCCTTTCTTTTTATTCCTTTCACTCTATGCTTTTGTAAGAAAATAAAAATAGAGATAGAGAGAGAGAGAAAAACCCGGGGAGTGCCACACATCATGAATCGTGGATGGAGGGATGATATTAAATTGTTATGGGCCACATGTGTGTGTTCTTTTATTTTTTTAATTCTTCGGTTGTGTCGTACATTTTCATATGCGTGATCCTCACGATCGAGGAATAACCACTCGATGTTGATTTCTTTTTTTTTGTTTATCGTTGGAAAAAATAATTAGTCCATTAGAGTAATTATTTTTTGTTTGCGTGGCACTTTTCTTTTTGTGGCAGGCGATTTCATTTTTTTCTCCTTCTCTTATATATATATCTCTCTGTCTCGAATTTTCAGGTTTTAACCTGGGGGACCTAGGGAGTCACCTTTCACCTACGGCGATAATCTAAGTTTAAGTACGGTGACGAAAACGATCGTAGAAAGTGATAATGGAGTGCTTGCGATAAATTAAATGGAAGAAGAGAGTGACCCCCTTTTAAAAAAAAAACGTCATCTGTACTCAATGTGGTAATCTCTTTCCCCTTTTATGATTAGGTTCTTTTTTAGTGAGGATAAAAATCGGGTCAACACAGCTGTTTGGTTGATCATGAAGATGGTAATGGTAATTAAACGATTAATTTTTGAGGGTGGGATTTCCAAGTTGACATGGTGATTGTAATTTAGTTTAATTTATCGAAGAAATGTCGGTGTAGAATATTTATATGATTTTCATCATATAAATACATATATATTATATGTCATAAAGAAATTTTTTTTTTTTTAATTTCTTCTGTTGCTGTTTGGGGAATTTTTTATTTATTGTGATTTCGGATTCTCTTCGTTTATGGTTCATTCATTTGTTTGAATGAGCAATTAACTTTTCATTAAAAAATTGACTTGAACCATAAATTAATGTTAAGAAAAGAGTCCTTTGATAATGCTTCAAAACAGTTTTCGCTGTATTTGAAATTTTGATTTCAACGAATTAAGAATCTATGTGGAAATCGCTATTTTTTCATCTGTGAACAGAACTCTTCTATGATCTATATACCTTTTTGCATGAGAAAAAAGCATTTGCCACGATGAATAAAAACGAAGCTATCGAATTTCATCAATTGTGAGTATTGTAATTTCGACCAAAATGTCTAATCTCATTCGAAAAAATCGACCTTGGACCAATTAGAAACACTGTTGAAAATTTCTGTCTGAATTTTCCGTGCAAAATCATAGAAATTTTAAACAAGTTATATGTCTACTGAAATTTTAGATAATCACGTCACAAAAAAATGAACAAATCGATTTTAAAATAATTTCAGGCCTAAATATCAATGAAATTTGTAAATTTCAGTTCAATTATTTCATCAAAAGTTAGAAAAGAAAGTAAAAATTCAAGAAAAAATGGAAAATTCAAGTGTGTTGTAGAATTTTCGTCTCAATTCTACTTAAAACTCATAAATTCCGCTGAATATCTCCGGAAACTCACAGATTTCATAAGCATTTTCCCATTAAAAAACATTTAGTATCAAATTTATTAAAATTTCCATCAAATTCCCTATGAAATTTCATTTTTTTTCTAACAGTGAATATTGCTCTCCACCTCCGCACAATGCTTTTTCCATTAGAAATCAACTATTAAGATATATTTCCCTAAATGTATTTTTCCATCAAAAATGGGGAGAAAAAAAAAGCCTTTTTCAATTGATCAGTCCATTGCAAATTATAGACGACACGTTATTAGGTGATTTTTCTTTTGGTCCGAGGGATTTGACAAACAGTGTAGTAACACGATCATTGCCCCGAACGTTGTTATACGGTATATAACAAGAGGACATACGTAGTTTGCTTGGGAAGGGGAGGCCAGAGCGAAAACGGACGTCGGAGGTAGGGGTATATAGCCTTAATGCGGGGGCACATGGCGCTCTCTCGAGTCTATTGTCATCCCCTTTACGCGTTAAATTACTCCGGGGCACGATACATGCGTTAGTAAGAGGGCGGTGACGAGTGAAACCAAACGGCGTAAATCAGAGTGAGCAAGAGAGAAAAAAGAGATGATTGGAGGGGGGGGGGGAGGCTTAGAGAATGAACTGTGCCTAGAGTACAGAGGAGAACCCCGCAATTCGACTCCAGATTGCCAGGGTGACAGTGTGTTTGCCGCAGCAAACTTTCCATCCGTTGGCAAACTCGATACCTGAGCTCTTTTTCTCTCCTTCAATTCTCTCCTAAACATTTCCTTTTTTTTTTTTTTTTTTTCATTTCCATGTAGATCCACGTAAATACATCGATTATATTGTCACCATTTGTTTCTCTTTCATCAGAATAAAAAAAAAAACAATTGGTAAAAGAAGAAGAGGAAAATTAAACGTCAGAAGAGGACCAATGATTTTGAATGAAGAGCTTTTTTTACTCCTTTGACTTTCGTTTTTTTCCCCATTTCTATATCAGACGAAGTTAAAGAGAAAACGGATGAAAAAGAAATTGTAGAAAAGTATCGAGGATGGGAAAAAATGAGTAAAAGATGCGGGAGAGTAAAAAAAAAGTGATGATGAATGAGGGCGAATGCAGCAATCGTGCTCTTTTCGTTTCATCAATTTTAGTGAAATAAGTGAATGGAAAGAGAGGCAAAAGTGTTTCTGGAATGGAAATGGCAGGCCGTTACAATATCCGCGGCTCGACAGCAATTTTCACCGAGGCACATAAGGCACATCACTGTTGTTGTTGTCTCTACATGGAAAGAAAAAAATAAGAGGAAAAAATAAATAGAGAAAAAAAAAAGGTAGAAACGTGTGATTCTGATTCCAACAACTCCCAACGGCTTTTTCGAGAGGTTACGCGATACCATTCGAGTAGAAAGAGTACTTGAAAGAGGTAACAGAGGAGGGAGCCTCGGAAAAGTGAAAAGAAAGCAAGAGATAGAGTGGGTGGTTGGAGCAAGATGGAATAGAGGAGCATCGCCTAACATGAACAAGATACATAGAACGTTGACGGATGAAAGGGCTCTCTCGTGTCGTTTACCGTTAGATCAAGAGAAACGAAAACAGAGCGAAGGTTGGCTTGAATAAATAAAAATATAGATATATATATAGGTGCGAACGGCAGAGAGCGATGGCACACGACAGAGTGCGAAAAAACGAGAGAATGATGATTGAAGTGCATGTACTTATGTTTTTTTTCTCCTCGTCCTTTTTCTCGCCTTTACAGACGGTGTTACTTACTCAACGGATTTGAAATACCCAGGGATAGCCTTAGCGTTATATGGTAGATTCTTGTGTTCTATTGTCGATGAGATGCTCCCTCGTGGTTTTTTCTCCATCTGTGTGTGGTGAAGAGAAAAAAAAGAGGAAACCGAGTAATAGTAATGTCACTGTGTACTCTTCTTGAGTGATGGAGGAAGAATGATAGAGATTTTGAATGAATCAGTGGTGATGGAGAATGGCTCGTTCAGTCATTGAATTCCTTTGATTTTCATCATTTTTTTTCGTATCAATTCAGTAGTGAAGAGGTAAAACAAGATGAGTCCCTTTTTTTTCTTGTTAAGTTTTTTGAAAATACACTAGAAAATAACCGAGAAAGAGCAATTTTGCCCTGAAACTCTTTTGTAATTCTTGAAATTCTCTACTGAAACAGATGAGTAATATCACCTTATCTCGTTTAGTTTCCTTCGAAATTACCTAAAAGATAAGTCGATTTATCCTGTTTTACCTCTTCACTACTGAATTTAAAGTGAATAAAATGGTTTAGTTCAAGATTAAGGTACATAAATAAATACATGTTAAAATTCGCGTATATTTACACGCAGCGTCGTCTTTTTATTTGTCAATATCAAGTAATAGTAGGACAATCGGGCGAGTACGAATCGTTTGATTTTTTAAACTTTTTTTCACCTGAAAAGCGGTTCGTTGAATATTGCGCGAAAATCGACCGTTTCCTTTGTTTTTCCTCTCAATTTTTCTTTTTTTTTTGTCTTTATATAATCAATATTTATATTATAATTACAATATTAATAATCTTCATTAACACAATTAGCGACACAATTTTAATTAATTCGTCACCATAATCATCACACCATGATCACGGAGTAGCGAGGAACCTCGAGTAATGTGCATCAAGTTCACGCTGACTCAATACACAAGGACGATAAATTGATGGAAAAGGTTATTGAGAGGATTGGGCTGATTGTTGGGAATTGGGAGGTGGTGGTGGTGGTGGCGGTGGTTGTGGATGCACCTGATGTGGCAATAGTGAGTGGGCTTGAACGTGGCTAGGATGGTGATGATGATGATGATGTGAATGATGAGGTGAATAAAAAAGTGGCGGTGCGGTTGTACATGGTGCACATGAGGTACCAACACCAACTGCTACACCAACTGAATGTGTACCACCAGTTGGTACGGATAATTGTGTATTTGATGTTGTTGATTGTATTGATAAACCACCACCAGTTGTTGATGAATTCGTTGAATTTGGCTCGTGATAAATTATTGGCACACGTACCAGACGCTGTGCTGCTTGTGCCATATTGGCAGCTTCAATTTCAGCTGCCAATTGACGTTTCCATTTATTACGACGATTTTGAAACCATATTTTAACTTGTGTTTCAGTTAACCTCAATTGTGAAGCCAATGATGCACGTTCAGACGATGATAAGTATCGTTTACACTCAAATGTATGCTCCAATTGATAAACTTGCGATCTTGAAAATACAGTCCGTGTCTTTTTTTTTCTTTTAACGTTATTATCATTTGAATTGACTTGTGTACCCTGGCTACCATTGCCGCTACCACCAGTCGATGAATGTCCACCATTGCCACCACCATTTGGTGATTCACCATCGTTATCACCGTCTTGACCGTCGTCAACATCACCAAGATCATCGTGACCCTCGTCACCACTCGACGGACTTCTACCACCACTGTGTAAACGATCCTCAGCTGGATTGTCGTCGTCCAATTCTTCTGTTAACAAACAAGAATCACTTCATTTACTTTGGGGCATTGGGTATTGAATGAGGGTCAGTTTGGGGTGAAGGACAAGGGTCATTCTTCTGGCATTCAGTTGGTCACGCAAAATTTCTCAACGTGTGTAAGTGTCTGAGCAAGTGAGTCTTAAACTCACGCGGAGAACCCTTGAGATATTTCTGAAGGATTCAATTTTTTGATAAGATTCTGCCATTGGAAATTTCACACTCCTATTAGTTTTCTGTGAAACGGAGACATGCTCAGAGAAATTGAGTCATTGGATTTAGTTGCGCCAATCAACATTAACAAATGGGCAATAGACATGATAGCTGATGAAAACCGAATTTCACATACGACTCACGTTTACGTCCTCTATGGGACTTGCAGGAAGACTATTCGCCTTTAAAAGGACATATCTTTTGAAGGATTCTTTTCGAACATTCCCAGCACTTTGATCAAATTTTCCTTCAATGAATAGTAATAGATGCTACGTACATAGCTCGACGAACAGAGTATCAAGTTACTTGAGACTATGATTTCCGAGATTTCTATGGAGTTATTGAAGTTGCGAATTCTCCAAGTACCGTCAATGACCCAATAAAGGCCACCAAGAGACCTATTCTGCCACATATCATTCATAGAAAAATTGTATCTTATCATGAATTAAAATTTGATTCTTTCTCGAAAGAATTTAGGGCCTGGACTATCATTTACATCAATTATTCTCCTGAATTAATGGTAAAAATGATTTAATTCATATTTTTGAAAATATTTTACCCATGGCCCGATTCATGCCACCATGGCCCGATTTCTGCCATAGAGGGTCCCAATAATTGCCATCAATTAATTTCCATCACTGGTCGTTATTTTTTAATTATTCGTCAATTTATATGAAAGTTCAATGATTTTGCTAACAATCAATACAATTTTCGATTTATTAAATACTTAAATTTTCTCAATATCACACATTGAACTGATGAGGCACTCTAACTCTTCATTAAGAGCTTTATGGCTATATCTTGCTGAGCACGCTGGTCGCATTTAACGGATTAATTTTAGAAATATATCTAGTAGATAAATATCGGATATTTTGATTGTCCGGTGTCCTCAGAATTTCTTTCTAGCCACTGTTGTCAATTACTTAGAATTGAGAATTCGAATAAGCTCGATAATCACCAAAATGTATGAAAAGTGGCATTAATCGGGCCGATGTCATTAATTGGGCCATTGACGGTAATTCCAACTATTCTCAATAAATTTATACAATTTCACGCGATTTCGAAATCATTTCATGAATTAATGACATGAAATTCGTCGGTGAGTGTCTCCCTCGACGAAGAAGCCATACAAAATGTGTTCTAATCCATTCCAAGTTACCTAAAATGTTGTGAATCTATGGTGTTGGCAATCAAAGCTATTACATTGACTGGGTCGGAAAATCAGGGTAAAATTGTGTGTATATGCGTATCGAAACAAGGTATTAAACATAAACAAGGTGGCAGTAGCAAAACGATCGGCGTAAGGCGATCGACGTTGGTTTTGTCGTTGAGAGAAGAAGCCCCATTTGGAAGCCCTATACATAAAGTTTCTGGACATTTGTATTTGTGAATGTGTAGAGATGAGTTACACCACCCTCGCATAATACCTCGGTCCCTCTCTACCGTCTGTCTCACTAACACATTCCTATTTTTCAGTTTCACTCTTGCTCTGACTTTTTTTTTTTCGTGAACAACACACACTGTCCCTTCCAAACCTGTCCCTGGTACTTCTCCCCTTTCCTCATTCCAACCATTTTGGTGGAAATAGCACGCACGTTAACCGCGAGTACACACATACAGATAAAAAAAAAGGCAAACCCAAGGGGACACGAGAGTGAACGAGTAAGTGAGTAGAGAATGAGAGATAGAGACATGAATATATTCCTAAAATACCCCTAAAAATTTTAATCACACCCTACCCTGGCCACGTTGGTGGTTGTGAGGAAACCAACCTCTTCCCTAAACCATCTATATCTATATATTCAGCGGAAAACCGAGAATACCAGTGTCAGTACCTCGAGAGTTCCTATATACTAGTTTTTTTTTGTTGTGAAATATCCCTTTACCGTTCGTCTCATTCTCAAGTCTAACGTTGAAAATTTATATTTCCAACAAATATGGTTTTTCAGGGTTTGATGCTACTATACGGATGAGTTACATATACACATGAACACACAAAACATTTTGCGTAAAAGGAACAGACTTTTGAACTTTAACATCACCGTTTGATGGTATTAATTCGAATTTTATCTTGATATCAATTCTTTTCTTTTTTTGATTTTAATTAGAGGAATTTAATGAAAAAAAATAATAACAGATGGTCATCATACTAACTTTTTTTAATCCACCAAACAATTATGATTGTGTTGATAATAATTTAATGTCACTGAAAGCATATGCCTTAGATCTAAATGATAATTTAAATGAATACAGTGTTACGTAATACTGGATCAATACAATAATTAGATTTAACCCTTGACCAGTGGATGACAATCAGATAATGAAAATCGTGTTAAGAGCCACATTGGTTGGAAGTACAACATTTATGTACATTAACACATCGCATGCATCATCATCACCATCGCCTATCTACCCATCTTTCTCTCTCTCTCTCTCTCTCTCTTCTTCCATCTATCTCTGACTCACTCAACGAAATTCGGAATAATTAGGACGGATATCCAATTAATTTTGCAAGCAATTGCTTGATTAGTTTACCCAAACAAACCTCGTTTGAGATAGGATCCAGTTGGTGGACTGACACGACTGAGTGAACCTACTTCACTCTGCGACGGATGCTCTAGTGTCTGCAAACTGTGCGTCCATGGAAACGGCCATCCACCATTACCAAGTAATCCACGAATCCCGTCAGCTTTGGTTGCATCTGATTGGCAACCAACAGCTGGTAATCTAGCATGATGCGTCTGTTGCTGTAGATGATACTGTAGTTGTGCTGATGATGGAAAAAATCCTCCCGATATTGGATACAATTGGGCTAATCTAAAATTAGAGAGAAAAAAATCAAATTAAAAAAGGAAGAAAACGAAGGAAAATCAATTGCAAAGAATTTCATTCATAAACGATGTACATGAATAAATCCAAAACATTCAATAAATCAAGCGCAACGTAATAACCTGATTTTCATCTCCAATAATTGAAAAATACATTGCATGTTGTGTATATAATATTATCCTTCAAAAATCCGCTCATCGTCAATCGGTCGAATCATCACAGAACGACAATGGGTGAATGTTATATATAAACCGTTAATTTGTAACGAAGCATCGAGTTGTGTTCAATTAAATATTCAAACCACGTCTGGCCAATACTCAATAGAGCATACAACGAATCGTTATCAACGTATCAGGTTGTATTTTCCAATACACGTTAAAACCCATAGTTCTGCGTTTTCCAAAACTTCATAGTATCCTTCACCAAACTCATCCACCCCTTCTCTTTTCTACCAATACCGCCATCACAAATACAGGCCGTTTTACGGTGGGTAAACTAGCGTACAATTTCAGGCTGAAACGATGAAATTCTGCGTGGTGGTATACACCAATACGGAAAATGCATATATATGTTATAAATTGGAGAGTGGGGATCGATCCAAAAACGAAACATGGATGCTTCGCGCTATCGCGTATCGCTATTGACCCAACCATCAGCTATTATAATTGAGAAGCGTATGGGGGAGTAGCATAAAATGTATACTTTTTCTGTATTATTAGTGTGATCAATATGCAACGAGAAATGTTTGTTTACGAAGTAAAATATTTGAATTTATTTTAGAAATCTTCTCCAATGTCATCAAGAGCTGCATTTTTTAAATTAATTTTATGGTAAGGTGGCCTTTTTGGTCTCTGCTGCATTTAAATGAATTAAATTATGAAGATTCTAGATTTTTTGTATCGACGTCTCGGCTTCTATGCGAAGCCCTCTTGAGGATCCACATTTTTTATTCTTAATTAATGTATTAATTGATAAAACTCCATTATATACAGTTGATTTCAAAATGTCTCAAACTTGAGACAATAACTCCAAAACTTGTTATTGTTTGTAGTCAATAATTTGTTTTGATAAAACTTTGAATTGGGCTCTCATTATGACAGTCATTATCATTAAAATATTGTGATTAACCGTTATAATCGTTAATGTAAATGTTAAAAAGAGATCAATTCATAATTCAGTAGTGAAGAGGTAAAACAAGATAAGTCTTTTTTTTTCTCATTAAGTTTTTCAAAAATACCTCGAAAAATAACCGAGAAAGTGCAATTTTGCCCTAGAACTCTTTTGTAACTCTTGAAATTCCCTATAAAAACAGCTGAGTAATATCACCTTATCTCTCTTAGTTTCCTAGATATTTCCTTCGAAAAGACCTCAAAGATAAGTCGATTTATCCTGTTTTACCTCTTCACTACTGAATTATTTAAAATGACATAATGTAAAATTTGGCGATGTAACTGTATCATTTCGTTTTTAATGACATGATATGACACTGAAAAATACTGCATTTTTTAAGTATTGACAGCTGAGCCCTGCAAAGATGACCAGAAAAGAACAGATATCGTTTTTATATGCTTCAACGGAAGATTCCAATTTTCCCTCAAATTCATCCTTCTTCTATAGTAATTAATAAGCATTCTAAATTTCTGAAATTCTTGGACAAACAAGTGCTCCATCATCACCAATTGTAAAACTCTCTTGATCTCTTTTTTTTTTCCAGGCTAAATCCGGCGATTGGACGCAACGATTTCCAGGAAAATGTGGGTATTAGGTAAGTAGGATAGGATCTCCGAGGCTTGCACGAAGGTGTATTGAGGCTTCACGAAGCCCTACGACACTTTGTTCTCCCCTTTTTTTTTATTTTCATGTTCCTCTGCATGGTAGTACGTGCTCCCTTTTTTCTATCGCTTGTATGCTACTTTTTGGTTGGTAAAAAGAGGAAGAAATAACTAAACTACCAAACAGTTGTCTGAATATATTTTCGACCTACCCGCTGAGTGTACAAGTCTAGTGCACAGTATGATTTGATCTCATTTTGTCAATCTACATCGGTATTTCATGCTGTTTGTTCGATTATTATCGGCTCATCACCAAGGGTGGCCTATGACGCCACTGGAGAATAGTAGACGACTGTTTTCTTTTTATTTTTCATTCTTTTTTTTTCTCTTTTTTGTGAAGTTGTGAAGAACGATCTGGGAATTACGAAGAGCAATACCGAAGGGAGAGACAAATTAAGAGCTTTAAGGATTCATTCTTCATACCGAGTTGAGAGGTAACATAAGTGAGAAAGAGGAAACATAAGGATTTGTTATGCTCAGGAAAATGATAGAAAATGGTACTAGAGTGAGATGAGAATATATATATATATATATATAGATCTATATGCTAGCTTGTACAGATGCCCCGGGTGAGATAAAGGAAATCTGACAACCGTCTGTTTGTAAGCAGCCAAGAAGAGAACCCAAAGCAGGTACAAGGAAGTGTATATACTTCTTATTCTCTTCGGCGTGCTCCTTTGCCAGCCTTAATTCTACACCCTCCCCATTTTGGCGTCTTTCTAAGGCTTTTTTTTGTCAAGAGGGGCTCGACGGATTTTCGTCGCAATCCTTGGATCATCACACGTCATGAGATTTCAGTTTTTCTTACTCTCCCTCATACCTTCTATCTTTTCCATTTTTTTTTTCATCCCTTGAAAGTGAATTTCTTCATTCAAAGAGATCAATTAGGTGTATCTCTTGATCAGGTTACACGAGAAATTGAGGTGATTATTTTCGTCCTTTTTATTACGCACTTTTTTTTTTACAGGGGAGCAATATGAAATATGATGAAATGGTATTTCAAGTTTTGGCTCAAGTGTCTGAGTTAAAACTCCAGCTCTTCAGGGATTTCTTCCCACTGATAGAGGCCTTCTACGGCTTTTTTTTTTCCTGAAGGGCCAGGAGTGCTCAATCGATCTTACTCGCTGAAACTTTTATGCATCAATGAGTTTCTCGTGTAAATGCAGGGAGAATAATGCAGATGATGAGTCTTTTTATGAAAAGTTTCAAGTGCGAATTGATGAAGGCGTGAGCTCCATTTATTGATTTTCGATTATTTTCTTTTACTGAAACAATTGAGGTAGATTGAGCTTTGAAGTTATCTTTGCAAGCAAATTTTTAAAGATTTGGGAAGTGCTGAATAAAATCCTCAGAAATCCTTTTTATTCTGAGATATTATTGACAAGGAATAATTCATTGAGTCCGGATCTTCAGCAAAGGTTCCAAACTATCAAATTAAAAGAAAAAAGAGGGTGCGTGGAACCCACGCGACAGAAGTGAAACTTCTTATACATGAGCCATTGGTCATTTTGCACTTGGCTTTGGATTAAAATATCTCGAAAACTATGCAAAATTTATGGAGACATGCTGTGAATGAAATTTAGAGGGAAGATTGACGAACAAAATAAGCAGAACCCTGTTTTTCTACGACCAGTAGTTTCGGAGATATCATTTTTTGAATGAGTAGTTCAGAAACAGGGGATGAGGCCCGATAGCAAATAAATGAGCGCTTGGACGTCTTTTCTGAATTTTTCATTCAAAAATCGATATCGCAATAACTACGAGTCGTAAAAAAACGGAGGTTTGCTTATTTTATTCGTTAATCTTCCCTCTAAATTTCATTCACAGCATGTCTCTATAACTTTTGAGTAGTTTTCGAAATATTTCAATCCAAAGTCGAGTGTAAAATGGCAATTTTTCAAGAAATAAAAAGCAAAAATTATGAGGTGCATGGATATTTTTCGGTCTTGTTTCATGACAACTCCTCCTTTGAATGACAATTTTCCGTAATCTTTTAAAAAATCATTTAGATAAATTCCCATATTTTTCTCTCCGTGTATTGAAAAGAAAAAATAATAGAGTGTAGAATCAGGCATCGCTGCTGATGCACTCTCCTCTTCTCCTGCTCCCCCCACCACGTATCTAGCTATTCCCCTCACACGATGACGAATTTTCGTGACGCTCGAAAATTGTTGCCCCCTCCGCAAAGAAGTTTCACTTCAAAATTTAATAATTTTTGCCTCGGATTTGCTCATTTACTAGATAGTATTGTGGCATGGGTATTGGCTAGTGCAATTCGATACATCAACATCGAGCACACTAAACAATATGTAGAGTAGTTTGCTAAAGGGGATGAAGAATGTTTGTTTGCATCAGTAGTTAGTAAGCGAACTAAGTAGACAGTGAGGATAGTGGGATAAGTTTTGAAGAAGAAGAGAGAGAGAGAGAGATAGGTAGTAAAAGAGATGTAGACAAGTTTGGTGTACATAATCGAAGCCATAGGGCGGAGCGACGGTGGAGATCTCTCTTCGTGTTTACACGCTTGGCTGACGCTGGCAATCGACGCGGCTTCGACGTCAATATACCTTCCATGTTACGGTTTTCCATCTTCTCACTAAATAAGAGGTAATTCTACAAATTATTCCAAGTGATTGTACGCATTCTTCTTTTCATTGATGAAGATATTTCCAGTTGATTTAATTCCGAAGCAATTGAACATATTCTCTGTCATATGAGTCAAATTAATTGTTTATTCGTGTGTTAGTAGAATTATTTTGTGTTTCGAGTTTTGAAAGTAATCATCGATGCTGTTAATTTTATCGGATTTTTGGTTTGAACCCTGATTTCTTTCATCGCAGCTTGCACGAAGGACCGTCCATCTGAAGTCCACTCAGCTGAGTTGAAGGCAAGAGGCAAGAGGTATGTTTGATAGGCAATTTTGAGTATCATTCAGATCGATTTTGGAGAATCGATTGGCTAGCATTTGATCCTCGTTTCACTCGAAGTTTGTTTTTTGGCGTTTCGTCGAGCATACGTGAAGCAAAAGCTCTCAGTGACGCTAACGATTACGTCACAGCCTCTGCTCTGAACGAAAATATGTTAGTAAAAAATTACTATATACACAGAGAAAAATGTTTTCTTAATTTAAGAATGTGCAGTCACTTAATTTAAGAATGTGCAGGTCACTTAAATTAAGAAAGAAAAAGTCACTTGATTTAAGTGAGAAAAATCACTTAATTTAAGTGACTTTTACTTTCTTAAATTAAGAAAGAAATAGTTACTTGATTTAAGTGAGAAAACTCACTTGATTTAAGTGAGAAAAATCACTTAATTTAAGTGACTTTTACTTTCTTAAATTAAGAAACAAATAGTTACTTGATTTAAGTGAGAAAAGTCACTTGATTTAAGTGAGAAAAGTCACTTGATTTAAGTGAGAAAAGTCACTTAATTTAAGAATGGCAGGTCACTTAAATTAAGTGACTGCACATTCTTAAATTAAGAAAACATTTTTCTCTGTGTAAATTATTGCAAATGTGCAAGTTCATGAATTGAAGTCAATTGATTAGCTTTAATAATGATATTCTCAGGAAAGTTCTTCTGATATTTTGAGATATTGGTCTTTATAGCTGCTCAAGTTGTATTGGAGATTCATCAGTTTATTCTTCCATGGTTGATATTAAAATTGTCTATTACTTATTGAATGCAATTTTTAGTCATTCAAGGAATCATAATTGCTCAATTATATATAGCATAACCGTGTACTACAGTATGTGCTTTTTTTGGCTCTGATGGGCATTTGCCTGGACTCTTATTGCAATAAATAACAATTACAATCATATTTCAATGTTATTCAAGAATAATGAACAAATTAAGTGTATAATTATTATCAGCTCGAATTATTGTTCGGACATTTACTTTGTTGCTTGCTTGTATTAACGATACTATAGATACAACGTTTCTGTGATGCGACCAATTACATCCATTACGCCCTGTTTCATCTTGATCCCACAGCGTTTCCAAGACTCATCGGCAATATTGCCTGAGTGGTTTCCCTTTTAAGCCGGCTTTTGATCTTCAGTTAAAAAAGAAAGAGAAAAAAGGAAAAGAGAAAATTTATATAGAGAGAGAAATGAAAATAAATAAAAAAACAGGGAAGCATGGATGGAAAAAAATGATTTGCTGCTATAATAAACAACGATTTTTGTTCTGAAACGATCTACCTCTTAGAAAAAGCTTGATCAATTATTAGCCTCGGCCGTTTGTCGCGTAGTCTAGCCTCTTTTTCCTGTGGTCCTTTGATCTTCTCTCATGTATTTCCTTGCGTTTCTCAGTCTCCCTCTTCTCCTTCGAACAACTTTCCTTCCTTTCTTCTTGTAATTTCTTCCTCAATCGTAAAAGTACTCCGGCCGAGTTTCAGCAACTCTTCAGCTTTCACGACAGTATACTACGGTCTCACGGAAGATGAAGAAACAAGAAGAAGGAAGATATTCTTGAGTGAAATGTGGTCTTAGTTTTCACAATCTCTGAGTTTTTTTACACTCTTACGTTTTACTTTTATCACTTTTATCTTTCTTCGTTACTTCATTTACCTCCTTTTCTTCATCTACGTGCTCATGATTTTGCAATTGATACTTGCAGCTCTGATGCACAACCAAACACTGTTACACAGTGTGAAAGAGCACTCAGGGATAGATAAAGTATCATTGGATAAAACAGTGAATTACTGACTTTGAAAAGTGCACACGAGTTTAATCCAACAGTTGGCTTCATCATTTCAATGACTGTCGAATCACTGAAAAACTTCTAAAATTTATCCTCGTCCTTTCATCCGACGGTGAAACTCAAGTCCATTTGTTCTCCAGTCACTCTTGCTTCTGCTTTTATTTCGAGCATTGTTGAAAGAAAGTTTGAACTATACTCAGGAATTCTTTCTATTTAGAGCGAACTAAATAATGACATTTCCATGCTCGATGAAGGCAAATGGTTTGATTTGACCAATTTTACTGCAAGTTTCCGACACGAAGCAAAAAATAAAAAATAATCAAATTTTTACTAAATTACCGTCAATGGCCCAATTGATGCCAACGGCCCGATTAATGCCACTTTTCATACATTTTCGTGATTATTGAACTTATTCGAATTCTCAAATCTAAGTAATTGATAACAGTGGCTAGAAAAGAATTCTGAGGACACCGAGCAGTTAAAATGTCCGATATTTCTCTAATAGATATGTTTCGAAAATTAATCCGTTAAATGCGACCAGCGTGCTCAGCAAAATGAAGCCCTAAAGCTCTTCATGTGGGGTTAGAGTGCCTCATCAGTTCAATGTTTGATATTGAGTAAATTTAAGTATTTAATAAATCGAAAATTGTATTGATTGTTAACAAAATCATTAGACTTTTATATAAATTGATGAATAATTTAAGAATAACGACCAGTGATGGAAATTAATTGACGGCAATTATTGGGACTCTCCATGGCAGAAATCGGGCCATGGGTAAAATATTTTCAAAAATATAAATTAAATAATTTTTATCATTAATTCAGGAAAATAATCAATGTAAATGATAGTCCAGACCCTAACAAGATAAAATATAACTTTTCTATGAAAGATATGTGGCAGAATAAGTCTCTTGGTGGCATTAATTGGGTCATTGACGGTATTCCTAATGGTATTGAGCTGTAATATTTCTCATCTTGAATTGTCTCACGTGTTCAAAAGAATTCATAAAATTCATGGAAATTTCAATGACAAAAATGATGCACATTAATTGGAAAAAAGCAGAATCTGAATAGATTTATCAATTTTCAGAGAATTAATTAGGCACCTATTGTATAGGTTATTTCCATCGTAGATGCAATAGAAAAGCGAGAGAGAAATAGATGGAGATAACTCTCAACGGATTTCGATACATCGTACTCATCGAAACATTCTGATTCATCGGCTGAACGATCATCTACAATGGGCTTTATAGTACCAGTGGTGGCTTGTGGAATACCTCTCCTTTTCATGTATTCTCTGCGACTCAATCTGCACACTAATTAACGAATCATTCAATTGGCAGTGCGTAATTGAAGCAAGTGAATCACTATCGTTTCGAGATTAGCTGCTAAATTCTCTTTTCAGAAATGTCGTATAATGTTCTATCGGTTACATTAACAGTATCCACTGTGATGCAGTGTATGACGAATTAGTGAAATAATTCGACGTCATTTGACAATTTCAGTAACTGATTTGGACAAATTCTATAAAAATCATTGAATTATCACCATTTTAGTTTCCAGGGAGATTAACGACATTATTAGATAAATTATAGATAATTCTGCTTGATAAAATTGCATATTGCTATGAAAATCTCAGCTCAAATCATGTCTACGTTTTATCAGAATATCAGAACATTATCTGGTGTTACAGGATAGATGTTGTTATTTATTAATATAACGTCTGCACAAAGTATGTTTGATTAAATAATAAATCAGACCAAGAAGTTTCATACTTCCTTCCTCAGCGCGGGAAAGAGGATGTAAGGGCTTTGCTGAAACAAATGGACAAATCTTTGCAAAAGGATGATAGGTGGAAAGGGCATCACCAACATATAAGGAATATTGCCAGCAAGTGTGGGGTATGGCTTAGTAGTTTTCGTTCTCCAGGGAGTCTTAAGGCTCCTTAACCTTCTGCAATGTGAGCGTCCCCATCCATTATGCACATCCATTCCTAATTGATTCTCTCTTCTACTTGTCCTCCTTTTCTCCACTCTCATCTCATTCCGCCTCTCTAAGCACCTAAGCATTCTTCATCCCTTGGCTTTAAAAAGATATCTTTTTCGAGTATATCAAAAAGAGCCGCAGAGTCCTTGAAAAATCACATGAGTTATTTTTTTTTCTCAATCTCTGGGTAAGTTGAACCCTGAACGTTACTTAGAGAGCGATGATTGGGTGGAATTTCAAGGGGTCGAGTTTCACGGTATCGAACTTCAAGGAAACCAATTACTGAATGAACATTTATATTATTCAGTTAATGAACGAGGCGAATCATGGAATTTGCTAATCTATCAATTTGAAAAATTATCAAAATGTGTTTTTGCGTCCATATTATTGTAGATTTAATTAGAGGTTATGTGGGATATTTGGACAAATAAAAATAAATTGTAAATGTCAATCTTTACATTTATTTTCTAAATTCGCGACGTTTCGCTCCTGATCAGGAGCTTCTTCAGGCTCTTCAGATAAATGTAAGTTGTCATGATATTAAAATTAAGATTGAGAAACAAGGAGAATAATTCATTTTCTCTCTTTCACTGTTCATTTTACGATTAACTGCAAATACAATACTAATTCACAA
This sequence comes from Aleiodes alternator, assembly GCA_963921955.1. Classification (NCBI taxonomy): domain Eukaryota; kingdom Metazoa; phylum Arthropoda; class Insecta; order Hymenoptera; family Braconidae; genus Aleiodes; species Aleiodes alternator. Next base: position 10,376,905 of record OY998109.1, on the reverse strand, counting down.
TATTCAAAGACAAAAAACTCAATAAATAAGTACACAAAATAAATAAATTAACGGACTAGTTGTGACTAAATTTTTTTTTTTTTACAAACGTGTGAAGACTAGAATAACAATGCTGCTCTGTGACAGCTGATGTTTATATCTCAGATATAAATATTTATATTAAATTATCAAAATGGTTTTTTTTTGATGATGACTGAACCACGTTTCTGCCAAAATTGTGCAGTCATAAATAATCCACGAAAAAAATGTTAAGAGCTTTCGCAAATTCTCCATCAAACTGAATTAATTTTGTTTTGACACAAATTATTTTCATTTCCTTCCCAAAAGAAAAAAGCAACGAATTCAACCCCTAACTAATCAGAGTAACCCGGGTAGAACTCAATAAAATGGTAAACGGGTGGAAAACAAGCAATTTGGTCCATCGGTTGAGGGTCATCACCCTCACTGATGTTATTCATGGGGGTGAATGACAAATCTGATAAAATCATTTCCAGAGCCCCCTCACGTCCCCCTTCTGTATCAGAATAGTGTTATTTTCATTTCTAGTGGGCGTTAGGAATCTACTGTCAAAGCGTAGTGAAGAGTATCATCATTGACATCTTCCTTTAGCTCTCTACTCGGTATAAATATATCCAATATAAATCCCTGTAACCATAATTCTCACTCTCCCTTTCATCGGGAGCAAAAAAATAGGCGAAGAACGCGTTAAGTAACGAAAGTAATATAAGAGGGTGGTTGTTACGGTTGTTATTAAATGAGACAGCCTAATAGGCCCATTAAAGGCTCTCTCTCAGCCCCCTTTGGTCCATTCCACTATATAATATAATCCTTACCGCACGCGCCATCCTCCCCACACATTAACTATCCCTGCACGCCCCCTCTTTTTTCACTCCATCAAGAATAACCAACACGAGTCTATACAACGGTTCTACCAATAGGTATATCATGGTACATCTTGCAACACGCGCCTACGTACGTTTTTTCGAAGATCACACGGGAGATAATGCGAGCTATTGGGTTAGACTTAATGATGGTAGATTATTTTGTTTCTTTCTTTTTTTCTTTTGCGGGCAGAAAAAGGCCCATTGTTCGCAGAAGCTTTTAGGTAGATACACACGGGGAATTTCAGTTGGTTGAGCAAGTTTGTAAAATATTTGGGGTATTTGGGATTTAGAATAACACGTCGATTCATCCAGATTATTTTAAGAAGATTTTCAAGGGTTGAAGGAGGTATTAAACTAAATTATTTGTATCAAATCTTCTGAGTGACAGAGAGATTTTTATTTCTTGGTGAGGTGAATTTCATTGCAGAATTGAAGTTGAGAAGAACTAAATGCCGTGGAATTGAGAAATCTGATGATTTTTCTTACTAATCTGTGATCTTTGAGGGAATTAGCAGACATGGAATTTGGGGAATATTTTCATTTGGTGAAGGGATTCTTCGAGTTTATGGGAAGATGGAGGATCGGTAGAGAGATTGACGTAATTCTAGGTCATTTTTCAAGTTCAACGCAATTATTGACAGTAATTGAAGAAGCTGATATCGGAAAACTCCAATAAATTGCAATTATTAGAACCAGAGATGTTCATGAAAACAGTGAGAAATGAATACTTTATAATTTCAAGCCGCACATGCATGCTTCTGTGTCATTGTTATCGAAAATTCCTCGGATATGTTTTATGATAACCAGCATGCGCAAAGATCTAACTTGGTTTTAGCCTCTCAAATGGGAGAGACAGAGACGAAACCAACCTATGGAGCAAAGTGATTCGGAATTTTTTTCGGTGTTATAGAATTTTTTTTTAAATAGCTAACAAAGAAAATATGCTGGAGCATTCTCACAAATTTTTCATGAAAGCTTTCACTCCGAGGATATGTGCGGCGAAAATGACAGTTTCTACCGCATACAACAATTAATTTCCAACGATATTAACAAAATAATTACACAGAGAAAAATGTTTTCTCAATTTAAGAATGTGCAGTCACTTAATTTAAGAATGTGCAGGTCACTTAAATTAAGAAAGAAAAGTCACTTGATTTAAGTGAGAAAAGTCGCTTAATTTAAGTGAGTTTTACTTTCTTAAATTAAGAAAGAAAAAGTCACTTGATTCAAGTGAGAAAAGTCGCTTAATTTAAGTGATTCTTAAATTCTTAAATTAAGAAAGAAAAAGTCACTTGATTCAAGGGAGAAAAGTCGCTTAATTTAAGTGACTTTTACTTTCTTAAATTAAGAAAGAAAAGTTACTTGATTTAAGTGACAAAAGTCGCTTAATTTAAGTTAGTTTTACTTTCTTAAATTAAGAAAGAAAAAGTCACTTGATTCAAGTGAGAAAAGTCGCTTAATTTAAGTGATTCTTAAATTCTTAAATTAAGAAAGAAAAAGTCACTTGATTTAAGGGAGAAAAGTCGCTTAATTTAAGTGACTTTTACTTTCTTAAATTAAGAAAGAAAAGTTACTTGATTTAAGTGAGAAAAGTCGCTTAATTTAAGTGAGTTTTACTTTCTTAAATTAAGAAAGAAAAAGTCACTTGATTTAAGGGAGAAAAGTTGCTTAATTTAAATGAGTTTTACTTTCTTAAATTAAGAAAGAAAAAGTCACTTGATTTAAGTGAGAAAAGTCGCTTAATTTAAGTGAGTTTTACTTTCTTAAGTGAAGAAAGAAAAAGTCACTTGATTCAAGTGAGAAAAGTCGCTTAATTTAAGTGATTCTTAAATTCTTAAATTAAGAAAAAAAAAGTCACTTGATTCAAGTGAGAAAAGTCGCTTAATTTAAGTGATTCTTAAATTCTTAAATTAAGAAAGAAAAAGTCACTTGATTTAAGGGAGAAAAGTCGCTTAATTTAAGTGAGTTTTACTTTCTTAAATTGAGAAAGAAAAAGTCACTTGATTTAAGTGAGGAAAGTCACTTGATTTAAGTGAGGAAAGTCACTTAATTTAAGTGAGGAAAGTCACTTAATTTAAGTGACTGCACATTCTTAAATTAAGAAAACATTGTTCTCTGTGTACAAATAAATTCACCTCGCCAATAAGAGATTCGATGCTTGATGTCCCATCAATGGATTAACCGCATCACCAGTGTGTGCGAATGTTGCTGGTGGACTTGTAGCACTAGTAGCCCATGAAATACCACTAGGATTAACAGTGGTCCTGCCAACTGGTGATCTCTGTTCACCACCAACAATTATTGATGTTGGTGAAATAATACGGCTTTCCGACGGCGATGAACTGTGTGACAATCCAAGTCTCTGTGACGTTGTTGCTGCTGTCGGTGATGCTCTGTCACCATCAGATTGTCTTTCAATTGTAACAGCAGCCGTAGCATCAGCACTTGGTGATTCTGGTCTACCAAGTATACTTGATATACTGAATGACGTATACTGTGGATTGCATGCTGGCCGAAGTGCAGCTTTACCCACATCGAAACTAAATGGATGACTGCCAATACCACTACAATTATTTTTACCATTACTTTTTTCTTGCAGTAACATTTCAGCTGGCGTTGAACTACTACGTGATTCTTCTAAATCCTCAGTTGATACAACTTCAATATCAGTCTCAGCCGACATGTCCTCCTCCTCAGTGACGTTAATCACCACCCGCTCTTCCGTCGGGTGGTGGTTGTTATCCACGTCTTTAATTTCCACGACCCTTCGGGCTTCCGCCGTCGGGAACAACACGCGTCGGACAATTTTCGCTATTTTTTTCAAATGTTATATACACCCACAAATTACATCAACCAAACATAAAAGCCCAATTAACGAATAAATCACAGTTCAATTGCTAACTATAATTTCACAATTTTGCTTAATCAAAACATTAGTCTTCAATTTCTTATTTATCGATAAACAAGTGAACAACATTATTGCCAATTTAATCCTTTTTGTTGATTCGTTTGAACACACAAAAAGCTTACATTATTTTCTCACTTGATACGCTTTATCAACGTTGTTATTAGAATAAATGATGAAAGAAAACAGACTTTTATTCAGTTTATACGTTGATGATAACAACACGATGGTGAAAAGATGAGAGGTGGTGGTCGCCAATTGAAGCGGCCGATCGCTCGATCGCGGTTCATTCGTAAACGATACTCGGAACAAGAAGATGATAGGAGACAAGACACTTGAGGTGGGCCAACCCCTACACCGGATACACACTCAGTATCCCCACTACTTTCATGCCGGGGTGAATCGTGTTCGTATCCCTTCCTCGCTTTCTGCTACGATTCTGGCCCTCTACATCGCGTGTTTTCAACTTCCCCTTCTCTCTTGCTCTCCCTCAATCTGTCACTGTTCGAGGCTCACACACGATCTCACAGTAATAAAAAAAAATACCGGCAATGATGTGAAGAACGTGTAAACCGATACCCGGTCCTGAGATTCGTCGCACTTTGTACTTATCAGTTATCAATAAAACATTGCCTTTTATTTCATCACTCATTCGTTAAATCTGAATATTCATATTATTTAATTCACGCACATTATCAAACGTTTAAATCCGAACTTTTTCCACAATTAAAAAAGCATTGAATTTTTTTTAATAAAAAAAATTATTGAGAGAACATTTGCCGATGGCCGCCGTTGAATTTCCATGCGAAACTACGATTCGCGATAAACCACAATGGCGCTGCACTCGTGCACCACACGAGGGTGTCTAATACTTGCCCTCCTCGTCCACAATTGCCCGTCCAATATCCTCTTCTCTCATTTGAATACCGAAAGAATCATCTAAATGAAAAATTTGATACAATAAAATAAATAAAAAAAATCCAAACAATATTTCACTTGTACTTGTGACGTTTTCATCAAAATTTAGTTGGACACATTTGTGAATTACAGTCTTGATGATCAGTAAGTGACTGTGACAGTACTAAGGACAAGCAAAACCGCAGGTCACACAGTTATGGGGTGTTGTACACCATACACGCATAGTGATAGGTCACAAATACACAATCCATGTGAATTTTTGTACTTGCAAGCATCAGTGAATATATATCACGTCACAGAGTCACTGATGAATCGAATTAGTGTGGGTATCTCTTGGTTAGTGGTAAATGAGAGATTCACATGCACAAACACAGACATCTGATGTTACACACACACTGAAAGTACAAACACATATATACACAACTTTGTAAGATTTTTTTTGTATTATTATTGTTATTATTATTGAGTGTGATAGAGTACGTAAATGGTATACAACAGTGAGAATCTAAAACGGGGTGGTTTATAACTGTCCGAGTGAGATACGTGACGAAAACTAGAGTGGCGAAGAAATGAGAACGAAATAGGCACGAGGTTTATGTTACTTTTTTATAATTATTATTATTATTACTATTATTATTATGTCTCTTTTCTCTCTGTTTTTTAACTACACAAAATCTAAACTAGTGTTGTATGCATGAGTGTGCCTAGAAGTTACTCGTCGAGTGTATTAAAGTTGTGTGTGCGCGAGAGGAAGAAACAAGTAGCGATAGAGATGAGAGAGGGAGTGAAAAGTAGGGCGGAGCTTATGGCATTGAAGGGGCAGGCCACCCTCGATTTCTCATAGGGTGGTAGGTGCGATCGATGGCCTGTGCTACGTTTGGTACGTTCACTGGGAGCTTACAGAATGGACCAATAGCGTGTCACCAATCCTTAACTCTGAAGATATACACATAAAGCGCGCGAGTGAATAGAAATGTGCGAGAGAGAAAGGGAATAGAGAGGGGTGAGAATGTTTGAGGGGTAGCATGGAGAGAGAGAGAGAGTGTATGATTTTAGTAGAAAACTGAAGTGTAGAGAGGGGGAAGAAGAATTGGTGAAAGGAGGGGAGAAGGCCGCGGGCCCGTCCCGTGCCACACCGTGTTACTTATCCATTATAACACTCCAAGATCTTGATTTAAGCCTGCAGCGGCGGTGAGCTTTTAACCAATTAGCCTTTATAGCCTGCCACCCCACTGTTCCTTTTCCCTCTCTCTCTTTCTCTTTCAAATTCACTGCTTTCCCTCCCTTCTTCTCCTGCTTCTCCAACTCGCCGTGTTTTCTATACTCCCCAGTCGTACGATCGTTTCTCCTCTCTTTCTCTTGCCTCATCGCAACTAGACTAGAGCTCTAGGAATTTCCTGCTCTCTCCTTTCTTCTCCACCTTTTATACGAAAACGCGCGATATAACCCACCTAATCTACCAGTTCGTTCTCTCCTCTCTCTATACCACTATATACTTTGGCTAGAGTATACACGTATTACTCACTAACGTCCGGGTACTTACGCTCGACCTGTAGCAACGTACTTATCCCCCTCCCCCTCCCACCCCCACATCCACACTCCTCACCTCTTTACCATCTACTGTATACCCCTCTCCTCATCCGCTAACTTTCATGGCCTCTCTTCACCCTCAGGAGTGTTATATCGAGTCACTCGCCAAGAGCGTGTGGGCAACATTACTGCTCACTTGCTCACACTGTCTCCATCCACCACCAGAGGGCCTAGCTCCTTTATCCCTCTCGAATTAGCCCATTCTTCTTCACTCCCTCTCTCTCTCTCTTTTGCTATCGCCTCGGTTTTTGGAACTATTAGAGGGGAATAATGGCGGAGCTCTTGTTCTCTCCCTAAGTAGATACTTACACATGCGGCCTCCTAAATAGCCGCACTGGGAATTTAACAGCGACCGCGCGCCCATTTTACTGTGGTTACACCAAGCTCCTTCTTTCTATAAACACACCAGTATTCTTTTTAACTGTTGAAATCACAACAGTTTTTTCTCTCTTTCTCTCTATCATCAATGAACGATCATTTTGTTTTATTTCCATTTCATTATTTTTGTGGAGTAAAACGTCCTTTGAAATTAATTCGGTAAAGTTTTTCCTCAATTATCGACATTGAATTGTTGAGAATGAGCTCGAGTACATAGAAAGAGTACGTTATATATTGGATTATTACTTTATATCTTTACTGAGAATCATTTATTTAAATCGAGATTATGAGTTTCAAAAACGAATCGACGTAGCAAGAGCCGGCGATTCGGCGACAAACATAAACATAAACAATGATTCCATAGGGAGAAAGAACTGAGGGTTCTTTGTCTTTAGGTACCGATACTTTTCGGGCCTTGGTGACAAGTATAGTTAGTCTCTCGTAGAGAGTTCACCGATGCATTGCACTGACGGTCCATCCTCGTGCAATAAAATAAAGTCTTGAATATTAAAGTGAATAAATTGTGTTGAGAACTTATTTATCACACCCATTTCCAATATTATACTAGTAGTATCTGCAAGAAAAAAATGTGGCATATTCGAGTTTTCAAATTTTTTTTTTAAATTATTTTTTAACTGGCGAGTCGCAAATGTACGTACAGTTGTGACAAAAAGATGAATGCTACCGTATACGTATAGAATGCATATAAAACACGAAAAAAGAAAGAGAGAATCGTAGAGGGGATGTATCAAGGGTGAAAGGTAACGAGAAACTCTTGGAGGCCTGGGGGCACGTCCAGGCAACTGCGGAAGCCCCGGTGAACTGTGGAGTATAAAAACCTACTTCGGTCGAGTATAATGAGGTTATTCCGAGAGCCCCAGTGATCGCTGCATGCTTCTTTTATTTTTTCTTTCATGAATCACAAGAAGAGGGGGTAAGAATAAAAATTTGTTGAAATTTCATCCCCCTTTTCTTTTTTTTTTTTTTCACTATTACACGCAGAATATCGGCACTGAGATTTTGTGGAAATTTTTGTCACCCGCTTAAGAGATTTTCTATTAGTTTGTTGGAGTGAAATGAATGCTCGATCGGTTTTTATGTGCTTTGGCGAAATAGAGAGGCAACTGGACATTTTTTGTCCGTAATACTCGACCACTCGTTGGTGGGCCATGGACGAGTGAATATCCAAGAGATTGCTCCTCTACTTTTCCATAATAGATGGAATGTAGTTTGAGAGAAAAAAAAAGAAGAAGAGAAAGAATAGTAGTAAATAAAAGAGAAACCTGGGCGATTTACTTTGTGCTTGACGCGCGGTGCGTTAAGAGGATTATATGCCTTACTTTTCAAGAGGTAAGTGGTGGGGTATATATGCATCACTTTTCACAGTAACAAAGTATTGTTACCTATTATCCGATGTGATTAGTCGATGATGCAGGTAAAGCTACCGCAGGGGGTCTCGCCCCATTATGCCGCAACTCTCAAGAAACATGTATACATTCCTTTTTTTTTGTTTTCCCTCTCTCTTTCTGTTATTCTCAAACGTGTGGCAATAAGCATAACAGTAGAGAAAAATGGGCGATTCTACAGTTCTTTATTTTTATTTTTGTTAGTTCAAAAAATACCGCCCAGTGGACAACCAACTGGGTATAATCGACGAGAGAGAAGATGAAAAAAAAAACGGGGAGAAAAAAAAATGTGAAAACGCTTCTTTCGCTTTTCTTCATCGTCAATGTAACATGAAGAAAAGCGGTTTTTCTGTATTTGCATGGAGGCCTGAGAGAATGGCTGAGTGCAGGGGAATTACGTATCGAGCGCTAGCCAAATCGATCGTTAAAAAATTCCTGCAAGAAAGAGAAAATTGATTGAACTTTTGGTGAAAATAATTTTTCATGTAAAAAACAAAAAATCGATTTATCGATAGAAAAGAATATAATGATGTTTAACACGTGCAATTAATGTATGGCGATGTAAAGAAAATGATAATAGCAAAAATAACCAATGAAATGGTGACACTAACGATGGATAAACAGGGTGAACAATGAGGCATAGTGAAACGAGTGAATATAGTAGGATTGCGTTGGAACGTTTAGACAACAAACGATTAACGACAGCCAGAAGGAGAGAGAACGAGCCAGAAGGGATTTTCAAGATACAATGGGCTTCATGGTTGGTAGGTTAGAGTGAAGGAGATGAACTGAGGAAGAAGAAAGAGAGTATAAAGGGGATGAACATGAAGGCAAAAGAGATGAAGTCATGCTGGATCTTCACAGTGTATCTTACATTATAAGCTATGTAGTCAGAGCGACTAATTACTCGACGCGCCGTTGAGAGTAAGCGCGAATTAAAAGGAAATTCTGTCTGAGTTTGTCGCGAAATGTTTCTCCCCTCATTCCTTTCCACCATCTACCCTTTAGATGGTAGCCACCGGGTAATAAAGAATGTAAAAGTATATACCGGTCGTCCGGATATCTTCATCATTTCTCTCATTCTTTTTTTTTTCTTCATTTCTCTCTCTATCCCACTCGACGTTTTTCTCGGCACCTTGGACAGAGATTTCCTCCACGATTTGCAGTTCCTTTTATTTCTATTTTTAATAAAACAAGAAAAATGTTGAAGAAAAATATTGAATCTCACGAGACGAGTCGCAGAGGTCTCATTTCTCATTAATTAAAATGTAAGCCCAGCACTTATCTCGTGAAATGTCTCTATCTCTAAGCTCTTTAATTTATTTTACCCCATTATTATAATCGCTGCTTGTTCTCATTACGCGTTTCTTCTTTTTTTTTTTTTTTCAATTCTCGTTCTATTTTAAGATGAAAAATAAAAAAGATGATAATGTTTGCATTCTTTTGTGGTAATTAAGCTCTTTTAATGAATTTTTCATAGAATTCCTTCATTTTCCTGTTTCTTTCTCGGTTTGTTTTTTTTTTCAGCATCTCCATCATCTCTGAACTTACATTTGGTGGTTTTGTTCTTTGGGCAACCGAGCAAATAACTAGACGTGCGAAGTATCCCTTATGGTTTGTTGGAAAATGGAGTCCATGCCTCGTAGTCGTTACTTGGGTAGGTGGCAAAAAAAAGAAAGCCCATATACTGAATAAAAAAGAAGAGATATATATATATATTTTTTTTCTTCTAAAAAGAGAAATGAAAGTCTCTAGAGTCTTGGTGTGAGCGTCAAGCGAAGAGGAAAAAGAGTCAGTTTTTCTTTTCAAAGAATAGACAGAGAGAAAAAGAAAAAAAACGAGAGATGCAAATGAGAAAGGAGGCATAAGTAGTTCGCTTCCTTTTCTTTTCTCCATAACCCAAAATGAAACCGCACGTGAAAATAGCGAGCAAGGGAAATATTTCAGTGACGCTTGAGTGAGTATGACTTTGGAAGAACTCGAGAGGGCCATATACTCATACGACACCTTTTCTTATTTGTTCTCGCTCTAAAAATGTATAACCATGATGTGCCCCTTTTTTTCCTTCGTTTCTTTCATAAAATGTCAACGTGGAAATTAAGAAAAAGATTTTTGAAGAGTAAAAAAGTGGAACTTTCAACTTTTTCAAGCAGAAAAATTACCCATTTACGTTGGAGAAAGAAAACACGTTTTTAATTAATTTCTCTTGATAGTTTATCAACGAAGTGAGGAAAAATTTCCTGTTGAGAGATGATGACGTTGTTGGGCTACTGCAGTTCGTGCAATTTCGGTAAAAGCTTAATGGAATTGTATACGTTTCTATCAACTCATTCTCGAAAACTGTTGATATAGTCTCCTTTTACTTCTTAGACTAATACCTGCAACACAACTAGAAATTTTGTCTTCGCGAGTGATCGCATAACTCAGAAACTATTAGAAGTAGTACAAAAAAATACATGTAATTCTCAAAGTACATGTACACAGAGAAAAATGTTTTCTTAATTTAAGAATATGCAGTCACTTAATTTAAGAAAGTGCAGGTCACTTAAATTAAGAAAGAAAAGTCACTTGATTTAAGTGAGAAAACTCACTTGATTTAAGTGAGTTTTACTTTCTTAAATTAAGAAAGAAAAAGTCACTTGATTTAAGTGAGAAAAGTCACTTAATTTAAGTGACTTTTACTTTCTTAAATTAAGAAAGAAATAGTTGCTTAAATCAAGTGAGAAAAGTCACTTGATTTAAGTGAGAAAATTCACTTAATTTAAGTGAGTTTTACTTTCTTAAATTAAGAAAGAAAAAGTCACTTGATTTAAGTGAGAAAAGTCACTTAATTTAAGAATGGCAGGTCACTTAAATTAAGTGACTGCACATTCTTAAATTAAGAAAACATTTTTCTCTGTGTAATCGGCTGAAAAAATTCATGGAGGTTCTCTCAAAATTAATTTTTGCCAGGAAGACACAAGTTTGAAGGAATTTCACTTTTTGAAGATGAAAATTTGCAGCAAATTGTTCATGAAAAAAAAAAGTTTAAATTCAATCAAATTTCATTTATACTTAAGTGGCCAATTGGCCCTTGGAGAAATCATTATGAGGAGAAAAAAATGATTCAATTCTCATTCTAAGTTGCATGATATCAATGAGGAATTGGAAAAATATCCTTTTTTGTACAGGATATTGAGAATCTTCACGATTTTCCGTTCGTAGCTTAGTTTCCGAGATATTTTCAGAAAATGAATGACAAAAAAAATGGACTTATCTATTTTTATACCGTTTCAGAGCAATTCAATTCGATAATTTCAATGAAATCCTATTGATTAAATTCTACATGAATTTATCATAAAATTCATGAATTGTCAAGATCATGATGCATTAAAATCCACCAATTATTATCGCAGAAACATTGATTCTAAGTGAAATAACTCAACGCATGTTCGACCAAACTTTTGAACAAAGAACGTTTTCATTAGAATAGAATATGGAATAGAAAGGGAGAGAGGTGGATGAAAAAAATTACCATAATAACAATTCGTAAAACTATCTGTATAGTTTTCACTGGATCATGCTCAGCCAAACTAAGGGTAACTGTTGTTATATCATAAAAGACTTTGATAATTCAACCGGGAGGAAATAATTATCCAACAATCCACTGTGCATCAAATCCTATTCAACCTTATAATATAAAATGATGAATATAAAAAAAAAAAATTGGGTAAACGACTCAATGAGAGAGACAGAGAAAATAAAAGAAAAAAATGAAAAGGCAAAAATATTTTCTCATTCAACAAGCGTAACCGAGCGATATCAACTGGGAGAGAAAGCTAATAAGCAACCAAGGAACTTGTGACTCGATTCAGGAAGCGCTCACCGAACTGCATTGTTAAATACACCCAACTGTATACTTCTCCCCAAACTATATATGAGATAACGTTGAATAAGGTTTTTTTTTCGGAGGGAAAGGGGAGAAAACAGGAGTGGCTCTGACAATGCGAGTGGCTTTTTCCTTTTTTTATTTATCCTTTTTTTTTTCCTCATACTGGAAGAGCCGTTGGCTGGAATCGGTGACAGAAGCCGATCGATCGTGTCGCCTCGCATCAAAGAAAAAAGGCAAAAGCGTTATATACTGCCTTTCTCCACCTCCCCCGTTCTTCCACCCTAATTCCAAATAATAAAAAAAAAAGAAGAATTAAAAAAAAGCATCTGAATTCGTATACTCGCGTAGTGGCAATATGGTTGGTTGTGTACCACGACGCGACATCCAGCTAATCAGAAAATGTAGGAGCACTGGTAGACTAATAGAGAGTGAAAAGGCATCAAATAAACAAACAGGGGACGGCAGTGGCGTCGCTGGTGGCTGAGTGAGAAAGGTAACGGGACGAAGAGGGTGGGGAGGGGTATGAGTGCGAGGCGGCGCTCAACGCAGAGGTTACACGAAGGGTACTCAGCGCAGAGCGTAAGTGAGAGAGAGAGTACATAGCATAGTCTATATATATGTATATACAGAAGTAGTGGGGAGAGGAAAAACACGGTGGAAACGAGTTTCGGTGTTGCTGAACGCTGAGTAGGAGGGGAGTAGAATTGAGTGAGCTTGGGGATTTTTTTTATTTCTCCGTGAAAAGAAAGAAAAAGAGGGAGATAGAGTTGAATGAGACAGAATGAGGAGGTAAACGAGGAGGCGGAGAGTTCGGGGATAGAGTGAGACACTTGTATAATAGAGGATGAGAGAGAGAAAGAGGCAGAGCGAGAGAACGGAGGGTGAGATAGGGCTATTAGGGCTTGGGGTGTAGGCGCCGCCCAAGCTATTATAGAGGGTTGTTTTCATTTCCCTTACTCTCCACTTCTCTCTTCTGGTGGCGTATTTCTCTCACCACCATCAACCACCTCCTTTCCGCTACGTATCTTCTCAGTATATATTCTGTGTGTGAAACTAACGATGAAGAGGGAATATTCCTGGAGTATGTGTGAGTGAGATGAAACGATATAGCCCGTTTTCCATGGCCTCAGCAGAGTTGTCGTATATATCTCTATCTATATTTTCGTATGAGAGATTCTACGTGTCTTCATGCCTCTCTCTCTTTCTGTCTCACTCTCGTTCTCGCTTTGACTATTAGACCGCCGATGTTGTGTAGCCCTCTCTGCATCACACACATGTTTGGCACGTGTGTGTAACATGTCAGAGGCATGAAAGAGAGAGAGAGAGAGGGACTACTGTCTCTTTTTAATGGAGTAAGTGGGAGTGAGAAGATGAAATTTAGCGGCTGGTTACTACGGCAACGGCTGCGCTATAGCAGTGGAGATGTGCCTTTAATAGGTACTCTCCTCTCTCTTCGGTTAGCTAGATGATGGGCGGCCCTTTCTACGTTTTGCCTTGACGATGCTCTGCAGAGTTTGCCCTACCAGGTTGACGAGATACCCATACAGTGACTTTTTTTTTTAAATTCAGAATCACGTCGGTTGATATTCAAATTTTTATGGATGGTTCATTTTCAGTTGTTAATAAATGAAGTTAAAAAAATTTCATTCAATTTCTGAAATTGAATTAATTCATTACAATTTCAAATGAATCTGCAAAAATTTTGATAGAATTTTTTTCACATTGTGATCAGTATTTTTTGAAATATCTCAGAATTCAATCAAGCTGGAGTAATTTTATTCCGTTTTTCCTTCACTAGAAAAATTTTTATGTCATTGAGGGGCGACAACCATGTAGAGCCTCGAAATTGAGCCTTTTTTTGGGAATTTTTTTCAAGGGGAAGAAATGAATGGATCTTTCTGAAATTTTCACAGTTTATTATATCTATTTTGAAGAGTATTTTCGATTTTTAGCAATGGAAAAATATTGAAAATTGATGGAGATATGGTCCGATGAACCCACATGGTCACGCCGTTTTTTTTTACGGTGCCAAGGGTGGCGTCGTGAAAAATGATCTGAAACGAAAATCCAAAAAGATGCGGTCAATATATGCCTGTAGTCAGTACCTAAACCTCTTTTTTCGATAATAAGTTAATAATTGTAGAAATGGGAGACGTAAAATCAAAACAGTCAAAAATTTCTTCTTCGCTGATGAAAAAAAAATAGTTAATTTTTAGAAATTTTCAATTTCCGCAGGTTTACGGACTGGTCTCATATATTCTGAAAACGTGTGCAAAATTTTGGCCCGATCGGTTGAATAGTCTCTGAGCAATCATTGGCACCGAAAAAAAACGTGAAAAAAAAAGTTTCGAGAAAAAGTTTTTCGGATTCTAGATATATTAAAGTATTTTTTAAAGCAAAAAAAAAAAAAAACGATTTTTTGAAGGTTCTACATGGTTGTCCTCCCTTAAGGATTCATTTTTGAGCGTGGAATTGTTAATAATGACACATTGATGTGCTACTTTGCACGTTCATTTTCTCTTGTTAAAAATTTACATTTTTTTCCTCCCATCCCCTCGTACCGGACGAAGTATGAGAGATGTTGGAATAGAAAGTGTTTTCATATTCCTGTTGAGAGGAGACGACAGGCTAGGAGTATATATGACAGTATAACGCAATGTCGTTGTTGCCTGGATAGAGATACATTGGTATGCATTTCAGTGACGGAGCTGCGGGGCAAAAGCGAACTGGCGGATGATGGCAGCTGAAGGGCAGGGTATCCAAGTGCAAAAGAGTAAGAGAGACAGAGAGAGACCTGAAAAAAATGAGAGCACGAAGAATAAGAGGAAAGGTAGGTGCGTTCCAGGAGGCTTTGGCTGGTGCACAGTGGCGACAGCTCGTCTAAATGCTAATAGCTTTATCGACTGTAACTCAAAGTCTCGGATTTCGATTCTTAGCGTTGTATGGTGTACGTACAACCCTCGGGTTTTTGTAGACACGCGCGCGTATCTCACGTTTCTTTCTTTAATTCTCTTTTTCTTGGGTTAAACTTTTTTTTTCTGCTCTTTTTTTTCCTGTCTCAAGATTTTTCTCTCGTCTTACATAATAAAAAAACAGAATTATAGAAGATGTGATGTTTTATGATGAGATTTCGTGATGTTTTTCGTTGAAATCAAATTATTGATAGGGATTTTCAAGAAACTTTCTTTCTTTAATATAAATTAACACTGATTAATAGTTTCTATTATTGAATTTCTTTCTATATTCTGATCGATCATCTTCCTCCAATTGTTTTTGATAGTACAGTGTAACCTTGATATAACGAAACTGAAGGGAAATAGGAATTATTCGTTATATCGAGTGATTCGTAACAGCGAGGTTTGTTATATAGAGGTTAGATTAAACTCGAATCGTTATAACAAGGTAAGAAAATTTCCATTAAAAATCTGGAAGATTTACTGTTGTCCATTAGTTTTATTTGGCCGGGGTAAATTCTTTTATCCGTGTGGACATTTATTCCGTACGGAAAAAATATGTATGCGAACATATATGTGACATATATAAAAATCATACGACATATATGTACGGCAAAAAATATAATAATCGACATATATTCAATATATATGTTCAGAAATATATTTTGCTTCATAATCAACGAATTTTTTTTTTTTAGTCAAATGTAAGACACTTTTCTTTACATCCTTCTTCAATTTTATCGATTTTTCAAGAGAAGTCGATTTGCGAGTGAGCCAGTTCAAATCACATTCTCTTCGATTAATTTTATGGAAATAGAATAATTCCATGTGAAAGTGGAGATAATCCGAATGAATTTCACATCTATTTTATTCTTAATAGCGTTAGAAAATAACAATGAAATTCGATTTATTTCATTTTCAAAGCTTAGTGAATACAAGCTCAAATCATCAATAATTGTGAATGAATTGAATAGAACATGAATTAAAGCGCTTATCCATATTGGACCAGCAATAACCATTACTATGTTGAATTGTTCGTTATATACTAGATTTACTCTAATATTCAAATATTATTTTCAATCAACTTGATTCAAATTGATATGAAAATTTGAAACTCGAAACGCATTAATGATACAGAATTGTTAATAGTGTTCCATTTAAATTGAATCAATATTAGTTTGAATTTATATAATAACAGTTTAACATCGATTATATATTTGCTGAAGTATAATGTGGACACCTGGACAACACTTGTGAGTCTTCACGAATCAACGAAACCGGAACGTCTCACTTTACATACAGATTAAGACTACAATTACATATATTGAAAGAAGAAAAAAATCTATCACCTAATCGGCTATTATATAATGAACTTTTAGTTTCAGAATAGTCTATAGCCACTTAAATTCTATTTGTGTAAGTCAATGAAACATTGAAAATCTGGAAGAATCCTTCCAACGTGATAACTCAATTTTACGGATTAACTCTTTTTTTCTAATATCCACCCAAATTGCCATATTTATGCTAAGTGATAGGTTATTCAACGACGGGGTTCATGCTGTATCTGTGGACAAAGCACTTTCAATTATCAGAGATCTGAGTATCGAACTGAGAACCTAAAGGAATTCGCGGAGAAGTCCAAAATATGAGAAAAAAATGGAAAAAATTGTAGACAGAGATAACAATATATTGAATTTTCTGTTAAAATTTGATAACCATCTGTAATGATTTATTGTATTCTTTATTTTAAATAATTCGTTCAAACGTAAATTTTGAAAATAATATTGAAACTAAACTCAATTTTTTCAAGGATGAATGTTAATAAAAAAAATAAGATAGTGAGAAATAATTTTTTAATTAACGAAACTGGCAAATTCTCAATCATAGTCTTTCGTTTCAAATTATACATAAGGAAATATAAAACATAAAATTTTACTTCTTTTTCATAAACGCAATAGAAAATTATAATACCTTGAATTTCGGTCACAAAAAATAGTTTCTTAATAAATACGTTACTTATCTTTTAATTACAGGAAAAATGAAAATTGCCTCGCTTCATTGCAATAGATAATAAGTCGATAATAAAAGAATACAACAAAAAAATGAACGATTCCATGGAATTAGAAAATGATAAAAATTATAATCGACAATAGAGATGTTTCCTCTGCAGAGAATTAGAAGCGAGAAAGCAAGCAGTGTGAAATTTCAGGGCTCGTTGCCCATTGTCCTGCGTTTACCTAAATTTATAGAATGCAACATTGCCACGTTTTACGCCTGGATAATTTTTTTTTCAATTATCGAAAGCATAAATAAAGGAAAAATCTATTTCTGTACCTAAGCCACGAAAAAACGGTATTTCTAACTGCGCGAAGCCTGTATATACATAGAAACTATAAAAAATAGTCTATGTACTTCGGCTGTAAAAAAGTCGACTGCAGTTGCCTTCTTTCTGGCCTAGGGTCGTAATGTACTTCACAGAAAGTACAAGATTGCCCCATTACACCTTAAGAATACATATTTGTATCAACATTCTGTGCAGAGAACACATATTATTTTGTTTTCCATTTCCTTCACAAGCTAGCACTTTATGGTTTATCCCGCAAGTGCATCATTCCTAGATTGATGACTATAACTGAGGAATTAATCCATTTATTATAGAAATTGAACAGTCAAATAGTAGAAAAACATTGAGATCATTTGGAAATTGAAAATGTTACATTAAATTTCAACTGACCAGAATATTCAGAAAAAAACATCAGAGAAGAGGTTTTTATAATTTTTGTTTAATAAAACACAAAGAAAATTTTTGATCTGAATTGATAAGAGTACCGTAACATGGGAGGCGCTAGTTTGAGAGTGGTCACGTGGCCCAAGAGGGTACTTCTAATTACCGATAATAGCTAGAGAAAGTAGTGGCCAGTATTAAAACGAGCCACGGGGCAGTGATGTACTATACAGCTCGTGGGCCAAAGGGAGAAAGCTCGAGAGAAAGACAGAGAGAGATAATATGGGGTGGCTTTCTCGATGAGCCCTTCGATTCATTCTAAACAACAAAGCCCCGTCGGCACTCCCGGTATCCACTTCCCACCGACAATCATTTACTCTCGCTGGAGGCCATCGCTCATCACAATGGCCAAGTTATCCATCCACTCCACTGGCTACTTGTCCATGAAACGACCAACTCACTACTGGCTAAAACTCTCGACGTCTCACCTCTTAATTCCCAAGAGTTTACTTTTCTCTTTTCTCATTTTTCGCTGGCTCTCATGATAACTCTTGTTATTTGTATATCCTTGAATACAACACACGTAATGGAGAGATGCCCCTCGGCATGGACTTGTTCATTTTTACGTCTATCTACTTTTTATCTGAATAACTCGGTCTATTGTAGCCCTGAGAGTCTTCAAACTTTTTAATTGAAACATCAAAGTAATTATCAATTTTCATGGGATTATTGGGTCGTTTTGTTTCCGAGAATATTGAGCTATATATATGCAGAGGCGAGTCTCTTAAAAGTTGCTCCCGTAATTTTTCTATTTCACCATCAATAATAAATAAAATATATGAGGTTCTATAAATTTTTCCTTAAATTGTTTTTACCAGAGAGACAAAAAGTCATGATACTTGATGACCTGTTTTTCTTAGGACTGATTACTAAAAAAAGTCAAGGATTAATAAAAAAATAATGATATAATCGAGTACCATTGAGACTGCCAGAAGCATATGTAGTAAAATCTATACACAGAGAAAAATGTTTTCTTAATTTAAGAATGTGCAGTCACTTAATTTAAGAATGTGCAGGTCACTTAAATTAAGAAAGAAAAGTCACTTGATTTAAGTGAGAAAACTCACTTGATTTAAGTGAGTTTTACTTTCTTAAATTAAGAAAGAAAAAGTCACTTGATTTAAGTGAGAAAAGTCACTTAATTTAAGAATGGCAGGTCACTTAAATTAAGTGACTGCACATTCTTGAATTAAGAAAACATTCTTCTCTGTGTAACGTTTTGTAGTTTGTGAGACAGTTTTTCTACAAGTGTATCCGTAATTCATTGATTATTGAATAAACTCTCTTTCTGAAACTATCATTACATATGAGTCGGATAAAGACAGCTTTTCTAAATGATTCCGCAGCAATTACAAGCAATCATTAATTCTTTCCGGTCAACAAAGATATTTGTTTCCCTTGAAAATCTGTTGCACCACAATTTTAATTTGTTTATTAACGTTTAATAAAACTATTATAGTCCCCATGCTTCCCAGGAGACAAATTACCCCCAAAATCATACAGACTAAAAGTAAGAAAATTGACTGTAATCCCAAGTGGAATGCTAACCACTCAGACGGTTGAGCATGTTTTGACGTATTATAATAAATATAATGCACCTAAGGGTGATAAGAAAATTGATCGATTGTGATAGGGCAAAATGGAGGGGTGAGAATTTAGATACAAAAAATAGGGTAGAATGCGGGAGGTTGGCGTTGATCACTGGCGTTAAACTGAAACGTGTGTGAGATAGAGGCTGTCATTGTCCATAGTGGTAAAGAGAGAGCCCCCGTGTGTCCCATTAAATGCGAACGTAAGGAGTCCCCAGTTGGTATATTGTCTCTTTATTATTGGGATAGATGGATAGATGGATTTTTGCGTTTGGTTGACTTTTGTAGTCCTGCTTGGTTGACTCCACATGTCGCATTCTAACTTGTTATAACATAACCATGATTCGGGAGAAGGGCGGAAGGTAAGTGAGTGAGAGACTGTATAACCATGATGGTTTTGTTGAGTAGTTTGTGTATTCCACACTCACTTTTGGCCCCCAAATGGACCATACTGGGGTTATGTATGGTCGCACCCTAATAGAAGCTGAGGCAAGTGGTTTCCCAGTGGACCCAGCCAACAGGAACGAGTGCCTCTTGGTTATATCCTTTGGTATTTATCATCGATTATATACTCAACCACTGGCTTCCTGTGTATACTCTGGTGTTGGTAAACTTGGGAATTGGCTCTATAACGCCCCGTCGATTTTCAGAGGAAAAAAAATATACGGATGTATTCTTTTCTCATTTACTTTACTTTCTTTTTTCGAGTGATTGAGGAGAGTGGATTTGTCGAGGATTTGTTGCCAAGATTACTACTTCCAATTTGTCCTTATTTTCACAATATTTATTCAATATATGGAAAAATATTTATTTCTTTTTTAGAGTTGGTGGAAATCGTGTTTTTCATTTGACAATGATCTTTCTTTTTCCTTTGCCTCAATCCTGTTCATTTTTTCAAACTTATATTGCAATGATTTTGAATGGATTCATAAATGATCGATCCGCATACATGAAATAACTAAAAGAGATCACTTGATGCATTACAGATGAATTATTTTAAAAATGACTCGAGAATTTGAAGAATAATGTTCAAAATTGTTAATTCCGTAGAAATTTTGGTTATTCATTTTCATAATTAATGACTTTTATAATGATTAGATGATTCTTTGTTCTAAATACTTAGATAATTATATGCTCTAAATGATTAGGCAATCGTTTCTTCTAAATAATTGGATAATTGAAAAATTAAATTTTCTTATAGACAAATACCATTTTATCATTTTCCGCATCTGGCGAGAGGTTTTTTAGTTACGCGACCAATGAAAAATGAAAAATACGCAGATTTTTTTCACTTTTATATCCTGTTACTTTTGTTGTTACTATCTAAATATTAATTCATTGAAATCGGTAATGTACTAATTGCTCTAGTCATTAATAACTTGAACAGTTAATTGACTAATTATTTTGAAATAAGTTATTCGAAAATTCTAATCACTTACTGTTCGGATAATGAAGAATTCAAACAATGAAACTTATCAGTATGTGATTAATAAATAATTTTCATATTTGAATCACTGATTATTGGCATACTTAACACTGTCATAAATGAAAGTATTGATTTTCTATACAATGGATAATTAAAAATCTACAATTTTTTTATGCCGATCACTGATTAATAGAACTGTTAATATATGAGGCGTTTCACGCTATTTCACTCACTTCTCGAGTCATGATTTTTAATTTTATTCATTTTTTGCTATGTTGTGAAAATGCTTAAGAGAACGGTTTCATGTGGTTGATAAATAATTATTAAAAGCACCTTGAATGGATGTAGAAAGTGGAGAAAATTAATCTGATAATTAATGCTTTAAAAAACGGAATTATTTTTCTTCCCCTATAAGTCTTCCAGAAACTTCGAAATTGACTATTTCAACATTTAGCAGGAGTTTCAAAGACGATTCACGTTACTCTATGATACTTAGTGAAGTAAACGTTAGATTGAACCTCCAACAGCAAATGGCTGCCAGAATAGGATAGTGTAGAGAGACTTCTGCGAGCTTCAGTGATAGCAGTAGTTCTCGTAATCTCAGAGTGCGAATAATCGTTACTGAGCGATACTCCAGCGCCTCAAGGTACATACAGTACACATACAGAGCATATATACAAAAGTAGTGAGTGTAGAATGGATCGTACCTCATTCTACTTATTCTCACTCTCAATTCCTACTTCTCTTGTTCTCCTCTCAAAAGTCACTCGATGAAGGGTGAGAGAGAGAGAGAAATAGAGTGGGCGTTTTGGTGAAACTTGAGAATCACCGCAGTACCCGCACTCAAAAGCCACGGAGAGTTTGCTCGTTCTAGATATATACCCAACTCTATGGTACGCGAAAGTTGTTTCACCAGCAAACTGCCGCTTTTCTCATTTCATCGAGTATAAATTTTCCATGATTTTTAGAACTCAGAAAAACAGAAAAAAACGAATTCAGTCTATAGAACTTTTTTACACAGAGAGAAATGTTTTCTTAATTTAAGAATGTGCAGTCACTTAATTTAAGAATGTGCAGGTCACTTAAATTAAGAAAGAAAAGTCACTTGATTTAAGTGAGAACACTCACTTGATTTAAGTGAGAAAAGTCACTTAATTTAAGTGACTTTTACGTTCTTAAATTAAGAAAGAAAAAGTTACTTGATTTAAGTGAGAAAAGTCACTTGACTTAAGTGAGAAAAGTCACTTAATTTAAGTGAGTTTTACTTTCTTAAATTAAGAAAAAAACGTCACTTGATTTAAGTGAGAAAAGTCACTTAATTTAAGTGACTTTTACTTTCTTAAATTAAGAAAGAAAAAGTTACTTGATTTAAGTGAGAAAAGTCACTTGACTTAAGTGAGAAAAGTCACTTAATTTAAGTGAGTTTTACTTTCTTAAATTAAGAAAAAAACGTCACTTGATTTAAGTGAGAAAAGTCACTTAATTTAAGTGAGTTTTACTTTCTTAAATTAAGAAAGAAAAAGTTACTTGATTTAAGTGAGAAAAGTCACTTGACTTGAGTGAGAAAAGTCACTTGACTTAAGTGAGAAAAGTCACTTAATTTAAGTGAGTTTTACTTTCTTAAATTAAGAAAAAAACGTCACTTGATTTAAGTGAGAAAAGTCACTTGACTTAAGTGAGAAAAGTCACTTGACTTAAGTGAGAAAAGTCACTTGACTTAAGTGAGAAAAGTCACTTGACTTAAGTGAGAAAAGTCACTTGATTTAAGTGAGAAAAATCACTTGATTTAAGTGAGAAAAGTCACTTAATTTAAGTGACCTGCCATTCTTAAATTAAGTGACTGCACATTCTCAAATTAAGAAAAAAATTTTCTCTGTCTAATTTCCAAAAATAATCATCATTTTGTATTCACAAAATTTTTTAATTCATTTTTTTTTTGTTATTAATATTGACGAAACTACAGAGTAATAAACATATAAAACACAAAGCAAGTATATTCATCATTAAGACAAAAATCCCTGTAATGAATCCTGCGAAAGTTACAAAGAGAGTCAAACAATACTTTTCCATCTAATTCAAAGTAACCGAGAAAAAAAAAGAATATGTGAAAAACGAAGAAACATAAAAATCCTTCAACAAACGAAAACATCGCTGAGGGCTGGATAATTCAACACCCGTATGACCTAAGCTTTTTCCTGTACTCATATCGCAAATGAGTGGAAAAAAAAAGAGAATGACTAACTAACTGAGAAAGAGTAGTGGTATATAAACCAGTCAAAGAGAAATACCCCAGTCGTGTTAGCTTGAGTATCGAGGGCTTTTACATATGGCATCGAGGCTAGCCAAGTTATTCGAAGCACTGAGAATTATTCTCTGTGAGTTAGTGGCTGTTATAGAGGGTGCTGGAGAACAGATACTCCTCAACAATATATGTATATATATATTAGTATTAACAAAACTCGCTGCAATCCTCGGTGCCTGTTCGCATACACTAACAAACACGCTAATGTATGTGTGTGTGTTGGAGAGTATATCCAGAGGGCACTCTGGCGACAGGAGGCTAATATTGCCAACGTTAATTTGCAGAAGGGAGGAGGAGAAGTAGGAGAGATATGATGGTGCGCCGGAGTCAGAGGAGATAGGCACACGGCAGTGGTCGAATACGAGGATGCGCGCGCCTTCTCCCTTATATTTATTTCCGGAGCTTTTACGCTATGAGCGGTGTTTGTAACACGTACACACAGCGTAATTGGAATGAGAAGAGAAGCAGAGGGACTATGGAAAGAAAAAAAAAAGGAAAATCTTGCCCAAAGCTGAGTGAGCGAGATAAAAATGTGGAGTACTGAGAGTGCTGAGGGCCAAAATAATTTTTTTTTTTAAATAAGAGAAAAGGAATGAATGAATTCAAAGGGGTTGAGGGCGGATTTTACAGGAGTTGAAGAAAATGATGAATTGGAGTGAAAATTTTTTTCAATTTCTCATTCAAACACTGTGTAACATATAAAATATCTGGAATAACCTTGGAAAAATGAGGGAAAAAAGGAGGGAGATGGTATTGGTATTTACGCCAGGGCCACTTGTCAAGAGTGAAAGAGGGAATTTTTGTCGTTGGCAATGGGGTAGGAGGGTGAGTCGTACACGAGCTGTAGAGGTCGTTGAGGAGATAAAAAAAAAGGAGAAAAAGACGGTGAAACCGTGGTTTAAGGCTGGGAGGTCTCTCGCAACATCCATAGCTCGCCCTACGTGCTGTCCGACAAGCTGTAGACTTCACCCACTAAATTAGAATGAATTGAGTTCTTCTCTCCCTCAGCGTTCAATCATTACTTTTTCTTGTAAGTTGTAAAAAAAATTCATTCAATTTTTCTTTATCGACACAAATAAGAAAAAAGACTTTTCTAAAAAAAAAAAGTTGGTTTCTTTCGGTTTTTCTACTTTTATTCGTTTTCTGTAGTTATGTCTTTTTGATCCTGTGACTCAATTTTTACCATCACGATTCTTTTGTTCTTCTCTTTTTGCAGGCTCTTAACTTGGAATATCTTCTTTCAAAAGTTACATAAAGTTTTTACGATTTTTCTTGAGCTCTTGCGGCTAAGGTTATTCCTGTGAAAAAGATGTAGTCCCATGTGACGTAGAAGCAAAGGTAGATGGAGAGAAAATAAAGGTAGTAGAGAGAGGGGTTAGTGGAAGAGAGGGTGGAGAATAATCCCGTGTATCTTTCGGATAAGAGACCTATAAATTTGTTTGCCTTGTCAGTTGAGCATTAAGGCGGGAAGCTCCAATCTGTTGGGTACTGCTCGATGCTAGTGTCGTGGATTTTCCAATGCCAACCACATTCACCCGAAGAAATCCACATTTTCCCCATCCACCAGTCCTCACTAACCTCCCCCTATTTGCCTCCTCTCCCTTTAGTCTTATAACCACTCCTTTCTGTGAGGCTGTGTGCATACGTGTGTATACATCCCATAACCCATAATGTCATAGGGAGTTTCATGTGGTAGTATAAGAGGGTAGTTTGAACTGAGGGTAGGAGGTACCAAAGTTCTTGATCCAACCGCTAGCCAAGTTTCCCGCCTACCCCATCTTTGTGTATATGAGAATATCAGGATTGTGGGTAACGGGTTTGCCGCATCAAATCCAGGACACCAATTTTCGTGATACCAGATTAATGTTGATGGGAATTCTTTCATGATTTTCCCTCTTTTTCACAAATAAATTCTCATGAAAAATTCATTTTTTTTTATTTTTCAGATATTTAATAGTTTTTTTCTGAGTCGACAAAGAGTGAGTCTTTCTGGATGAAAAGCTGAAGAGCGAAGATCGTAGGTCAAATCATGGCCCTTCCTACCATTTTTATAGGCAGGTTCTTTTTTATAATAAAGTTATTTTTATGTTATTCATTTATTATTAATCCTGCTTTCTGTACCATGACCTCACTTATATACGAAACTTTTTTGCAACATTCGTTATAAGAATGAAGTCTTGGTATCTAAACTACGTGGAAAGTCATAAGGGATATGAGTTGAGTCTGGCCGTAACCATATGCGTGCAGATCCTTGTGCTGCAGTCTCCATAGTTTTGGAAGAGAGCACCAGAGCATGCGCAAAGATCTTGCTTCTAACATCTTGACTATATTTTAATGCCTCAATTGAAAATTTATGTGTTTACAATTCGGAATCAATTGTTTATGAATGACTGAATGATTTCTAACGTCTCAATGACTCATTCTCTAACTGTGGAAATTTATCAAAATCTTCTGCATGTAGTGAGTATTTTTATCTCAATATTAAATTTAAACAATAATAATTCATTAAATGTATTGAAATGATTGAACCTGAAAATATTCTTTTTCCTTCTTCGGATGGCTGATTATTAAAATTTTAACAACAGCGCATAGATCGAGGGTATTGTGTTAAATTGACATTTTTGGCTACAAAGAGTACATAAAAGATATGGAATTAAAAAAAAAAATGTATTTCAAGAGTGTATTCATTGAGCCTCACAAACCGGACACCAACACCTTTATGAATACTCTCATCAAAAATTTCGAAAAATAGCCTTTCTTCAAAACGTTTCAAAATGGAATTCTGTCTTAACTGTCATTGGTAGGAAATTTTTTTTTCGAATGACATACAGTGCAATGTTAGTCCGTGAAATTTTAATTTGCCTTGAATCAATCATACAAGTTAAGCTGATATGATGGACTATGAGAATTTCGAAAATCGCAGTTGAATTCATCATTCAGTAGTAAAAATAATATCAATAAAAATGATGTTTCTCATAAACTTTTACACAGAGAAAAATGTTTTCTTAATTTAAGAATGTGCAGTCACTTAATTTAAGAATGTGCAGGTCACTTAAATTAAGAAAGAAAAGTCACTTGATGTAAGTGAGAAAACTCACTTGATTTAAGTGAGTTTTAGTTTCTTAAATTAAGAAAGCAAAAGTCACTTGATTTAAGTCCGAAAAGTCACTTGATTTAAGTGAGAAAAGTCACTTAATTTAAGTGACTTTTATTTTCTTAAATTAAAAAAGAAACAGTTACTTGATTTAAGTGAGAAAACTCACTTGATTTAAGTGAGAAAAGTCACTTAATTTAAGTGACCTGCCATTCTTAAATTAAGTGACTGCACATTCTTAAATTAAGAAAACATTTTTCTCTGTGTATTTGAATCGAAATTTGCAGTCTCAACGGAAGCTCCAATGTACTGGAAAATATCGATCTGTGAGCAATCAATCTCATCTCATTCTACATCTGTTCTTTTTTGTTTCCGAATGAAAGCTTTACTCCCGTCAAATTTTCTCGACTTCCATTTTTTTGCTAGAAATTACCTAAAATCATGTGAAAAGTCCGAAAACCGTATTTAGAAAAAATATTTGTGGGTATGTATGTGTGTATGTATATGACAATTCATCAGATTCAAAGAATAACGTTGATTAAAAATTGGTTACCAAGGAAAAATTAAAAATTGAATAAATCAATCGATATCCACAAAACATAAAAATGGCAATTCGAATGAAATCATTGAATATTAGTTCGAATTAAATTATTGAATACTCTCCCCCTTTTAAATTTAAACAAAAATGGAAATTCATGTGCAACGACTCAGTAAAAAGTGGAGAAAAAAGAAAACCATTCGAAAGCGATTTGTTAATAAATTAGCAGATAAAGCTAGAATGAAGTAGATAATCATGCAAGTTACCACTTGTTTCTTTAATATACTATATATCTCAATTGTGAACTTATGATAAAAATTTTTTCAGTACACGATGAAAACAACTATCGTGATGACTGAACAAGGCGTTTTCTTCCACTTGTTCTTGAGTAATTTCGATGAATTTACTCGAGATTCTCAATGAGTGTAAAAAACATGGAAACTCGTGGAAAAAACTTGAAAGAGGTATGGAGTGGAAGAAGTTGTGCGGTACCGATTAAGGAGAAAAGGATACTAACGGGTAGTTAACTGTCCATTCTCTCTTATCTGAAAGAAAAAATCAATGAATTGGATATTTCAGTCTTCCAAAATGGATTATAGAATAGATTTATCAATAAAATGAAATTATCCAATCTCCCAAATTGGATAATTCTTTCCCGCGATAAAAAAAAAAGGCTGAATGATACCATTGAAATTCATCCCGTCACTCAATTTCGAATGAAAATAGAAATATAAAACATCAAATTAATCATATAAAATCCCGTCCGGAATTATTTAAAAAATTATGAATTCATTGTGATATAAAAGCCAGTATAAAATGAGTTCAAAAAACCTTAAATATCCAGAATAAATGTTGATAATAATTCTGTATAAGTCTGTCAGTGTATTAAAATGCTATGGATATAATATGAAACGATTGTAATCACTAGAATCCCATTGTGATTGGAGGCGGAGAGTGTACAATTGTTGGCATATGAATGTGTTTACAATACCAGTAGTTTCGAATTGGTAAGTGAGCGCTGGTGCATAGTGTACTTCACCATACTCAGCATATACATGTGTGTATAGCTGTGCCAATTTCAATGTTAGCTCCGATTCATTATAATGCCCATTCCCAGGAGAGTAAAAGAGAGACAAATAGAACAGAGCGAGTACAGTATAAAGAGTCATCAGTGCTCTCCTGATCGTTCTCATTAAAGGTGTACCGCAAAATGGTATCAGTTGTTTCTCATTAACGATTCACGTTGATGACGCGGCTCATTACGCTCCTATATCCCATACTCTGCGTCCCTTGTTTGTTAATTTTTCCCTTCATTCTTTTTTTTTTCTTTCTCTCTTCTTTATTATTATTATTATTCATCTTCTCCATTGGCTTTATTTCTATTCCCTAGAAACATGAGCCAAAGGGAAAAAATACGAGCAATCAAGAACTTCCATCAGTACTGTTATCCCTTTGTGAATGCCTTTTTTTCTCCGATTTCTTTCACTTTGATTTTTTCCCCTCTCCATTCCCATATTTTAAAAAGGTTCATGAGTCGATGATAACTCATTCGACCAGTTGAATAGGGAAATCGATATGGTGTCCGGTAAAAGGTCTGCTATTGACTCCTGTGTATGGTAGAGAGAGAGAAAGAGAGAGTGGAACCCTTCGTGGTTTGTGATTCCTCCTTCAAAGGCTTTGTTGTACGTTTCCTCGCTACTGTGGAAAGATCGATTTGAATCAAAGGGTCTATAGTCAAATTGGTATCTGAGGCAGGTTTGACTTGTCTGTTGTGCATTCTCTGTTGGAACATGGTGGAATGAACAGTTGGAAGGTTTTTTTTTTTCGTGGCTCTTTTTAAAAGAGTCATGTGCATTGAGTCCTCTTTTACTAGTGTAATTCCATTCATTTCATCCGTTTGGAACCTCCAAGATTATCGTTATTTTAATCAATTTAAATTTATGGGTAATATAATTAACCTGATATCGTATTAATAAGCAATTAGGCACATTGTCGGAAGCGATGGAATTGACTTCCTTCCAGAGTACTTGACTCAAACGATTAATGTAGAAATTATCAACTGGCACTTTATGATTCTGGGGGTCGGAAAGGGGCAATTACCGACTGCAATTATTGGAGATTCTTGTGGCTCTGTAATCACTCACTCAGTCGGCGGACTCAGAACTGCTTGCCCAGGGAAGGACGATACTACGTACTGTGGCTGAGAGGTGAGTTACTTGTTCTACTTAGGGATGATTGATGCAGCTGTTGGTAAAGCAGACAATGTGAGGCATTTTTTTTTTTTTATACAATGTGAGGCATTATCTGACGAGTTCTTTATTATCGACGGAAGAATAACGGTTTCTTTGGGGAAATTTTGCCGAGAACTTATCATTACTAGGAAATTATTGTTACACTCAGCGAGTCTGAAGTCCGAAGACCTTCCTGATTGATCGCAGATGACACCAATGTCAAATTTCTGAGACGGAAATTCCTGAATAAGGAGAAATATCCTCTTCAGATTTCGGCCTTTTGTATTTCAAATATCGAGTAGTAATAGTGCTTTTCTCGATTGATTTCGTGACTTTTTCTTTTTATTACTTTGAGTCTACAGACTAATTGTCAAACAATTAATCTCGAATAAGACATTTCTATTTAAACTCCATTTTTTTTTTGAAGTGACCGATTTGAATAAAGCTTTGAAGAAATATAATTCTCGACAAGTTACCTAACTAAATAATCTCAATCGTGTAGAAATGAATTCACTGCCCGAGTTATAGCTCGCTGCAACTCTGATTCCATCAATGCATATCTCATCTCCCTTACAGGCGCAAATTCCCCTTCGTCTCACTTGAGAAAGGGTTTGACTACTGTAAATCCGTGAATTCCAATATAAACGTCAAGTTAGTCTCTCTGGAGCCCTTCGCTTCGTCCTCACCACAGTGAAAAGAGATCAACATTTCACGGGACCCTCTCATCTCCCTCTCAATTTTCCCCTGCAAAAAACCAAGAAGAAAAGGAGAAAAAAAATCTTCAAAGCCACTTCTGTCAGCCTCTGAGAGACTCTCCTCTCCCTGGCAATACCAACTAAACAAAACTCTCTAACCAGAATAAGATGGCTTCACCTACATTAATCCTGAACGATCATTTGCCAAAGAGGAAGTTTGAGGAAGACAGGGCAATTTTGGAGGAGGATGGATAACTGAAACACACTAGTTATATACGGAAATTCGCCTAAGGTCCAGATAACGAAGTACCACAGTTTGGGTAATTAACGGCGTTTTCCACCTCGGGAGTGATGCGGCTCGTTAAGGAGGTCTGTGCACATAGACTAAACAACGAAAAGCCATTCGCCTTTCTATTCCTAACCGTACAGCATCAGTCCGCCCTTTGCCTTTCTGCAGAGGCCCACACTCTCCTTTTTCCCCCAAAACGAAGAAAGAAAAAGGCACCCCGATTAATTCGAGACATCGGATTGAGTGGGTACGGAGGAAGGAAAATCGCATACATACACTTTGTAGCCTTTACGTAACACAAGTGTTGAGGGAACTTCTATTTATCCACTCCTGGAGTAAAATCGACCATTCCAAATTCTCAAATGCGAGTATACAATTCTCTCCTCTTGCTTGTGTCTCTCTCTTTCTCTCTTTCATCCCCACCCAAGAGCCCTTTATATAGTATATAACATAGAGTGTTGTCAATTTGCATTTTCTTCAGTATTATTCGCATCTCAGACAAGGCTGATGGCGCGAGTTGGTACAACGCGGGCAAAGACTCAGATTTACATGGGAAATACGAGGAAAAGGGATTGGGTATTGTAGTAAGGGTTCTTGAAGTGATGGAAGAAGGACAGACAGATTGCTCTACTGAATTTTGTAGTGAAGATGAGGAAAATTTTCCGTTGGTGATAAAGGATAGGAGAATGCATATACATATGTATGTGTATGTATATATATATATAGAAAGGATGAAGAATACACATAGGAAATTGGGTGTGGGTGGTATGACACGCCTACCAAATGCTGTGGCGTTACCTCGGCCAGAGAGTTGCTTTGCCCCTTGTAAATAATGCAAGCCGGGGTAATGGCGCTATCTCTGCGCATCTTTTATTAAACGCTTGCCTCGGTACCTCCTATCCTCATACTACCTCAACGTGAAAAACATCGCTTTCTCTCGCTCTTTCACTCTGAATCTTGCCTTTTCAACTACCCCTACTACTACTGTTATAAATGTATATATGTATATGTAATGATCTCGTGACCGTTGGGAATGAAGAGTCGACGACTGCTCTCTTCTTCGATAAGCAGTACTCCAATTCTCACACTGCCTTTTTCCATTCCACTTTATATCATCTCACAAATCCGTGCGATCTTCATCACTTTTCATTGTTCCATTGAGAAAACTAGATTATCTAAGATATAGTAACTTTCATTTTATTCTCCTCGTGATAGTGACTCGTGAGGTGGATGAAGTGAAGACTGATGCCTGGACAGAAGTGTATCTTCGGTGAAATGATAGGAAATTCGAATATTTCAAAGATATTGAGCGATTTACCGACGAAAGTAAAGTCTCTGGTACTGCGATTTTCCCGAGTTCTTCACGAATTTAGAAAAATTTCGTCACTGATGATTCTTCTTCTAAGCTCTTCAAGGCGGGAGATGCCTACCACTTACTGACGAGATGTAGTGGATTAGAAGAAGAGAGATGGGAGACCTTCGGATCCACGGGCATCTCGAAACTAACGGTAACAGGGGATCAGGTTGGGCAGTTACTTAACGTTGCTAGGCTTACCAACCTTCTCGAACCCTGGAACCAGGGTGGTCGCCACTAGGCGGGCGTATAATAGTTTATACTCAATATGTCCTTTCGGCCACCAAACACTACATCATACATACATAAGCTCTTCAAGTTCACCCAATCTTATATAATTTTTTCGTAAGTTCAAATTGACTCATTCTTCTTTGTCCTCTAAGTTTTCAGGAGAGTAGATTATCGCTTTACATCATCAATGTCTGACGTTGGAAGAAAAAAACGATAGCACATCAGCAATTATTATCACTTCTATCTTACAATAAATTGATTTCCCAAACTGATTTCAATATATGAATATTTTCAATTGATTCCGATTGATCTCAGCAAATAAAATAAATGGAAAGCAATATGTGAACCTAATTTTCAAATTCACAATTATTTTTATTCCTTCGAACCAATTTTCTGAAATTTAATTTGCACATTTAGAGCCAGCAGCCGATGAATCCGATTGGAATGGTGACTAAATACCGATGGAACTCTTGAAAACTTGACGAAAATAACGACAGTTTGTGTCCTTTAGAGTTGCATTCCCAGGTCTGAAACCGACCTCAAATTCAGGCTGAAAACCAATGAACTCATGTAGTTAGTCTAAGACTAAATTTTTCGACTCATACATGAGTTCAAACTTCGCTTGCGCATTCCCTATTTTTCCTATCATGAATCAAAATCAAATAATTCAAGTTTGTTGTAAAAATTCCTTTACTATCGCTCGCTAATTCGAGAGTGTTCACGCATCCTTCGAAACTTTACTGTGCTTGAGAGTACTTCCAATTCTAGTCAATCTGAATGGGAGCTCACATCAATTCTGTTGAAGTTTCAGTGACTTCTGACGGAAATTGAGGAAAATATGATTGATTTTCTGACATCCGGTTTAACCTTACATACTGCTCAGGTTCCAAAACTAAATTGAACAGATCTGCAATTGATGAGTCACTATTGGAGTAGTTTTTTAAAACTTGAAAAATTATAATTTTTCACAGAAAAAAATGCTTTCTTAATTTAAGAATGTGCAGTCACTTAATTTAAGAATGTGCAGGTCACTTAAATTAAGAAAGAAAAGTCACTTAATTTAAGTGAGAAAACTTACTTGATTTAAGTGAGTTTTACTTTCTTAAATTAAGAAAGAAAAAGTCACTTGATTTAAGTGAGAAAGGTCACTTAATTTAAGTGAGAAAAGTCACTTAATTTAAGTGACTTTTACTTTCTTAAATTAAGAAAGAAAAAGTTACTTGATTTAAATGAGAGAAGTCACTTGACTTAAGTGAGAAAAGTCACTTAATTTAAGTGAGTTTTACTTTCTTAAATTAAGAAAGAAAGAGTCACTTGATTTAAGTGAGAAAAGTCACTTAATTTAAGTGACCTGCCATTCTTAAATTAAGTGACTACACATTCTTAAATTAAGAAAAAAATTTTCTCTGTGTTGGATATACGACCTTAGATAATTCAATTAATTTTACGGTAAGGTGGCCTCTTTGGTCTCTGCTGCATTTAAATGAATTAAATTATGAAGATTCTAAATTTTTTGTATCGACGTTTCGGCTTCTATGCGGAGCCCTCTTCAGGATACACATTTTTTATTCTATCGCCAAATTTTACATTATGTCATTTCAAATAATTATGAACTGATCTCTTTTTAACATTTACATCAACGATTATAACCGTTAATTGCAATATTTTAATGATAATGACTGTCATAATGAGAGCCCAATTCAACGTTTTATCAAAACAAATTATTAACTACAAACTATAACAAGTTTTGGAGCTATTGTCTCAAGTTTGAGACATTTTGAAACCAACTGTATATAATGGAGTTTTATCAATTAACACATTAATTAAGGTAATAG
Organism: Aleiodes alternator; assembly: GCA_963921955.1. Taxonomy (NCBI): domain Eukaryota; kingdom Metazoa; phylum Arthropoda; class Insecta; order Hymenoptera; family Braconidae; genus Aleiodes; species Aleiodes alternator. The sequence goes on along the minus strand of OY998109.1, from coordinate 10,343,630 downwards.
AGTTATAATAAGAAAATTGTTAAAAAACTCTACTATGACACCGATGAAATTAATTTATTTAAATTTTACATCTAATTTGTATTTTGTTCATTTCATAGAATAAAAAATGTGTATACTGAAGAGGGCTTCGCATAGAAGCCGAAACGTCGATACAAAAAATCTAGAATCTTCGTAATTTAATTCATTTAAATGCAGCAGAGACCAAAAAGGCCACCTTATCATAAAATTAATTGAAAAATTATAGTTTCTTCTATTATTTTCATTGAATAAATTCTTCACTTTTCTCAAGTATTCTTTCAAACACTCTCTCTCTCTCTCAAGAAGTTGCCCAAAATGATCATTTTTTTCCATGACATTTCTCCTTTCCTTTCAGCCTTAATCACTTCCCAATTAATTTCCGTTTCGTAAAGAATTTTTCCACTGGAGTTTATTCAGTTTTTTTTATTCAGCCAGTTTTACAGAAAAATTTATCAAAGATAATAGCTCTTCGAATTAAAAAAATTCTTTCGTCAATAATTCAGGGAGAATGAAAATATTTGTGTAATCAAGTCAATCTCTCGATTGAAATGAAAATAATAAAAGAATAAAAAATACGAATGAGTAATTGGCTCTAGTTGAACGTACATAAACTCTGATTCAATCATCCTGGTTTTAACCCAATCGTCCGTTGAGAGAGTGTCGAGAGGTGCGCTCAGAGAATAGTTGGAGCGTATGTGTGTGTATGTGCATATACGAGAGAGACAGAGATGTAGGAAGAGAATGAGTTAGTATGGGGATTCTACACAACGGCGATTAGCATTATTATTAGAGACCACCACCGATTCGCGGTACGTCGTCGTGGTCGTTGTCACCCACACACCAAAATGTATCACACAAACTCAGCTGATTCCCTCTCTTGCTATTGCCCCTTCTTGATTGGCAAAACCGCGCAGGTCTTGACAACCGTAGCAGTATCACAAACGCGCGCGCACGTAGCTCATGTCCATAAATATTGTTCAGGTACTGGAGTTAGGAATTCATACTATGATTGTGAGGTGAACCTGTCTAGTTTTGCGCCACTGCAAGAATTACGATGGAGAAAAAGAGAGAGTGAGAGAATGATTTTTTTAAGGATACTAGATTGCATTCCCTTTTGCGTACGTTGAATGACTGACGCTCTACTGGTTGGCCAGAGGAAATAGCTATGAAAGGGAGCGGGAAGAGAGAAGAGAGAGAGAGGGTGTTTGAAAGCGGTGAAATCAATGCCTCTGTTTGCACTGTTGAGGTTGAACCGAATTCCTGCTTCTCCCCCTCTTTGGTCTAGGGTAAAAGCGCCCACCTTCGACCATCTCTCTTTCCCTTTCCTGCGGGTGTGTCCGCACGTGCGTCTATGTATATCGATAATAATACATGAGGGTGTCCCTTTGCCTTTTCTCCTCTTTTTCTCTTCTTTTTTTCATGATTATTTTCATTCTATCAAAACACCAACCCCTCAATTATAATCAAATTGGATATCCACAGAGCGTGAACAGACGTTTTTTTTTTATTTCATTATATTGATATTATAACTGTTATCTTACCGATTGTCAAATGAATAGCACGTGATCATGGTATTCTTGAGGGATTAGTAGAGTTTGGCGTATCGAACAATTTCATCGAGTCCTAAACTGATAGTCCAAAAAGCAATGGAGATGAGGGGATGGGAGACAGTTAAAGTGAAACGAAGATGGAGTGAAGTGACGGTGGAATTGAGATAACGATGAAGACTATGGGGCGGATGGAGTCGATCGATCGATTGTCCTTTTGTTCCTCTTTATATCCAGCATATCCGATTTAACTACAAGTCCTTATACTCCAGATAGATAGTAAAATGCAGAGCGAGAGAGAGCGAGAGTGAAAAGTGGACTGAGCGAGGTGAATGCTCAGGAAAATCATGGACGAAGGAAAAAAATCAAGACACTGTCGGCCGTGGCGTCATTCATGCCTCATCTCTTTCTATCTCTCTTTTGTTTCATGTCAGGTGGCTTTATCCTTTAGTTTAAGCCAAAGTGCACTGGCAAGGATTGCGCCTGTCCCACGTACAAATACACATACACACGGACTCAAATCCATGTGTGCTACATTCAATACGATTTTAACTTGCCTATTCTCTTTCCCCCTCCACTACTCTGCTCTATCAGGGGTGCCTATCTAAAAGGACAAGAATGCGACAGCTATTGAGCCATTACACGCTCAAGTGAATTGCTCGACTGCTACAGTGGCGCACTCTTAGCGGTAATGTGCCTTTGACAATTCCTAACCTAACTATTAAACTTTTTGAAACTTTAACTACTTCAGAACATCCAATGATAATGTGGAATAGCTAACAAATTAAAGAAAATGATTAAGATCTTGTGAGGATTTAGGAAAACTATTTGAGAATTTGACATCAGTAATTATAGGTTAATTAACTAATTTATCTAAAGTTGAGGGGAGAAATGATAAAAGTTGAAATCTTACCTTGGATGGTACGCCACTGAGTTTGTGTTGGCTAAGAGAGAGAGAGAAGGGATGTGTGCGAGCATCACGGGCTTGGTTATTTCACGGTCCACTCGTTCAACTCACACCCCTTCCCCTCTTCTCCACTTGAGTTAAGCGACACTGCTGGCGGTCTCTCTCCCTTCTCCCGAATTCATCCCTAAGAATTAATTCGAGAGAATCGTCCAGTGGCCAACCAACACAGCCACCTATTCGATCCATTTTTCTCTTTATACCCCCTTTTGTTTTTTTTTCTCTGCTTCCTTCTTATCATGAGGCCCCGTGTCGATTCAACTTGCCATGACTTTTGGCCTGATAACGCGGTCGGTTTGACGCTATCCATTGGAGGCTTCATTCCCTCCTCAGTTTCAGTAAAAGTGGGAATGAAAATGGCGGGGCTGGCTTTTCTTGAGGAAACAGAAAGCTGATAAAGCGAAAGACGAGCCAGAGGGCTAATCTCCGTGACGGTGGGATTCCCTTGGAAAGAAAAGGAGCAGATACAGTGAACAATTGGAGAAAAAAAGGGAAAGAAGAGAAGAGGATCACATCGTGCAGTGGAGAGAGGGAATGGTTTTTCAAGGAAGAAAAGGAAGCAAGAGAAAAAAAAAGAAGAGGATGAAAGGGTCTACGATTGCCCCGGGTTTCTTTTCTTCTTAGGGAGTCACACCACGACGATTTTACTTGAACATAGAGTTCCTGAGAGTTTATTAAGGGTAACTGTGGAATTCAAGTGAAGGTTGCTTCAAACCTCAGAGGGTAATAACTTTCAGTGATTTGATACTGTACTGGTTAAAGTTACCTATCTCGAGGCATATAGTGTAGTATGATTTTGTGAATTTCATGTTGTTGGGATTAATCTTACTAGTATCCATGACAGATTGAATGACAGTAATTTATTTCTATACCCTGCGGATAGAAACTTGAGGTGTCTTGTGTATACTTGTGAGTGTGATGATTGGATGATCGAATTTCCTGAAATTGATAGGTTTTTTTTTCCCCTCGAAAATTGTAATTTATCTAGAATCTGAAGGGGGAAATTTTGACTGATAATTTCGTCGTGAATCAATTAATTCGTTGGGCTTTGCTGGTGATATTGATGAAAAACATGAGGAATCAGTGGCCTGGCAGACGCATCTAATTTAGTCATCAAAGCCAGTCGCGGATGATTTTCCGTCAATTTGTCGTAGACCGTACTGGGCTACATGGAATAGTGTTCTCATTGTTCTACGTGAGCCAAGCATAGAGTGTACTTGGGTACTGATGTTCTACCATGCCTGACCTCAAAGGCGAAAAATATTCATTACCATCATGTGTCCACTAATTACTGAGCTGCACAGCTTTCGTGTTCCCTCATTTCCTTTCCTCTCATTTCTTTGAAAACAAGAGAAAAGAAAGGAACGTTGAAACACTTTCTTCTAACTCGTTTTGTGACATATATGATGAGAAGCTTTTGTATTACTTCACATTGCGTGAAAAATATGATTTAATGTACGAATAATAATGTTGATCTCAAATGAAATTTGGTGCTTTGATTTCACATGAAACAAATCAGAGGATGGGTGAATGAGATTAAGTCCTCTTATGTTTGCATAAATATTTACAAGCGTAACATTATCGTATTTATTTTACAATTTTTCAGGTAATGAAACAATTAGTCACCACTACCTAAAACCATCCATCTTCAAACATCTCCACTACTTTTATATCTCTTATCACACATGTTTTTTTTTATCTTTCTCGTTTTCACAATTCAATTTTTCATGATTCCATCGTTGTAATTTATTTAGACATAAAATCTATAATGAAAATAAGGAATAACGAAAAAAAAAAAGGGACTGAAAATTTCAGTGAATACCTACGATCCATGAATTCACTACTGTCTCTGTCTTTCTCGCTATATCTCTTGGGCTTCCAAATCACTTTCTGATAGGACTGATCGATGTTGAATGCCTGTTACGTAGAGAGAGAGAGACAGAGTATTCTCGCAACAGCGTGATCCATTGGACGCTGATTTCGAGTGAGTAATCAGGTAGTAAACAGAGGCAGTCTCTGGATTTCCGTGGATTTCATGGCAGTAAGCCAGGTACCAGATGTCTGTCTTTTGTCAATTTGACAGGATCCACGTGACTAGGATTTGTAACTCGTGAACGATGAAAAAGAAATGAATGGAAAATTACACAAATTCCCGTGGAAAATTCCAGTATTATTTTTTCAAAAGACCGAATTATCCTTAGCATCCAATCTTTAAATTGAACTTACAAAACAAAATGATGAGAAGACACGGCTCTGCGTTACTGAAGAGTTAATGTTCTGTAACTATTCAATGAACTATTCGTTTTGCAATTTGCTCTATTGAATTTAAAAATTGGCATGCTTTCCATTCATTTTGCTCTTTCCGCGTCAGAGAAATTTAGTTATTTTTGGTTTAACTTTGGTTGGATAAATCAAACGAAGATCAATCATTGGAGTCTTTTGCTTGGCAACGATAATCTACGGAGGACGCTACGCGTGCGGATGTGCGTGTGCATGTGCATGAGCAACGTGTGCAGATAATGATAAACCAGTGGAGGTAGGCGTTGAAGAGGTAACTGGAGTTGGTGCTGTTACTGGTGTTGCTGTTAAATGATGACCAAAGAATGTTGGTCCAGTTGGTGGATAAGCACCAGGATGATGATAATAACCTGGTGGTGGTGGTGGCGGCGGTGGTGGATGATGTACATGTGTATGTGGATGCTGATGTGGATGTGCATGAGCATGTGGATGGCTGTGGGGATGCGTTGCAAATAGAAATGCTGGTCCATACGGTGAGGGATGTGGTGGTGTTGTTGGAACAGTTGGACTATTAACATCCAAACCAGGATTCTGTTTCTTCCATTTGGTTCGACGATTTTGAAACCAAATTTTCACCTGTGTCTCAGTTAGTGAGAGTGACAAGGCTAGATTCAATCTTTCACAGACTGACAGATATCTAGTTGTCTTGAATTTGTTCTCCAGTGCTACCAATTGTTCATACGTAAAAGCTGTCCTTGCTCTTCTCGGTTTACCACCAGTATTGCCAGAATTTCCGGATCCACCGCTGCCGTTTTGAGAGCCTTGTCCTTGACACGACTGCCCATGACTCTGTCCATTGCTCGATGATGTTGACGAGGACGAACGTTTTTTACTGCTGGCTGAACCATTCGATGCCGTGTCTCTCGCAGCATTTGGTGTCTCTCGATCCTGATCAACACCCTGCATCTCTACATCATCATCCTCTTCATCGTCTTCATCCACTTCCTCCTCCATGTCCTCCACCTGATCCTGACCACCTTCATCCTCCTGACCGCTTCCACTTGCAAATTCACCTCTTGAATCTCCATCTACAAACAGAAACAAATTTACATTTATCGTTTAACTCTCAACTCCCAAATGAGAACATTTTTATTCAATTGTATTCTGGCTTCTTCTCTTTTCCTCCTAATTTTTTTAATTCTCTCCACTGTATCGGGGACAAAAAATACTGATGGGACACTTTGGCAGCTGGAGGGTTGGGTTTGACCGAAATAGACGAAAAGTAGACCGTTGTTTCGGATGAAGAGCCGGCGGCTAGCCGACCAACCGACCGCTCAGTTCACGTTCACTCTCTTCCCAATTTCTCCTCTCTCACTCATATACTCACACACACTCACACTCCTAGTTTCGGCCAATCGTTCGCTCAATGAGAGCTAGGAGATTGGAGATTCAATCAGCGCGCAGATGTCCCGGGGACAGATATTCCCTGGCTCTGAATCGTGCCAGTGGGTAGGTGGGGAATCCGAAGCACCGTCCGGGACGATGGATCGTGCGACAGACAGAGTGAGACAGTTTGATACTGATGCTCGTGTAAGAGGCCTATGTGTATGTGATTGTGAGGGAGAGAGAAAACTTTATCCCGAATTGGCGTGGCTCGTGGCCCATAGTCCCTGGCACTGGCGTGTGCACCCAGAGAAGAGAACGAACCAAAAGGGGAGGTGGGTGGATGGGCCAAGGGAGGTGAGGGAGAATGAACGGTTGGAAGTCCGTAGGGGGCGACGGATCGAGAAGGTTTACGCCGTAATGGGATTTGTATCTCGTTAACGCGCGATCGTTCTTGCAGACCCCATGATATTCTATATATACGTAATTCTAACTCACTCGCTCTTTCCGTAATTCTTTTTCATGCCTTTTTTTTTTTTTATTGTTTTTTCTTTTTGCTCCTTTTCTTCTGCTTTCTCTTCTTTTTTCACCTATCTGAATCACCGCTCTTCCGTTCAGGTTATACGCCCCGTATATCGGTTTCCACCTATCCCACATTCAATGAAAAAAAAAATGTAAAAGAGTAGAGTTGGTTAAGAGAAAATAAAAATGATGAAAAAAAAAGTATTCTCATCTTTTTTTTTTGTACTGTAGGGACTCTAACTCTGAATTGATTCATCCCCAACCATCTAGATTCCTTTTATCGTAATTCGAATGCGTAATTCACATTTTCCGTTCAAGTTCTATTTCACGCGATTTTGGGCTTCACCACAAGCATTCCGATGAGGGATAGTAGGAAAAAAACTTTCTTTGAAGCTTTTTTGCATTTGGCAAGTTGACTGTATTGCAAATTTACCAAGATACATAAATTCGACAACATTCTTCGTTCTATGAATATTATTATATGAGCACATAACTCTTGTTATTCCTAAGAAATATAGGCTAATTAGTAATATTTTGAAAAATTCACGGATAAAATTCCTCGAGGATGACTAATTGAATTACGTAACCCAAGTGTTCTGTTCCGAATGCTTCAGGGAATATGAGTTTTATTTTGCTGAGCGGTGATCGTTATCACTGTCACTCAAAATTTTTCCCGAGGAATGATGAAAAAAAAAGGGACAAAAAATGCATGAAATTCTTCTGAGAAATCGGCTTGGCAGAAGCAGCTGAAGCAGTAGAGTCACGCGAAGAAAGCTCCAAAGCAGTAGCCCGTGAGCTTTTTACGGGTCCTCTAAATTTAAGGACACACTCGGGACTATCGCTGTGACCCTAGAACTTTTCACTCCCTCATGCTCTTCACCATCTCTCTCTCTCTCTCTCTTTCTCTACACGCGCAAATCGTTTGCTCGTGTCACAAAAACGATTTATCTTACTCGTAACACTAACAGACGTGATTCGGGGTCGTAATGTAACCGGCAAAAACGATTTATTAAGTGCCATTAGGTCCTTGACTAATTCATCCAATTATACACTGTATTTATCAACATTTTTTTTTATGATTAGTTCATAAAAACAGAAATAGAGTGCATGATTAATGAGTGAATAATCTCGATAATCACTTGAAATAGATATTGAGAATAGTTTTGCTGAAATATTCGAGAATCGAACCAAATCGGAAAAATTCTCATGATGATCGTATTTGTTGATAATTTGCAGTTATTATTTTGATTGGTTTTTATGACCGTTTCTTTTCATTATTTTAATGATGGCTTGCTCGGTCCAGCTCAAATTTAGTCATTTATTTGAAACGAGAAATTTATTCCAGACTTTTCAATCTTGTTCTGAGATCCTCATCAGGGATCGAGATGCACTGGAAAATTCGGATGCTTACAATTAGCTTAGTACAGTGAAACATATTTTTGTCGGGCCAATAACGTACTGCCAAGGCTCCAATTTTTCTTTTATCTTTTGACATGATTACATTATTTCACATTATTTGATAACTTCTGAACAATTCTGATCGAACATTGGATTCTGATTATTCTTACGTGCTTCAGAAGACTTAAATACTTTTAATTCATGTATCTAACATGAAATCTACAATAAAGCGAACATTGGCTGAACATTGGCACCAATATAGTACCCAATGGTCGTTATCGAGGCTTGGCCATGCTTCGGCAATCGGCATTGGTACAATGTTATCATCCAATGCTTAACCAATATTGGGCCAACATTGGGTCATGGGCTTCCGGCACTGGGCCAGCATTGGCCCAATGAATTTTCCCTACTCGGGATCCCAAACATAGCTTCTGTTGCTCTGTTTTCTAGATGAAGGAATAGGGAATTGCTTGTCACATATTGATTTTGAGTGTGTATCTCTTTATTCGTAATGATATTCCTATAATTCACTCGATATTATTTTGAGTATTTCTACTTGCAATGCCACTAGGTGTCGCTCATTGCAAGTCTTTGAATTTCAAATTCTTTTTCTTATCTTTTAATGTTTCTTTCAGTTTTTCGGTCAGAATTTTTTTTTTCAGTTTTTATTCTTCATTTTCTATTTCAGAAGAAATTATGCATAATTTTTCAATTATAAGATAGATTTATTTCTTGTACAAAAATGATCTGATCTCTTATTCTTTTTGTTTCCATACAGTTCATAATATTATTTATTATTTCAAGTTCTTGTCTTCTTTTTTTAATTGTTATCTCGGCGAATTTCCGCCTAAATGATCATTTTTTGCAAAAACAACTTGTCTTTTGAATTTGTAATCAACAATTTAATAAATAAAAAAAAAAAAAAAAAAAAAAATATTAATAAATGCCTAAAACAATTCGTGGTTTCCTCGTCGTCAAAAATCTCGAGCTTGTCTAATGTTTTTTCTCCCCCGCACGTTCTACCAGATCGTAACGGCATTTTTTCCTTCATAGAATCAATTTAATTGGATCCTAATGAATTGTTCATCAACGTGACAAGAAATATAAAAGAGAGAACAAGTGAAAAAAAAAAACAAAATTAGCCGAGTAAATTAGCAAGAAGAACATAATTGATTTCTTCTCATCGACTCTTAACCGTGATTGCCTCTTTTTTTCCTTCCGTTTCATCTATTGCACCTTGGTATTTTCCCGTAGGGGATCGTCAACGGTAATTAGAGATTTTTATTTCTCCAAGTATTATATACATGTACATAAGACGATGGGGGCTGAAACGAAAAGCGATGGTTAAACTTTTTTTCTTCCATTTCCTTCGAAAGCGAGACGGTGGTTTCGCGCGTTCGGCAAATCCGAGTCCAATCGACGTTTTAGCAGAAGGGAAAAGCCGTCTGAATACTCGCTTGCAGGAGGGGATGAAAAGGAAGTTCAAGAGAGGGGAAGGGGGGGGGCGGTTAGGGGGATGAAATCAGAGCGAGAGAGTGAGTGTGCGCGCGAGGGTGTCATTGTGATGCAGAAGAGCCAATTTTCTGGGCGGCTTGGCGCGATGCGACGCGATGCTGTGCGATTATCATAACAACCGACGATATTATTCCCTCGGCCGTGACGCCGAGGGGGAGAGAGGGGGGGTGAGGCTACGGAGGAGGAGTTGTAGAGGGGAACAAGACACGGCGGGAAGCGAAAAGTGTGTGAGATAGGAAGAAAAAAAAATATAAGAAGAAAAGTGGAAACGGATTTGTTCAGGCGTCGATACCCCACAATGTACTTTTAATGAGGAGCCACAACACATCGACCAGACAACAAAAGATTGATGGTCAAATCTATTTGTAATCGAGGATTTTCATCTTCGCCGATGGTGACCAATCGATCTTCCAGGTTTTTATTGTTTCTTTTTTTTTTTGTGAACGTTGGAGTGAATTCGTGGGAGATAAGCATTGATTCATATCTTTATTCTGACTGATTTCGGTCATTTTCTGCTTCACGATTCATCCGAAAAAATAATGTTTTACGATCTAAGAAATCGTTTTACGATGACTCTTGCTCAATTTAATGCGCAGAAGTTAATGGATTTTATGATTTTTGGATCATTTTAATTGAATGGATGAGTGAAATATGGAAGTTAAAGAGAGGATAACTTAATATTACGAGTGGCTCCTCGATGTCCCGTACCGGAATAGGGTCGATGATGATGCTGGGGCTCAAAGACTGGTTAACGCAGATTAGCAGAGCAATTTGTCACGCTCCGACAGTTTACCCCCATCCTCTCTGCCATGCTTTAACTCGCTCGCTCTCCATAGCCAACGCGCACGCCACGTTTAGTTCTCCGGGTTATCCTGTATTGTCACTCACGTGGACAAAGACACTTTCATCGAATCATTAAAATATTTTTGAAGATGATAGACTCATGTACAGAAACTCATGACGAAAATAAGCTCCGAAATAGCTCTCATCACAAAACTGAATCAATTTTTGATTTTGCTAATTAATGAGATTTACGCATGGCTCTATTCGTTTCCTGAATAATTCGTTCCTTTTTTGGGAAATGTCTGGGGAGCTAAACGAGATAGAGCGATCATGTCTCGATCCTCTTTTAAGGCTTTTGAAATTTTCTACAAAAATGGATCAGGGCAAATCCTTCTATCTTGCCTAGTTTGGGTTCGTAGTTTCACTTAGGAGCTGACTAGAAATGATTTTTTAATTTTTTTACATACAATTTTGTGAACACGAAGATGTACCATCTAGAAATTGAGATATTCAATTTTAAAATTTATCCCTAACGCCATAAGACATAATGTTTAGCCTATAATACATTACTGTTTCGAAATCAATTTTTTCAATTTCTAGATGGTGAATCGTTTTAAAATTTCTTCACAAGCTGAATATTGCTGAGAATAGTACGTAAAGAAATTAAAGAATAATTTTTGTTTAGGGTTTACGTGAATCTCGTTAAAGAAGTGTTTCATAATTTTTTCTTGTTGGTCAAAAAATGTAGATTTTCCTTAACCAAAACTCGCATAAAATAGAGAAAAATATTCACCATCATTGAAATTAATGAAGATTTTATCATACCCAGATCAATTTAAATTCTAATTTCCTCTATTTAATTTTTTTGAAAAATCATTTTTCCCTCCGTTCGCTATTATTTCATTCTTCTACCAAATCTCTCCCATGACATATTTCGTGTTGATATTTCGCATGAAAACAAAAATATCCGGATTGGTGAATTTCACGGTGATATCCTATACGTGTTAAATAATGGCAGTAAAACGAGCGGATCTGTTCTCTATTTTTTTTTTCATTTTCGACTCGCCTAGTTAATCTCACAGACGGGTCGTTAATCTTTGGAAATCCATTCATGGTATTTTTATGAAGCTCACACATACCCCCCCCCCCCCCCACACCATCCTTTCGGCAAAAGAATGCCACGATTCTCATATTAGGGTGGTCTACCCTTCGGCCTCTGTTTTCACGGATTCATTTCACACGAATGACTGTTCATAGTCTCGATCTTTTTCTCCCACACCAAAAGGGACTCAACGAGAAAAAAAAAGTCGAAAGAACATATATATATATATATATATGGGGTTCTTTTCTGAGTGCCACTAGTTCTAAACTTAGTAACAGCGAATGACGACGTTTTCAACCGCAGTTGGACTCAGTGAGGAGTTTAAATAATTAGCAAATGCTCGAAACTGTTATTCCCCTCGTATTCGTCGGATTAGAGTGAAAAATTTTTTTGTGTCAACATTCATAAAGAAATATCACATGGGCGTAGAATTTTACGGATGCTAATTGAGAATGAACTGGTCAGTGGCACAAACACAATATGGTAGATTTGAGATCACTGATGAATAATTAATGGCAAATGTGTCTCTTAAACACACCTACCCCATTTTCAAGATTTTTTTCGAGAAAAAATTGGATAGTCCTGCACCGGGAGTCGAACCCAGAATCTTCCGATGTCATGTCGAGCGCTCTACTTTTTTTGATATCAACAGTTTTTATTGGTACTTGAAAAAAATATTTACATATGTACAGTATAAAACAGTGAAAAAAGAACTATAATCATTAATTACATCGGTGATGCTATTTGCGCCACATTAAAGTCACGGGTAAAGTCACTCAAATATATGATTAAAAATTTAATTTAAATTACTGCATGTTGGGCAGAGGAGGAGGTATATATCTATTGAGTGAGCGACTTATGAAGGCAATTCGAATGGAGATTGGCATAGCACTGGATAGCTTAATCGGTAGAGCGCCTGACGCGACATCAGAAGATCCAGGGTTCGAATCCAGGTGCAGGACTATCCAATATTTTTTCTGGAATTGTTTTGAGATGTTATGGCGTAAATAGCCTTATCCTAATTACATGTGTTATGAATATTGAAGTTCATGGATGTTGACATCTCTCGAACTTCCACATTTTATCCAAATGGAAACATAGTCCATGAAAAAACATAATTTATATAATTTTATTGTGCGTTGTGCTTAATTGTTGTATTATAATGTATTGTTGGTTTTTAGCGACAGTAGAAAAATTGTGTTACAAAAAACTATCATCGGTTCATCGAGTGCTCTACCGATTGAACTACTCAGTTCTATACCAAATTTCCATTCGAATTGCCTTGAAATCTCACTCACTCAGTCTTATTCCCACTGCGCTGTTCCTTCATACAGCAATTTTAAATTAAATTTAATTCATTTATTGGACAGACTGAAATGAGATATAGAATAGGTGTGCTATATTGCACATTTACCATAAATAATCAACTGAAGATGTGAGAGATACCAAAAAATTACATATTATGTTACAAAAATGATGAATTACCTTCATGAAGACTACCAGTTCTCCGTCGTCTTCTGTTGTGACTCCTGTCATGTATAACCCGTCCGCCGGTAAATTTAGTTGGATCAAGTATATTCTCAACTGAGAATGCAAGTCCTCTTTTACTTCCCTGTACAGAAGCAGTTGTATTACTTAAACAACTACCAACATTGTTTCTTGACAAATTACTCGATGAATTACACACTGATGATACCATTGAACCAGCTGCATGATTACCAATACCACCAATGAATTGTCCACCTGCCGTCGCTGAATTACCAATAACACTAGCACCATTAATAATACCACCATGTAATCCATTATTACCAACTGTTTGTAAACAAGTTAATGCATGAACATTGACAGTACGATTTGTGAATGGATGATGATGATGATGATGATGATGATAATCATTCGAGCTTCTCGATGATGCTGTCAGGTCAACTGGACTGCTTGGATTGCTCTCAGCTTCGTGGCAAACATCAACCTCAATGTCTTCATCATCCGGATAGTTGCCATTCTGCTCTTCATTATTAGCATCCTCATCCTCGTCATTCTCATCTCTGCTCAATCTGTCATTTCTATTCTGATTGACAACATCATCAACATTATCCAATTCATCGTGCTCCACCTCATCCTCTGTATCATCATCATCACTCCTATCATTAACTGATGTTAACTCATCACAATTTTTATCAACACTACCAGTCTCTTCTATATCCTCATCCATACCACTTATGGTGCCTTCAATTGGCGATGTTATCGTAACACAAGACTGATGCATTTGTTGTTTATCGTAACTATTAACAAACGTATCACCAGTTCTAACGTGCAATAACACACGTCGTCTATTATCCTGTTGTACAACAGCACGTAGATTAACTTCTTCACTTAAACACGTAACTGGACCAATTTCAGCCAAGGGTGATAGTGTTCTGGCCTCCTGCATTCTCCACATTGCCAACACTATCCCCCTCGTTCTCTATGGACCCCCACAAACAACAATTTCCTGTTATTCTTTTTATGTTTGTTTTGCCTGCTCCTCAGATTCATTCATCGTTCAAAACTTTCTCAATAATAGAAGCAAAAAAAAACAGAAGGAAGAAGCACAAATCACAGATCGTTAAAAATCATCGTTTTTTTAAATCTTCAGAATGGAACACAAATTTGTGAGAACACGTGGACCAAATTTTCACAGAATATACACAAATCCAATGATTTTGATGAGTATTATATCCACAGTTGCGTGTCTCTTACTCATAAGTGAGGTAAAACACAATGTATACACAGTAACTTGGAGAAAAAAAAATTGAATAGAGTGTAAGCCATGGGCCAATACAGAGGGGCAAGAGGGAGAGTATAAATGTCAGTATTATTAGGCCCCGAGATACTCTACCCGTGGCTATCTACGATACGTTTGAGCATGGGTTTGTCCAAACACCAAGAGGGAGTAAACGGTGGAGGGTATATATCCCGTACACGTCGGCTCTTTAGATTGTGGGCGGAGTTGGTGAATTGTAGTGGCGGGGCCTCTGGGTTACCGTGGGCAAAAGCACGTTAAACGTTCAACCAATGGTAGTGTGCCATTTGCCCCTCTCTTCCCCTCCTGAATTCTTCTGTGAAGCTTTACCAATACAGACAGGCTACATCACACACATACACTTAAAATCAGGCATAGCCATAGTGTGTAAGAGAGAGAAAGAGAGAATGAAATTACGTAGATAAGGGGGATGACGATGTTGCGCGAGTTTCTACTGCACACACGTGTATTTCACTCTACCCAAGATACTCAAGCTCTGTGTGTTCGAATATCGTTACCTACGAAACGCTATTACCAACACAGAGGAAAACGTTTAGTCTACCTCTCTATCCTAACTTTCCTTAGCCTCGTGGCCATGTACACACATTCCTTCTCGTATCGTTCACACATGCATCACCAATGTATATACATATACGCATTCACATAAAGTATCACGAGAATTTTCCCCTTCTCTCTCAATAACTCTAGACGTGTGTGCAGGGATACACTCGAGTATGTACACAAAATTCTCTTTCATATCCCCACCATCCACCCCCTACCACCTCTCAACCCCTTTTCCTCAAGGCAGAGTTACTCACTCTCTCTCTCTCTCTTACATTGCAGCGATTGGACTCGGTTTAAAGTGGTTTGTCTTTGATTTAGACCAGCGTGCCGTTACCACCACTATATTCTATCCTGCTCTACCTCTTTTCTCTGTACTACCTCCTTCTGTACTCTGCTCTCTCTATGGGAATACTCCATTCGTGACATACACGAATTTATGTCGAAGAGATTTCACCGATAGGATGCGCTCCACTGTTATGCATGTATATGTATATATATGATGAAAATCTCGTGGTTCCTCTATTGCTGTATAAACTTGGAGAAGAGCGAGAGGGGTGGCTGTGCCACCCGGACGTTTTACGCTCAACTCTGTGGATATTGTTTACCTCACCATTTAGGTAATTGCCGGGCAACCGGCTCGTTTCCACCAGAGAGAGTAAAGGAGGAAGAGGATAGAGGGGATGGCGAGGAGTTTGCATTATCTCGGTGGGATTAAATCAAACAGTGTTTAATATCAATTACGTGGCTTCATAATAATATTGCAACAAGAGGAGAATTTTGTACTCTTTAAGATTAAAGTTTTCTATGATTTTCTGAGAATTTCGATTAATCGAATTCTGGCACTGTACGTCATTTGCATGCAGTATGATTTCATTTCGGTAATATTTTGGATATAATTTTAATATACCAAGAAATTCAAATATTCGATTGTTTTTACAGCAAAACCAATTGATTCATTCATAGTGGATAATTAATTACATTCGATTTTTCATTATCACTGAATTGGAAGTTTAATTACCGGTTATATTACAGTTTTATTGCTTTTTTTTAATGAAATATTTCTGGATTGTAATTCGAGTATTTTAACGGTGATTGATGAATACAGGTGTTCCAATTACGATTTGGCTGGGATTTTAGAATTTTCAAAGTGATTCGGAGGATTAAATTTACCAAGATTTAAACTAATGAGATAATTATGTAATATGTGAAGTAGAGAGACAAGTATTCTGGCAACTGCAACGAGTGGAAATCCTTCTTCTCTAATTTAACAACTTATTCACGTTTATTCTCTCATTTTACGGCCTCTTATCCGTCAATTTGGGATCGTTTATGCTTCTGATTCCCAGTGTTACATTAATTTGCCAATTGTTTTGAGTGATTGCCATTGATTCAAGATATTTTTTATTTTTCTCGCTATTCCACCATTTTTGGGGAAAATGAAGAACAATGATCTAGAATTTCAGTCTCCATCTTCCATAGCTGATGTCAATTTACAGACTCCCATTTCGTGAACGATGAGCAGAACGCCATTTTGTTCAGTTTAGCGCGCTGTTGGCAAAATTCATTAGGGCCTTGCGACATAAGGTGCAGGAGAAGTGCGAGCGAAGTGTTTTGCGTTACCGCTTAAATTTATTCAATTTAAATATTATTTTTTACTCTAGGGGCTGGAAAAATGGGTTTCTAACCTCAGTTTCCTTGGTTTGAAACGCATTTTTCCAGCACCCTTGGGCAAAAAAATACTATACGCACCATGGGTGGATAAAAGTTAATTTCGACAAAATTCGCATCCTACACAGAGATAAATGTTTCCTTAATTTAAGAATGTGCAGGTCACTTAAATTAAGAAGGAAAAGTTACTTGATTTAAGTGAGAAAACTCACTTGATTTAAGTGAGAAAATTCACTTAATTTAAGTGAGTTTTACTTTCTTAAATTAAGAAAGAAAAAGTCACTTGATTTAAGTGAGAAAAGTCACTTAATTTAAGTGAGTTTTACTTTCCTAAATTAAGAAAGAAATAGTCACTTGATTTAAGTGAGAAAAGTCACTTAATTTAAGTGAGTTTTACTTTCCTAAATTGAGAAAGAAAAAGTCACTTGATTTAAGTGAGAAGAGTCACTTAATTTAAGTGAGTTTTACTTTCCTAAATTAAGAAAGAAAAAGTTACTTGATTTAAGTGAGGAAAGTCACTTAATTTAAGAAAGAAAAAGTCACTTGATTTAAGTGAGAAAAGTCACTTAATTTAAGTGAGTTTTACTTTCTTAAATTAAGAAAGAAAAAGTCACTCGATTTAAGTGAGAAAAGTCACTTGATTTAAGTGAGAAAAGTCACTTAATTTAAGTGAGTTTTACTTTCCTAAATTAAGAGAGAAAAAGTTACTTGATTTAAGTGAGGAAAGTCACTTAATTTAAGAAAGAAAAAGTCACTTAATTTAAGTGAGTTTTACTTTCTTAAATTAAGAAAGAAAAAGTCACTTGATTTAAGTGAGAAAAGTCACTTAATTTAAGAATGGCAGGTCACTTAAATTAAGTGACTGCACATTCTTAAATTAAGAAAACATTTTTCTCTGTGTAATATCGTCATTAAGCATCTTAATATCGTTAGTGCTTTCATTTTAAAAAATGCCTAAAATACCTTCCTTGGAATCCAGCGTCTAGTAGCAACACATTTTCAGTCTTAAAACTCTTGGAATTTAATTTCAATCCTTAATTATCCTTCAGGATTACACAAGTCTCAGTGTTTTCTGACGACTCTCAATGAAAATTTTCGACCTTCTGAGCAGTTAGAAATTAGGAAAATGTTCATACACATACTTAACAGCACTGAGTGCAGTAGGTATTCGTATCGTTCGGTTATAAAAACGATGATAAAAACAATGCTCCTCACACGTGCACTACAAAGGATACATCAAAATGTTTTTCTTCCAGGATCATTTCATAATTTCAATGTTATAATAATCATTTCTAATACACTGCACAAATATCAGTGTCACGTGGCAAAAAATTATTTACACGCATGATCCTACAAGGTAAATTGTATATACCAATTTTGTACATATAAAGTCCCCACCGGGGGCATTTATTTTTCGCCTCATTACACTCTAAGCGACGCCGTGTGTCCGCGCATACACCGTGCCCCATCTGTTATATGGACTACTTCTCGGATGTGCTCTCTCGTGTGCTAACTCGATTCCCATACTATATAGATTCATTCGAATACCCCCTCTTGCCCCCTCAATCATTCTCTCCCTCTCTCTCTCTCTCTCGCTTCTTGCGTACTCGCTGGATTATCTAATCGATAGACCATTTAATTGAAGTTTAGTCAACGTGAACAGCCAAATAACCGCGGGTTTATTAAACTTTTAACGTTGTTAGTTTCAAAATGAAAAATTCAATGCCAAACCACTGGCCTTGCCTCTTTTTTTCCTTCTATTTTATTTTCATTATTATATCGGTTGAACCGTACGAATATGCAATTGTGCGAGAATCATTCATCAAGTATTTAACGAGACAGAATCAACAAAAATCACAATATTTCTTTTTTTTTCCACAAAATTCAACACAAATTTAACGAGAAAAAAATATCATGCATGAATAGAAATAAATAGTAGAACAATATTGTAGCCAGTCGAGTTGATAAACATTTTTATTAAAAAATGAATGAAAATAATCAATCAAAATTTATGAGTGTGGTGAAAAAAAAGCTATAAAATCAACACCGAGGAGTCAACAAATACATTTAAAAAAAAATGATTTTATTGAGAAAATTTGTCTTTGAATTGAAGAAATAAAAAAAAATAATTTTTGATCAATTAATTGATTGTAAAAAATTTTCTTTGAGAAGAGTATATTTATTATTGAAAAAAAGCAATAAAATGATCAATCTGAAAAATCTTCAATTCGTTCTAAATAACTAATAAAAATGAATTAATTCCAATCTACTAATTTCTAAAAATTAATCATTATTGACTCTTCTCAGTTTCAAGAAATTCAATTGTTGGGAGAAAGCATTTTTTCCTCAGTGTAATGATATTTATATTCAATTTAAAGTTCACGTGATATTGGAAATCTCAGTGTAGTAATATTTAATCCTCAAGGAACGAATAATTTAATAAGAGTCAAAAAGCTCTTTTGATGTTGTGGTATTACAAGTTCTCTGATGAGTTTCTGGATGAATCTCAATTGTTATTGTATGAGTGATTCCAAATTAATGAATAGAAACTGATGGAAATGCTCTAAAAAAGCATAAACTCCATCAAAAACTCTTCAATCAATTAAATTTTCCAAAAATAAATAAAAGACTCATCAAATCAGCGCTGCAATTGAGAAAGAATGAAGAAAAATACACCATACAATCAAGAATATTGTGATATAGTACACAGAGAAAAATGTTTTCTTAATTTAAGGATGTACAATCACTTAATTTAAGAATGTACAGGTCACTTAAATTAAGAAAGAAAAGTCACTTGATTGAAGTGAGAAAACTCACTTGATTTAAGTGAGTTTTACTTTCTTAAATTAAGAAAGAAAAAGTCACTTGATTTAAGACAGTAAAAGTCACTTAATTTAAGTGACTTTTACTGTCTTAAATTAAGAAAGAAAAAGTCACTTGATTTAAGACAGTAAAAGTCACTTAATTTAAGTGACTTTTACTGTCTTAAATTAAGATAGAAAAAGTTACTTGAGCTAAGTGAGAAAAGTCACTTAATTTAAGTGACTTTTACTGTCTTAAATTAAGAAAGAAAAAGTTACTTGATTTTAGGGAGGAAAGTCACTTAATTTAAGTGACTTTTACTTTCTCAAATTAAGAAAGAAAAAGTTGCTTGATTTAAGTGAGAAATATCACTTAATTTAAGTGACCTGCCATTCTTAAATTAAGTGACTGCACATCCTTAAATCAAGAAAATATTTTTCTCTGTGTAAGTAAAATTTTTCTGTTGTCCCAACAATAAAATCATCGATGTGAACTCATCGACAAAATCCCAAGTAAACAAGCATCGAGAACAGGTGAGATGGCCAACAATTGTCCAACCAGACTATACAAGTGAGAGGGTCAAATGTGAAGGAAGGGTGGAAAAGTGGGGGATTATATTCTCGATCTCAGTAACCTGTTCGAGATTCACGGTTCGACAAGTTCAGAATGAAGTGGAAAGGCATATTATCGAGGAAAGGGTCACCCTAATAGTTGTCGACCGATGCATTACAATGGATGTTATTGGTGGTGGATGCTAGTAGTAGTAACAGTAGTAGTAGTAGTGGGGAGGAAAAGTTGCTCTAAGGGTGTTGCAGAGTAGGGGAGGCTTGGAGAGGTAACAGCCGTGACCAATTTGCGCCCGTTTTCTGTACTCGCCTGAAGTTTCTCCATAGGATCAGAAAACCGTAACCAAACTCCCTCTTCCGATCCTTTCACCTTTCCTTATCCGCCCCTCTGACTCTCCTATTCCATTTCTATTATATTTTCCGAGGTGAAAAAAATAAAAAAATCAT
Source organism: Aleiodes alternator (assembly GCA_963921955.1). Taxonomy (NCBI): domain Eukaryota; kingdom Metazoa; phylum Arthropoda; class Insecta; order Hymenoptera; family Braconidae; genus Aleiodes; species Aleiodes alternator. The sequence continues at coordinate 10,323,331 of OY998109.1, read as the reverse complement.
ATTTATTAAGCTAGAGTACTGCGTTGTGTGGCACTCTCTGCCAGTAATACAACGGTCACCCTCCTTCTCGTTCCCCCTCTCCTCCTAGCCAGTGTTCCATGGCGATCTGGACACGTACACCTATCTCGTGGGACGATAATTGGCCAATTAAAACGCGCAGCGGCTGTCTCGCTCGAGTTACCTGCCATCCGATAATTATACGGTATCGTCAGTGGTTCGCCCACGTATCCACGCGACGTGGATGATATAGATATGGATGTATATGTATAGCACATAAGAGAAACCGAGGAAATTGGGGAGGAGGGGGAGAAGAGGGAGAGATAGACGGTGAGGCGAGAAGAGAGAAGGGACAATAAATTGGTGAAGATCGGAGAGAGAGAGGTGGACTACGGAGGCAATCCGAGTCAGGTGCAAAAAAAAAGTGGCCACTGAGCATCGGTAGAGGATGGAGAGGCAAAGGGGTAGTGCGGAGACCGCGCCCGCGTCGAATCGACTATTCCGATTACGCTGCCTCCATCTCTACCCTCCGTATATGTATAAATTGTGCAGCCATTTTCGCTTCTATAATTTCGCTTCTATATTTTCACAAATCAATTTTCATGGATTTTCAAGCACAAAAAGAGGTATATTTTGAGGATTTTAATGAAGATGGATTAATGGTGGGATGGTAGGCCTCTTTTTTTTTTTGGAATCAGGAAAATATATTTAGAATTTTTTTTTTTGGAAATGTCGGACTTGGGGAAATGAAGGATAGTTTTATGGAAATGAAAACAAATGGGGTTTTATTTTTTTCTCATTTCAATTTTGGAGTGACGATTAATTTTCAGAAATGAGAGAAAAAAATGACCCTATCGACGTAAAATTTCGAGGCTAATTTGCTCGGACCTCGGGTTATGGGTGTGTGTGAAAAATCGGGATAAATTATCCATGACTCGGAGGAAATTGGGTTTGTCAACGTAACTGACAGCCGGATAGAGTTAAGTAGAGACGAAGTTTGTTACGTAGAGGTTATTTATAAATTTATTTTTGAGTGTGAGAAGTAGTGGGTAAACTACTGGTTTAATGTATGAAATAACACGTGTTTCTCAATAATCTAGCATCTTACCTCCCATTCAATTTCATTGCAAGATGATTCTGCAAAGATTTGTCAACATTAGACTGCAAGATAGATTGCCAGAATTTAGGTTAATAACATTTGAATAGTTCAGAACATTTATTTATTGGAATGAAAATTTAGCATATGAATCAATTTTACCTTACGCGTGGACCTCTTCAGGATGCGCATTATCTCTATTCTAAAAACATCAATATAATCAATAATCAATTCACATTTCTTTATAAAACAGAATAATAAATGATATCAAAAGTGTCTCCTTACAATTTAACATTTGGTTTTTTTTAAAAATAACTGTTTTAAGTTTTTATCTCTTTGGTTTGTCACAACAAATAACATTGCATTTTATCACATTTTACAGTCTGTCATGAACTAGATATTTTTTTTTTGCAAATTAATTTTTTTTTAAATTATATTTAATTCAAAATTTCAATAATTTTTTTTGGGAGTGACCATAATGACCGATAATTTACCAAATAATAAAAGATTAACTTCATCGAACAACAAATAGAATTCTCAATTAAATAATTTGAATTATCCATCCCCATATTCCTCGTCACCCATAAATGCCTGCGAAAGAGTGAATGGGACCCCAAGGAGGTGATTACCAGAAAGAGCGTAAAGATCCCCCGACTCTCCATTGCATCACACACATTCGATCATTTCTCTGCTACCCTCTGTAACACGAGCATCATAGTCTCTCGAGCGCGACATAACGCGTAATGTCGAATCATAGATGTGAAGATCGAAATCCGAGAGAGAGACCGAGATCGAGGGAGAATAGAGGGATGGGCGGCGTGTGTATGTGAATCGAACAAGCGGGTATCGTTTACGCATTATTATTACAGCGATACGACACGGCATAGTGTCAGCCATGACCTCCCATGGGGTTATACGACGATATCATATATACAATGTACGCACCAACTGTCGCACAGTCCAACACCAATTTGGTGCGGGTTATATGGGTGTCAATGTAACAGAGAGAGAATGTTATAGAATAAGATAGAAGATATAACATTCTAGGCGTGCTTTATGGCCCGTCAAATTAAAAGATTCCCTACTTTGCCTTTTCCCTAACTGCGATCCGATCCACCGAAATGATGGGCCCCATGAGGTGGGGTAAATGCATTCCCCTAAGTTTATGCTGCTGTTTTTTTTTCCTTTACTGGTTGCTAATATTCGTCATTTGGAAATTGACGATTTTGCTTTTGTACTTCAGATGTAATGATGCGTAAATTATTGCACTCGAATTTAAATCCATTCTCTTCATCTTATTATTACGATCGATTAGGTATTGGCATAAATAGTAAATAATTCGCTATTATTTATTGACAGTGGGGCATACCCCTTCTCAAGAATTGCAATCCATCAAAATTGTCATTTTTGCAGATAAAATTCGAATTTTTTCATAGATCAAAACACCAGTTTTATCGAAATTTTTTATGATAAATTTGGCTAAACCCAATAGTTTCCAATACATTTGCAAAATCATCTGCATCCGATTTGTAGTCTCACCTCTTTCGATCATTTCACTTCTATTTATCGAGAAAAATTCAAGAAAAATCCTCAACCAATCGGCTAACGAATAGAAGTCAAGATATGATTCCGATACTAGAAAAAAGAAATCTTCAGCTTGAGACGTGGAAATATAATTTTTCAATTAATTTCAATCACTCAGGTGATTTTTTTTTCAATGAATTAATTCTCAAGTGCTCTCCAAATAGATATAAGTTATCTCGAAAATAGAATGAAGATACTCGCATAGTTAATTCAGACCTCGTGAATGATGAAACTACATGAATAAAATGAGAGAAAATCAAACGCTGATTGCTCAACTCGTTTTCTCTGTCTCCCTAATTAATACCTAAATGTCTGTGATTCACAGACATCTCGGAAATTCACCATAGGCAAATAGAGAATTTTCGCATAGTGGCTCTCTACTTACACGAAAGCCGTATGGGCTCTTCACAAGAAATTGGATATTTCCCTCTTAATATACTCTATATCTATCTCTCTCTTCTTCTTTGCCATGTCTTTTGCAGTTGACTTTGATGCTTTGATCCGATCTCTCTGAACCCTTTTGCCGCACATTTTGTTTACACGAGTCAGTTCAAATGGATCTAAGTAATCTGACAAGTTACACACATGTCATGAATTAAGGAAACGAAGGAGGATCTTGTAATGTTCGTTAGAAAAATTTTGAATGTGTAAAAATTTTTCTAAGCTATTCCACAATCCAAGAAAATCGGTAATTTTTTTAAATTATCTTTTTTGTTAAAAAAATTCCGATCTACAAGAATGATTAGTACAAAAAATTCTCTACCTCCCATCGATTCTGCCATATTTCCCAAAAATAAATTAGAGAGATTGACTTATCTCGTTTGACCCCTTCACTATTAGAGTGTTTCATGAATGAAAAAAAGATGACACATTATTTTATTCATGTCTAAAAGAACAAAAAAAAAAAATAACCAAATAAGCCACCAACTTTTTCATTCCATCTGTCACAAAAATAGATAAAGAAATTAACCAGATGAAAGCATGAATACGCAGTCTGCACTTTGGTACTGCAGACACGATGTGTGAAGGCGCATGCAAGAAATAAGAAGTAAAAAATTTAAAAACACCCAGAAACAAACTTGAACCGAAAAAAAAACGAAACAAAATCACTGTGTAAAAGGAGTATATGCGTATATCGTTTGCGGTGATGTCTCTCCACGAAAAAGTGTCAAGTGACAAACGGTCCCGCTACCGAGTAGGCGGTAGTCGTCGGGGTGGATATAATTTGTCAGGAAATCACCCAATTAGCCTCCCAGTTATGCGGCCCAACAGATTTAACCAATTAGTTTAGCTATGCGAGACCCTCTAATACATTTGCCCGCGAGGCCAACGACGTGCAACGACGATATTAGCTTTCCACGTCATGAAAGTAAAGTGAATACATGAGGATAGGGTGAGGGAGAGAGAGAGAGAGAGAGAATGATGGAACGTGAAAAAGAATAAACGAAGAGGACGATGACTGCAAACGATCATGATAGTTCTAACGAGTGAAGAGATGAGTGTAATGATACTCTTCAACTTACTCTCTTTTCGCTATCTATAGAAATTCACCCACGTATTATGAACTGTCGTGTATCACAACACATTTGGACCTGTATTGCGCTGGCATAACCAACGTTCGCACGAAATGTGTGCTAGTGACGGAGACAGATAAAGCGATGGAGAGGTAAGGGCACAAAGTGGGGAGGGTGTGGAGGTGAAGCAATTTGTCTCACTAATGAGATGTCACCCCATCCGTTCGTACAGCAGCCACACTCTGGCTGTAAGGCAATGTATCTGGGTGTATGTGGTAGGCGGAGAATGGTCCATCGGTTCATCGAAAAGTGAGTCTCAAGAAGCCGTATCGGTCGTGGATCATCGAACACTTATTCACTTTGATTATACACAGAGAAAAATGTTTTCTTAATTTAAGAATGTGCAGTCACTTAATTTTTTTTTTTTTTATAGATTCTTTAATTGAATTTCAATTCAATTCAATTTATTAATTTGCTTTGACTTAACAGTCTTTTACAAATGAGGTTTAGTGTCGGCATACAATTTTTGTTTTATGGATTAATTACACTTCTTTTTTTTTTTTTTTAATTCTTTTGACAATAATTATATTAGGATATTAGATTCGTTGAATACAATTGGTATTTTTTAATCATTCATTAATTTTTTTACTTACATTTAAAAGAAAATTGTAAAGGTATTTCATATTTTTTATCGAGGAACAATTCAGTAAGTTGAGACCCGTATCTACCGGATTCTCAAAAATGGGGATTTTGGAGAGTAGTTTACTGCGCTCATCCTGAAATGCAGAGCATTCAGTGAGGAGGTGAAATAAATCGTTTGTTTGTTGTTGTGAGCAATGTGGACAATATGAATCTGTCACTTAATTTAAGAAAGTAAAACTCACTTAAATTAAGTGACTTTTCTCACTTAAGTCAAGTGACTTTTCTCACTTGAATTAAGTAACTTTTTCTTTCTTAATTTAAGAAAGTAAAAGTCACTTAAATTAAGTGACTTTTCTCACTTAAATCAAGTGATCTTTTTTTTCTTAATTTAAGAAAGTAAAACTCACTTAAATCAAGTGAGTTTTCTAACTTAAATCAAGTGACTTTTCTTTCTTAATTTGAGTGACCTGCACATTCTTAGATTAAGAAAACATTTTTCTCTGTGTACCCTTCCGATTCATCACGAACTCAAAAATTCACGTAATTTCTCTCCATTGCTCGTTTTCAACGACGAGAAGGACGGAGATAGAATGGAAAGACGGGGTAAAATGAAACAAGATCCTTTGGAATGGATGGGTTTACGAGAAAATCTGAAACAGACTCCAAACAACCCAGTAACACATTCAGATTTCGAGATATTCTTGTTAAAAATTGAAAACGTTTCCTGAGGTAGAGGAATTCGTGTTCGTTTCAGGATATTGAACCAGTAAACTCAAAGATAGCTTTGTTGAACTTCGTAACAGAATGAACAAACGATTGCCGCATCAACAAGTATACACAAACGATCGTTCTAACGGCATCATTGACATCGGCTGCCAGTTGAAAGCACTAGATTAGTCCGTTCGATCCTAATTGAATCGTCTTTCCAGTCTCGCATGCAGATTGCCTGGCTGTCATTCAACATTGCCTTCAACCCCAGCCGACGGACCGAAACGCTGTTTCCCGAAGCTTTTGGAAACACCCCACTTTTCACAGAAAAATATGTCAAGAGTCTTCATAAACGATCTAATTTTCTAGAAAATTTACAATGACGAATGGAAGAAGCTTTTGAAAAAAATCACATTAAAGAAATTATCAATTCTATGAAGAACCATTTCTTCCAGTAATTAATTGAATTTATGAAAATAGTTTTTAATTTTCAGATGACTCTTTTTAGATTCAACAATTAAACTATAGTGCTTTTGATGTGAAACACAGTAATTGCAGCTAATTGCAGGAGGAAATACGTTATTTTGACAAAACGTGCTGTTTATCGATACGCAATCACTGTTCGCGCACACCCGATTAATGCAATTACTCTGTATCTAACGGGTAGACCAAGTAATTACCGTGTAATTATCGTCAACAATATATTACATGTAGGAAGGCAGTGTTGCCTTGCAATCGAGGCGTAACGATGTCAATCCATAAACTGTCTCATTAATCATAAACCGTTCATGTTTTGAATCGATCCCATTCTATCGTCTCTGTCGGGTATTTTTCATGGCACGAATGAGATTCTAAAGAAATCATGAAAAAAAAAAAATCTATTTGCAAATAACGAGAAAAAAATAATGCAATGCTTTACTCTCGAGAGGAAATAAATTATCGGTGGTTAACCGTATACAAGCGCGTCAATTCCATCGAAGACGCCCCCTCGTTTTTATCAAGTGGCAGAGCGGTTGCGGTGGCGCCTTCCTATTGCGCACGCGTATGGGTATTAAATTAATGTAGTCCACTCTGGATGGTGATTAAACAAAGGGTGAAAGCTGAGCAGTGAAAATAAAGAGGGAATTACCATTACAATCAAATGCAACCAATTAAAATTAAAATTAAATGAAAAAAAAAAAAAAACGGTCTATCGTGAATTACGAAAATTTAACACCTCTACTAGCGCTCTTTTACTCTGGATTCTCATACAAAAACAACGTTTTGAAATTTTAATTTTTTCAATTATCTCAATGACGTTGAGTGACATTTGCACTTGCGCTTCGGCTGCTTTTTTATTGTGAGCAAAATTGTTGTCAGTAAATCTGCAGAGTCTGTTTCTAAAACGTGTATAACTGCAGAGAGTCATAAAAGATAATTATTATTCATAATGAATTCAAGGTTCGTATTCTATAGTTGGACTGAGAACGGCAATGATGTGATGAAGCACATTGACTCTATCTTTCATTTGGCTATTAGTAAACAAGGTACAGTTCTCAGCGCTACTGACGGTAGCGTCCGACAACTCAGGTGCGGTAGATTGACGTCACTAACAAACCTGAAGCTTCCAGGATTCACTGATTGTCCAAAGGATCATTGATTATATTCAATTATTATTCGTTCATCACTGTGGAAAATCACAATGTTTCCCTCATTCGCCGTGTCTAAATTTCTCACTCTTATTGCCTACGTAACAAAAGATGCATGATATTTGAATGGACAAGAGCCTGTGCCACAATCAACATTTTTATAGGACTTTAAACTGAATGCACTAAATGTACTCTTCAGTGAACCGTGAAATAGAGTATCATTGCTGCTCTTCAAAAGCTATTTAGCTGAATAAACACATCGGTCGATGCAATTTTACTGTTCAATTTTCCTCATGTAAACATGATTAGCAGTAATTTTGTTGATTAGCCATGATTCCGGTGATATAAGCTCTTTAGAAAACGAAGGAAAATTTTATATAATACACCTGTAACTCAATGAAATCGAATGTACAACATGTGCGCCCGTTTAGAGCGCCCTCATGCGGTATTGTACACACTTTACACGTAACTATAGAACGTTATAAACCTCATGAAGTAGCAATGGTAACAGAGCACTGGAAAGGGACGTGGAAAATGAAGAGGGGGAAATCGAGCGACAGAGAGAGATAGAGAGATTGAAGTCCACAGGGGGTTAGCCCCGGTGTGGATAGTTGGTACGTTCGTTGAATGCGGTTTAATATTAATGGAAACTGATGATAAGCAGCGCAAACAAGCGCGTCGAGTCTCCCGGGAGAGATCTGCCTTCTGTTAGCTGCGTGCACTGTGGGTAATACACATACACACATATACATGCATATATATAAACGTTAACATGGAGCAATTTCGTTTTGCGGGATTTCACGAGAGACGTACAACTATAAATGTTGTGTGTGTTGTTAGAGACATTGGCCAATGGTGGTTAAGTTTATATTCACAACGGGACAAATGGTAGAGACACACAAAACTACGTGGCTGGTATAGGGCACGTCACCTCATTCAAAGAAAATGAACCTCTCTCGTTCGCTCTCTCTCTCTCTCTCTTTCTCCCCTCTCTCTACTATCCCTGTGCCACTTCAGGCTTTCTATGCTGTGTTTGTACTAACGGTTACGTTTACACGCTTGTCATTTATACCCCCGCGAGGCCTCTTTCCGATCATCCCACTAAAAGCCCATTTTAACTGCAGAGGGGCACTTCTCCCTTCAATGATTTCAGGTCTTTAGATACTTTTTTTCATTCGATTGAATTTCTCTCTATTCCTTCTCTTAATTTGAATTTATTTGTACATGTGTTATTTCCAGTGATGGAGATTTGTTTGCTCTTCATACGAGAGTCATTGTCGTTATTTGAGGGAAATCAGAAGATTAATTAGATTATTTGGACTGAAAAATAAAGTAATCGATAGTTGTTTTATTAGATGAAATTTCTCGCTGATGTTCTCCCAATGACGGAACTAATTGGAATGTACTCTTCCCGATTTTTCAGGAGGTTTTTCTTATCTATCGTTGTTTTATGCATTCAAAAAGTTCCAGGCGGGATTGCTCTCTATCAATTTTTGTTGATTGTAATACACAAAGAAAAAAAGGAATAAAATTTGAAAAAAAAAACTCCATTTCAGTTCTCTAGTAATTTACAAAGTTACCTGATACACTTGATTCTGAATACGTATATGTAAAACGGTTAGAATCGTTTGTTATATAACGCGTTTCGAAGAAAAAGAGAGGATAGGGGTAGTGTGTGCCTTCGACTGGTGAGTGTTTGTTCGCCAAATTAGAAAACGATCGAGATAGTCTCAACGGGTATATACTCTCCTCTCGCCTGTTGGTCAAACTCTGAGTGCGATAGAAAATTGGGAGTTGTACAGAATGAATCGTGGCAAAGGGAATCTCCCTTGGGCAACGTCGAATTGTGGGAGGGGTAGGGGGATGATGATGGCTGTGTGGTTTTCGTGTGTTCCAAGAGGAGGAGGAAGAGATGGGGTGAAGGAGGGAAATATACAGCTAAAAGTTGTGTATATAGTTGTATATATATAGATATATATAACTGGCGTTGAGAGGCTTGAGCAAAAAAGAAGAAGGAAACTGAAGCAGAGAAAGAGCAAGAGAAAGATAGAAAGAGAGTGGAGGAATAAAATAAAGAGGGGGTGGTAACGATGCCAACGTAGAATTGTTCTCGCGGTTTAATTTGACTCTGTACCTACGATCCTCAACGGTCCAGTTTCTCTGCATTTATATATCTGTATATAACTGGTATAACCCAAGCGCCTCTATATATTGTATATACACCAAGAGAGAATGAGAAGGAGAGACGAAAAAAAAAATGGAAACGTTGGTGGAGAAGCGACGAGGTGGCAACGAACGATGGAGCTAGTGGTTTTTTGTCTCAGCGAAAAAAAAAAAGTGGAATGAGAGAAAGAGAGAGAGAATGAGGAGGAGTATCCCAGTGTGAGACGAACCTCATATCGTATTAATAGGCAATCCGGGCAACCGAGGGGTGTCATAAACTCAAACCCCTAATACTCGCCTAAACTACCTTGGTTAAATAATGGAATCCCCATTTCTACACCCCTGCATTTTACCACCCACTCAACCCTCTTGCCCCTCTTCATTGGAGTACATAGACGATGCCTCCCACTTTTTGCCTCTCTTGCACTAGATGAGGTTTGACACCTTTTTGCCAGGAGTCTCTGTCCAATCGTCAAGTCGTTTCTTCACATTCTCTCTCGCTCGTGCATTATATGCTTGCAATTGCAATCCACCTATCGCCCTCCCTCTTCATCTTCATTCAATATGCGAACGAGGATATCATCCCCAACACGTTAGAGATAACCATGTGGGAGAAGATAGATGAAGTTTGATGAAGCTCATAGAGAGCATTATTATCGAGTGGTTTAAATATTAAGACCCTAAGGTCATATAAGGAATTGGGGTTCATTAAAAAAGAATCAAAAACTATTTTTTTTTTAGCAAAGTTGACTTTTTTTAAAGGTTACAATATTTACAAGTATATACAGGGTTCTTATTTGAAATAAACATGTTTGGAACAAAAAAAATTATAATATGTATCGCTGTGATTTTTAGTCGAATGGCTTTTGAAGCTCTCAAGACTATATAATATTGTGCAGTTAATAGTTGTATTTATATTGGTTTTGACATAGGCTGTGGAAATTATTTTATTGTCTTTGCTGAAGATTAAAGAACGGAAAAGCTGGTACCTAAGACTATTTATTCAAAATGTGAAAGGTCGAACGTAAATATTTGCACATGCTATTTTACAATGTAATATAGATGAATTGGTTGCTTTTAACTTTATTAGATGAAACCGTTACAAATGAAGTTAAAGAATTCATTCCACCCTCATAATTTTATTCATATGGCAATCATCTCTTTCTTTTCATATTCGCACTCTTAATAAATTGATGCAAAATTTAATTCTAAATTCTACTTCTCTCATTAACATTCAAATATTGTCCGTGCACTTTAGTTAAGTGCCTCAAAAGTCGTTACAATTTAATGCATAAAAGAGACGAAAAAAAAAGAAAGAAAGTAATTCCACTGTAAATGTACAAGTTGTTGGATTCCCATGACCACGACGAATTTTCTACATTTTCAGCTTTTTCATTTACTTTTTATGTTTTCTTTTTTTTTTCCTACAACACTCCAAAATCTCAATGAATTTTACATTATGTGTGTCTATTTATATTCAGGTATATACAAAGAGCCATTTTCACTGTATTTGAGTATATATTTCTCATTCCACTGAAAGGTTAGGTGTGTATCTCACTCCAAAGAGTCCGTATTCTCGGTGAGCTGTTAAGAGACTCACTGTGACATGAATAATCTCAACGATTTAACCTGAAATCCGAAAGGTTGCTCCTGGTATCTCCATTGGGATCACTCACTATGGACGAATGGAGGGCAAACTCATCCCCTTCACTTGTGCCTCTTTCTTTGGTGCCTTTTCAGCATCCCCTCTTTTTTCAGCCAACAAATTCGAAGAAGGTAATCGTATAGTCACTACAGTGACTATAAATAGATGAAACATTCATTTCCTGGATTTTTTTTTCTTGAAGTCAACTCTGAGGATTTATTTCGTACAGTGAATCCCTTTAGTCACATCCAAAGTCTGAAATTTTCAATTAACGTAGAAAATTTGTTACGGAATTTCGTCATTTTTTTTGCAGTTCGTCAGGTCACGAAAATATGGAAACACTGCTGGAATATCACAAATTCCCATATAACTCTACTGGATGTCATTATCGAATGATCCTGAATACTTAACTGGAAATGGATATCTCCAAATATACTTAAATCTATTTTGGTTCGAAGATCCATTTTGCTCCAGTTTTGTCTATTTCCTGGACTGTTTTCCAAATCTCCTTGGAATTTCGTGAACTCGACAGAAATATTTCCTGCATTCAATGAATAGAACTTAAGTTCTGGAGCAAAAAGAAATTCACCTTATTTCTGAAAGCGTATATGGAATATAAAGAACATCTTATCTTACCACAAACACATTAATCTTCCTATTTTCGATGTGAATTCTCTGTTTGCATATTTCTGATAATATTTTCAACCATCATACATTGTTATACAATCAGCAGCAAATATTTGCTTATGTAACTGAATTATGAAATTCAGATGAATTGATAGTGAATGAGATGAACTGAGATGAATTGGAAGAATTCGCTAATGATCATTTGATTGACATGAAGTTACAAATAATCCTGTTCTTGCTTTCTCGAAAAGTTATCAGTGTACAGACTATCGTCATTTCCATAGACCACTCTCAAATCGAGGGTCATGATCTTTCATCGAGTGCTTGACCTAATTATTTAAAGAATCAAAGTAAATTAAATGAGTATATTTGTCTCATTAATTTATTAATTTTATTCAAATTTTTTTTATCTTCGTACTCAATTTTTAATTAAAGGCTGAGGAATTTTTCAACATTTGTTCTGCCATGACAATTTTGGAATTGTATAAGGTCATCCCTACCCATCCAACACCGAGAGAACTGTATAAATTCAAAATTATTCTACCAACAAATCACAAAGTCTTCTTTTTATCACAAAAATCATGTTCTTCAAAATTTTCATCGTAGCCTGTGCATCAGTTTTTTTGATAAGTTTTTATTCTAAATATTTCAATACTGTATCAGCTATTACTTAATAAGTTTAACTTTAGAGTCAAAAGTTCCTATTTATTTCCTCGAAACTTGAGGAAATTTATTAATAGACATTCTTTATAGTTCAAAAAACTATTACACTAAGTGCATATTCAAATCGTTATGGGAAAGATCATGATAATTTTAACTTCCTAATAGAAAAATAATTCATAGCCAAAAAAATCTGTTTCTCGAGCCAATGCCTATAATTTCAATTCAGAAAAGTAGATTAATCACGACATCATAATCTCATGCTCCAAACAAATGTCAAATATTACATTTTTAGTACATTCCGAAAAAATTTCCCCTAAATAATACTATTTCTCATTGAGAAAGTGTTCTGCTACTATTTTTATAACAAAAAATATTACATCTCCCTCCCATCACAGCAATTTTCCTTGAATCTGTTCGTTTCAAAGATATTGTTAATCGAATCTACAAAAGAAATTAGATTTTCTCTTACTATCTTTTTACTACTGAATTGTCTAACTCTCACAATACGTCCAGGCTCTGCCGAAATCTGGGAAGCTGCTAGAACATAGAGACGCCTGTTTGGGAAAGGATGTGATTCCAGAGACTGACAAGCAAGCAATGCATAAATATTACTATTGTTTGTCACTCTGTATGATGGAGAAACTGGGAACTGTAAGTGTAAAAGAAGATCATAATATTGAATCATATTTGTATGAATGCTGGAACTTGTTGAGAAAATGGCTCCGAAATCAGAAGGCCAGTCACGTCGAGATAATTACCAATATCGGCAATCGCGAAATATCGTTCTTCTTCACGTGGGTCTCATCAGAGAAGCATCATCGACGTAAATTCGTTTAAAATCAACGCCGAGTCGATAGACACGTGGCAGTTATAATTATAAATCATATTTGAGGCTTTGTGAAGAGATATTAGAGTCAGTGATTGAGAAAACTATCAGCCAGAGACATTAATAACGATGTACAACCGGTATTAATATATTTGTGCAATTAACAAACATTGAGTAAGATTATCCAACGACAACGTGTGTGAATCTATCGCAAATAAAACCGACGCCGATGTCGATAGACGCGTGGCGTTAATAATTAACAATTGTTTTTAACGATTTTTAAATAGAGCGAATCAAACTAGTGAATAATTAATTTACATTAATCGCGACTTACAACCGGGATTAAATCAACAGTGAATTAACTGACAATTATCAAAGAGAGACAATTAATCAAAAGAAGCAATAAATTCAGTGCGGGCAAATTATCTTGAGTATGTATATATAGTCAAGTTATTTATTAAAGAGTTTATATTTTTGATAAATCACGTGTCAAATATCATTGAGAAACCGATCAAATCCTTATCCTTTTTCGTGAATTTATTCCGCTTCGTGATCCAGTCTACACGAGAAAATCAACGAGGGTTTCGCCGAGTTGCATCGAAATTCTCCAGTAAGAATTTTCCCAAAAATTAATGGAATTCTCAACAGAACTCTTAATCATGACTTGAAATTATCAATTTGCAAGTGATTATTTTTCCGACCCAAATATCGACCAATAGAATTGCACCATTCGACGTCACGTGGTACAACCTACATGGTATTATACTGATAATTTTTTGAAAATTTTCTCTGGTAGTTGCTATATATAAAAAACAAAACATGATCCAGTCAAATTAATTATTTGTTAACTGTACATTTCGTCTCATGGTGCAATTCTATTGGCCGACATTTGGGACGGAAAAATAATCCCCCGAATACCACACGAGCTTCAAAATTATCTGGCATTTCCCTCAAGGTTCCCTGCAAACAAATAAAGTCATCAAGTTTTTCAGGAAAAATCACTCGCGCTTCGCGCTCGTGATTTTTTAACCTGAAAAACTTGACTCCTTCATTTGTTTGCAACGAACCTATCGGGAAATACCCGATAATTTTGAAGCTCTTGTGGTATTATAAGTGAAAATTCAGCAATGAAGAACTAAATACCGATTTATTAGAATAAATCAGTCTTTCCATTCCATGAAGTTCTCTGAAAAAGGAAGAGTCTCGTTTTATCTTCCATTGTCCTGGCTTTATAATTTTTTATCTTTGGTTTTCCTTAGATGACAAGTGACGCAGTTTACGAAGTAGATAAAGTTCTTGAGCGAATTCCTATGGATACGAACAATTACGATGCCGTTACCTCAAAACTTAGAGAATGTGCAGCACGATGTATGTATTTGGATTAACAAGAAAGTGACAATAATCGATTGGAAATGGACTGTAACATCAATTTGTATCTTTTTAGCTGGAGAAGATAAATGTGCCACCGCTAACGCTGTACATGAATGCCTAATCAGTGAAATGCCAGTTGATAATGAGGCTGATCGTGTTATCTCTCCGTATGCCTTTGTAGCGCTGAACGAAGATTGAAATGAGCAATTTCATTGTGTATAGTATAATATTTAGTTAATGTTTTGGAATTAGATAGAAACGCTTGTGTATCAGTCAATATTCATCATGATTGAAATGTGAAGATTAAAATTTTTGACCTTTGATAAATGTTGCATCTTTTATGAATAAATGTACATATAATAAGGCTTTAGCGATTATCCGAATAATTTTGGAGAGTAAATCCTGACCGTGATATAAAGAAGCTGGAAAACGGAATTCAGAGGCAGCACCGTAAGAAATGCTGTTTATTTCTTGAACAATGAGAAAAAAAACTGCATTAAAAAACATTAGACAGAAAAATCGGCTCATGGCCTTTCTAAAGATCTCATCAATTGACCAGAGCTGATAATGATTCCATGGCTGTAGTGTTATCATAATTGAGAAAATGCTACATCAGTAATAACTAGCTGAAACCATCTGGAAATACTGCGGTTCTAGAAGCAATGCGCCGAATTTCCCATCATCCGATCAAAGTCGCTAAGTTTCGTCTGGTGTTCAATCTGGGATTAATGACAAGTCCCTCCTATTTGAACTGTTTTTTTTTTTAACATGTTTATTAAAGCCAGCCTTTGTACATATGGATACATTGTTATTTTTGTTATTACTTAGATACTGGGAAACATGGAAAACAGTATTTTCCGTAACCTAACATAAATCATTTATGATTTTTATTCAGGTGCCCATAAATACGAAAAAAAAGATATTTTTTAATTGGAAATCCCGCAAATTGATCGCAAATAATCTCATTTTTTATCTCTTCTGAAAAATTTCACGGTAGCACCCCTAGTTGAAAAACGTGAATTTTTCCAAAAAAATAGAATTGCCAAAATTAACAAAAAGAATCAATTGAACTAATTCATCATCATTTCGCATTTTTCAAATGTGACTATATACTGTATTGTCATGTTTATTATATAGTATAGAACACAATGTCCAATGGTAGGTAACCATCAATATAATGCTCTGATTGCAATAATATTCGTCAATAACACTATATATTGTCAACTGAAACTAACTATATCTGAAATAGTTGCTGTTACTTAATTTATAGTCAAGGTCTTTTTCTACTAAATTTTTATAGCTCCAGTGATCATATAATAACAAAATAATAATATTTGTATCTTTAAAATATGTTTTTTTTTATTAATTTAAAATATGTTAATTCAGTATTTTGAATTCCTTCCGTTCCTTTGAACTGACAAGCTCGCAAAAGAAGCATTAACACAACTCTTTGCATACTTCCATAAGACAAACATGTGTGACATTAAGCATTGAAACCACTATGTAGTGTCACGGTTAATGAAGCAAAATATAATATTCATCGGATCGTTAATTATAAGTTTACGAGAAGCAATTAAGCTACTGGTGTCAGTTAAAGTTACGATGTTGCTGTAGTGTATTTATCGTGGTGAACCAAAAGATTTCACCTCAAGTGAGACAAAACATAACGAGGAATTGATAAACGTAGAAGTGAAAATGTTGAGAGATATAACTTGAGTTTATTCATTCAGTAATACGGAATTTTCAACGCTTCAAAGTCATTCACATTCAATAACATTATTATGATTATTGGCACAAGAAATGAGATTGAAATAATTGTGTTTGTGTTTTATGGAATACAAGTGAGTGGGTGGGATTTTGCCTGAGAAATATTTAGTGAAAATTTGTGTATGCATGCGGGGAAGAGGGAATGAGAGATTTTTAAACTGAACTGCACATTGAAACAGTTACAGTCATACGTATATTCACATAAGTTGTAAGTCAAGTCGGAAATCGTAAAACCCTCCACACCTAACACATCCTGGACAAATAAGAGAAACACAGCGGGCGGTGTCTTCTTCCGTTTATACTTTGTCATTGTTATTTTTCGAAAAAAACAAAATAAAAGATGAATATTGTGAATGACACTGTAATTTTAACTCTCAGCAATTAGTATCAAATGAAATCATTATTTTATCAATTTTATATGGATAATTATGAATTTAAAGAGAAAAATAAAATCGATAAAATAATATTTATTGGAAATAATTTGAATGCAATTAGTCGATTGATTTTAATTAATTGCAACTCAACGAGTAGATTGTTAAAATTATGCAATTAATATAATTACATAATTAACGTTTTTATCGTTAGTAATAATTATAATTTAAATGTCTGGAAAAAAGAAAAAAAGAGGTGTATTCAAATGAGTGCGGTTGACAAAACTTTATCCCCAAAACGAAGAAGCTGTCAGAAGTGAGATAAAATAATTAATTCAATTTAATTTAAAATTCAAAGTTCAAAATCTCCTATTCTCCCAGCAAAACCAGACTACATAATAACGTAACATCATTATAATTTAATCACTTTTTTTTTTCTCCTTCTGTATTTCGTTGAAGCAACGATCAAAGTTTCACAGCATTAAAAAAAAAACTTAATAATCAAGTAATACAGAATTAAAAAAAAAAAAAGTGAAAAAGATAAGAATTTTCAAGGTATAGTTTTGCAGTAGTTAGACCTCGTGTGATGCTACTGGAGTAAATGAGACTCTCAAAACAAGCTAAATAATAATTCTCACTTAACAAACTCGGTTAACTAGCTTGGGGTTGGCTAATAATAAAGGCATCCTCATGGGTTCCTTCTCAAGCATAATTTTCAGAAGCCAAAGGCAAAGATAACAAGAATTAAGAAAAAAAAAAAGGAAAAAAAAATAACTGAGTGAGAATAAATAGGAAGGCCTGAAGTCAATTTGTCGGGGAATGCGTTAGTAACACGTGCGTGATGCTAGCCTATTAAGGTTCTATATGTACCAGTAGCACATCTTCATCCACTCCTGTGGTCGTTCTTCATCGTGAGGCGACAAAAATGAAATGAGATTCATCGTTAGATGTTGAGAATTTTAAAAAATTCTGAGAATTCGTTTCTTTTATTTCAGAATTTTTTCTCTTCTTCCTCAAGGGTCGAGGAGAGTAGACTCGCTGTCTGCCAGGATAGTTCACATGTTTCTTTCTTTTAGTTACTCTGGCCAGACATTTGGTCTCCAGTCATGCTGACTTCCTCAGTGTCAATCTGATGTTCACGACCTCCGTTTGACCCTCGTCTATCGTCGATTTAACATAAAAAAAAATGTATGGTGGCACAAACTCCACTTGAATTATCAAATTTCATCGAATTACATGATATTATGCATTGATGCGCATGATTCACTTTGTTTAGTGATATACACCATTTGTATGTAGCAATTCTAGTGGTGATAGTAGTAAGGGGAGGTGAATTGGGAGCGAGAGTAGCGAGAAAATTCGTTAATTAGTTACCTAATGCAAGTTGGTACGTAACGAGCCAACGCGTAATTAGTTTGATCGAGTTGCAAATTGTTTTCCGGTCGTCGGATATATCACTGTCTCTGGCTTATTGTGGAATTTTAACTGTCTAATTCATTTTACTTTTTCAGTATTGTAATAATGGAGAAACATTTGTGGTTTTTTTTTCTCATAATTGCACTCAGGAGGGAAATTATAATTACTTTGTGATGACTCAATTTTGAAATTTTCGTTATAATTTTAGAGTACGTTGAATCTGTTGATAATGAATTAGTTAAACATCATTGTTCGTAATTAGTGCAGTACGGAAATGAAGGCTGGGCTAATTGCGTAATAAGTTTCATACTCAGCTGTAATTGATGTTGAATCTAGCACTGAAATTATTCTGTTCTACCGCCATTTTTCCTGAGATTTTATTTTCTTTGGAAAATTAATTGTTCATTTATTCTCTCAAAATTTGATATGAGCATATTTTTTCCACTTTCGTAGGAAAAATATTGGAAAATTCTGAAATTGATAGGGAATAACTCCAGAATTTGAGAAAAATTAAAAATCAAGTTTTCTTAAAAATCGGAAAACACTAAAAGAATATATAAATGACTAAATGTAATTGAACAATATATAGGAGAATGGATACCAAGACAATAAATAAATGCAGACAACCGTAACCATCAAACCATCACTCGATAAAACAATATTAAATGAACAAAAGTTCAGTCGTAACAAATGCAAGCACAGTTCCATTACATCAATTATACATGAAACTCATAGTAAACTGCGATTGAGAATGAGGATTATTTTTATATCCTTAATTTTCACCATATTTCACACAGATATCCTGATAAACAGCTTAAACCTGTCCTAAACAGATAATTATGAATTATCAAATAATGATTGTAATAAAAAAAAAAGTAAAATAACATAAAAAACACGAGGCATGAGCTTACGCACCGCGTACACTTGCACTCATAAACAGCAGATAACTGCCGAATTATGAAATGATTTTTTTCTTAAGTAGGCTTATTTTTAAGCCTGTATATAATGTAAATATGTTGATGTATGTATAATAAATGAACTTAAAAAAAAAAAAATTGAGAATGAGGTCAACATTAACTGCAGAGAGAGAAAAAAAAAGAAAGGGGTAAAAGATACTGATGAGCGTTATCCATCGACTTATACGTTCTCGATATATAGAGTTGATCCCTGTTTCACAGTACGTGGTCGTAAGGACGTAACGTCGGTCGGGTAAAAGGGTAGATAGATACACGGGCATGGTATTAGTAGGTATTAGGTGTTGGCCTGGGAATGAATGCACGTGCCGAGAGTGAGCGAGGAGAGCCCATCCCTTCAGCGAGTTCGGATAATTCTTTAAGTGCTTCCTTTTCGGTTGCCGTACCAATCCGCGGGCTCGATCCGAGGTCTCTCGACCTCATCCCTCTGCATCTCCACCCTCCCCCTCTACACTGCCTCTTCTTCTTCGTCGTTCTCTCTTGCACTCCCTCCTACCTTAGCCGATCCAGCCCAAACCAATGTGCTCGCGGTGTCACTCCAGGCATTCCGTTGTCCTTTCGTTTCTCCTTTGTCTTCATACCCAGCATCCAGCTCGATTCTCTCAACTAACTCATTCGTTTACTCGCTTCAACTCACACTCGCAAAATTTCTCCACTCTTTTCAATTTATACGTGCTCCAGTGTCGTCTGTCTTTGTCGCATTTTCCGTCCTCGAGCCGGGGATGAGACCAGGGTGAATGTGAGAATTCAACCGACAGCTTTTAGACGGATTTTAGAACCCGTTACAAATACATTTACCTGGAGAGAACGAGGGAAAAAGAGAGAGAGAGAGGATGGAGACGAACGTCGCGGTTTCCGTCGGGTCGGATCAAAGTCAGAGTTTGTGCAATCAGCTCACATTTTATCACTGTTCACTCAAGCTGCTCTTTGATTTACAGACTGCTCGATCTTTTTTCCCAATGAAATCAATGAAAATTATGAATGAAGCATTATCAGCTTATTAATTATCTTTTATTCACATGAATTCTAGGAAAATGTGAGAATCATGAAAATTGTAGTCTCTCCAATTTATAATTTTCTTCAAAAATTAACATAATTAATGAAATCAAATTTTAAATCCCAATTATGAAGAAATTTAGGTAATCTCTGAAACCACCACTGCTCACAACTGAGAAAATGACATTGAAATATAAAATTAAAGAGACAAGCGAAGAAAGAGAGATCTTCACAAAAAGATAAGGATCGTTAGAAACGAGGAGTCAAACATCTGGAGAAAATTAACCACGGCAACTTCCTAACTCTCCCCCACCCTCCTGCCTCCTCTTTCAAGCATACCACTGAAGATTGTATTTCTCTTTTCTCATTTCTCACTTTCGGCGCAAGCCAAAAACTCTCCTTCAGTGTCTAGGCTTTTGTCCCAATTTGAACGGAAGGAGAAAAAAAACATATCAGTCCATCGTTTCAATAAAAATTACAAATTAACCCGGGTATATGAAAATCCTCGTCAATTATCCAAGTCTCCACGTGGATTCGTGTGTGCATGTTAACACCACCATGACAACCGCATTATAAAGAGAAAAGTTTTGCTATTGTTTTCTTTTTTTTCACAGTATCCCACTCTCATAACTCGGTGGTATTCCTATACATCGTTGAATATCCCTGTCCACTCATTTTATTTTTGTTTTTTAATTTATTTTTATATTCGCGCATTGGCGTGTACTCAACCCTCGCGTCAATCCAACGAGAAATTTATTGCTAATTATTTTTCCCACTTTCTTTCTGCCCTCCCCCCCTCCTTCCCTCCCTCTTTGTTTCTCACTTTTGTATCACCTCATTTTTACCAGAACCTACCTAGCATAAAATAAAAAAAAAGTACAAAGTAGGGAAAAATGTATATTTTTTTATTATTATTTTTTATTAACAAATAAAAAAAAATAAAACTCTCGAGCAGTATGAACCATGGGAAAAATGAGAGGGCGTGGTGTAAAAGCCACATAGCCCCAGAATCATGGAGAGAGCCGTTGATATAGAAATGGGAGGGAGAGAGAAAGTGAGAGGGGGTCGGGGGAAAGTTAACGGATATGATAGTATATACGCAGGGCATATTGGACGTGTGCACCATCCCTGCAGTATTTTGTATACATATATATATATTATACAAAATGTGAATGAGAGAGATGAAAACGAGCTGCAGAGAGATGAAGAGATCGCGGGATGCAGGGAGAAAGCGACAATTGCCCGGACGCGATGATATTCGGAATTGCCACAGTGCGAGTAACTTGTCTGTACATATATATTGATATATATATATAGAGGATGATGTTGTATAGATATACAAGTACCACAGTGGTTTGTAATATTATGATAACCCTCATTCCGCTCAAAACCTAACCACCCCCGAAAACTACCCACTTACCGTCCGCCGCTCCGTTCCACCGCCTCTTCCTCCACCTACTCGTTCTCTCTCTACCTTTTACCGCCCTTTACCAGCGGCCATGTTGCCGGGAAATATGATTATTGTTATTATTTGCCACCCTCCTTTCGTACACTGACTCTTCTCTTCTCTTTCACTCTTCTCTCTTTCTCCACGCACTCTCACCAACATATCCATTTCACTTCATCCACTCGTCTCTCTTCCATCTCCACGTGAAATTCTCCATCGTTACGCTTGTCTCTCTCTCTCTCACCTCTTTCCACTGCCTCATTCGAGTTCGTTAGAGAGTATCAACGTGAAATTGGGAGAAAACGAGCGAGAACACAGTGCCACCAGTAACAGTAAGCCACCCGTCATTCTCCTACTCACCCTACGCCATCCTCTCCCCTTTCTTCGCTCGTCTCTTCAAATCTCCTTGTCTTCAAAAGCTGGAAAACTGCATTATAAACTCGATGGTTATCCCAACAAGAAAAGAACATGATCATGTCAACACCTTCACCTCCACCTATTTTCTTTTTGCCTTCCATTTCCATCATACCTCTATCTTTCTCTCTTATTTCTCGTACCCCTTTGCGGGAAAAGTTTACGACAACTGCCATCTTGCGGGATTTTTTTTTCATCCCTCATCCCTCATGAAACACTTCTTTATTTTCACACGGCGAAGAGATCATCCAACTATATACAGTCCCTGAGGTAACATTTCTCATCGACCATGCGCCCAATTCCTTTTTTCCTTAAGCCTCTCTCTTGGTTTAAAGTTTCGCCATCTCTCTCTCTCCCTTTTTTTTCTGCCCTCTAACTTCTGTTTTTCACCTTTTTTTTCCGTTCTCTCCTCTCAACAGTCCTTTCTTTCCTGCTTCTTAATGCTCTTTCTTTTATTTTATTTTCTTGAGCGATAAAAACTCGTCAAGTGATGGGGACCAAAATAGCAACTGCAAAATCGCCCCCGGCGAGCCTGAGAAAATAAGGGTGGGCAAGTATACGAGATAGGAAATGGCTGAGGCTAGGGGGTGGTATAAGGCGGATTTACCTTTTTTTTTTTCCTTCTACAAGTCTACATGGGAATGCAAATTATGGTTTATTGTGAATGAAGATTGGAGTGTTTGTGATAATAGGTATTACTGATATTTCTTTTAAATTAGATAATCAAAATAATACACAATGGAGCTTTATGAAGATTCATGAAAATAACGGAGAAAATTCGAATTGCAAATATTTGAATAATTTCATGAAATTATGCAGGGAAAAATGTTTTGTTAATTTAAGAATGTACAGTCACTTAATTTAAGAATGGCAGGTTACTTAAATTAAGTGACTTTTCTCACTGAAATTAAGTGACGTTTCTCAATTAAATCAAGTGACTTTTTCTTTCTTAATTTAAGAAAGTAAAACTCGCTTGAATTAAGTGAGTTTTCTCACTTAAATCAAGTGACTTTTATTTCTTAATTTAAGTGACCTGTACATTCTTAAATTAAGTGACTGCACATTCTTAAATTAAGAAAATGTTTTCTTAATTTAAGAATGTGCAGTCACTTAATTTAAGTGACCTGCCATTCTTAAATTGAGTGACTTTTCTCACTTAAATCAAGCAACTATTTCTTTCTTAATTTAAGAAAGTAAAACTCACTTAAATTAAGTGACTTTTTTCACTTAAATCAAGTAACTATTTCTTTCTTAAATTAAGTGACTTTTCGCACTTAAATCAAGTGACTTTTCTCACTTAAATCAAGTAACTATTTCTCACTTAAATCAAGTAACTATTTCTTTCTTAAATTAAGTGACTTCCTCACTTAAATCAAGTAACTATTTCTTTCTTAAATTCAGTGACTTTTCTCACTTAAATCAAGTAACTATTTCTCACTTCAATCAAGTAACTATTTCTTTCTTAAATTAAGTGACTTTTCTCACTTAAATCAAGTAACTATTTCTTTCTTAAATTCAGTGACTTTTCTCACTTAAATCAAGTGACTTTTTCTTTCTTAAATTAAGTGACTGCACATTCTTAAATTAAGAAAACATTTTTCTCTGTGTAAGTCAAGTGACTTTTCTTTCTTAATTTAAGTGACCTGTACATTCTTAAATTAAGAAAATGTTTTCTTAATTTAAGAATGTGCAGTCACTTAATTTAAGACTGGCAGATCACTCAAATTCAGTGACTTTTCTCACTTAAATCAAGTAACTTTTTCTTTCTTGATTTAAGAAAGTAAAAGTCACTTAAATTAAGTGATTTTTCTGACTTAAATCAAGTGAGTTTTTCTTCCTTAATTTAAGAAAGCAAAACTCACTTAAATCAAGCGAGTTTTCTCACTTAAATCAAGTGACTTTTCTTCCTTAATTTAAGAAAACATTTTTCTCTGTGTATCAGACAAAGTAGTTACACAAAATGCATCAGTATCATATAAAAAAAAACTATTCTTACTGTACAATAACCAGAAAAATATGTCAGTCTTTGTGTGTGATTATCGGAGAGTCGTGGTAATAAATAGGCAACACGAGCGCTTATAAGTGGCGTGAGTGATGGTGGGGGAATAGGTAATCTAAAGCTCCAAAGGTTGGCGTCGTGACGCGCAAATGTTGAGAAGAAGAAGCAGAGAAGCACAAGAGGAGGCTAATACGTTCTCAAAAAAGTGCTTGTGTGTGCCAGTGGAATAGAAAGAGGTAGTGGTATCATGAAGGAGGAAAGTGAGGAGTTAAAGTGGGAGAAAATACAGTAAAGTTAAGAACAAGAAGGGGCTGAAGAAGGTTAGGTTTTTAGAATGATGGTGTGAGGGGTGAGGTATAAGGTGGGTAAGATGGCGGACAATTTGCCGCTCGACTACTCTCACCCGCACCACACCCTCTCCACCCTCTTCCTGTCTTTTCCCTCTCTCTCTTGCTCTGACTCACTTGGCGCGTTTGCCTATGTACTCGCTTGGGGGTAATAGATGTTCCTCCTTGGCGACGGTGAGCGGGTTTCATTGCGCTGGCGTGTTTCACACTCTCATCCACTGAGTTTAACCGTAAAACTTATATATACACCTACACATTTTACACATTTGTAAAACTTGATACATATGGACACGTTTTGTAACGTTGAAAACGTTTGTGGTGTATCATGTCGACAGAGTCGAAGAAAGTTTGGATTATGTTGTGGAAAGTCCTTTTTTTACTTTGAAAGGATGTATTTATTTGCTAACTCACTTCGATTGGAATTCAGATATTTACGAACGATGTAACGCCGAGGATTTTGTCTTTTGAGGGATAAAGATATGGCGATGAAGGAAATTTTGAGAAAAATTGAGTAAATGTCATGACGCATGATTTGTTCAGATTATTTGCAGCATTTGATGCATTTCAGGTGGTCAAACGACTTTATAGTTACTCGGAGGAGTTTGCTCATTGAGCGAAACGCTGAAACCTTTTTTCCCTGGACGAAGCGAGGTACAATCAGTTTTTTCGATTGAAAAAATATTCTGTGAGAATTGCTTGATATTGGAAAAAAAGTTCACATTAATTTCAACTTGGTAAAAGTCTCGTTGAAAGCTCATAAAGTCTCTAAATTTCATGAATTCCATTGCAAAAAAAAAATGGAAAATTTTCGCTGAAAAGTACTGCACTGCAACTTCTTTTTACCTAGCAATTTTTAAAGATTCTAGGAACAAATAAGTAATGCAGAAGTACAACAACATGAATAAATTTGAATTTAGACTCAATTTTTCGAAAATATCCCTCAATCTGAGAGAGAAGATGAATTTTTTATTTGAATTTTTGATAGGTTTTTATGCTGTACGATTTTTCGCTCTCAATGAAAATTGTTACAATTCGTTTTCTGAGAAAATTTCCAGAAAATGAATGTTTAAGGAAAATGGATCATTACAATTGATTATTCTCTTTGATTTTCATCATTCGAACACTATTCCATTGAAATCAATAGCATTATACACCTTTGATTCAAAAAATCTCTGAAAAAATTTGAAAAAGTTTATCGAATTCAGAAAAAAAAAATCTCCAAATTCATAAATCTCGCAAAATTTCGGCTTGCCTTAAATTTTTTTTCTATCTCTCTTGAGGTTTCAAGAGAGAAAATTAGGGTTGTACATGCCTCCCTCTTCTTCGCTTAAGCATTCCAACCGCCATCTTCTCACTTAATAAAATAATTACCCAGAGTCAATTAAATTTAACCCAAACTCCATCAGCACTTTCTATACCTCAATTTCCATGAAAAAAAAAAAAAGGAAAGAAGAAGAACTGGTTAGGGATGATTACTAAGATGTTATATACCAGTAAGTTGATGATACTTTTCTTGATAAATTGGAAAATAACTGAGCTACCCAGTATCAATTTGAAATTCCCCTCTGCGCTCAATGCGTATGGCTGATTGCCTCGAAGGGTTGACGCGTTTCATTATAAACTCCATGAAACACGATTGCTAAAAGAGCTTTGGTGATAATGGCTCGTCTCTTTCATCGGTAATTTTGCCTCTTATCGAGTTTACCAAGGGACCGAGATAGTTTTATGTTTACATTTTGAAAGCCGAGTTCAGTAGAAATGGGAAATTTATTGGATTGAAAACATTAATATTGATGGAAAATTTGCTCGAATTAAATATTTCCTCAATTTAAACTTCATCATCAGTAATTGGAGAATAAAACTATTGAGGATTTTTTTTTTTCAATGTCGGTGCTGATGAGTGAAATGAATTGAAAGAGCTGGGCACTCAACAGTCTGATCTCAATGGATCTGAATCTCCTTACTGATGAACTCTTTATTTTTTTTTTTTTTTTTTGAACTGTTTATTATACCTCTTTCCCGATGTTGATCGAGAAGTTTTTGAATGCACTTCGTGAACTAAAAACTGGCAAACTACTATATCAGCTGAGATAATATTTCGAAGATCAATTCGGAATTTACGTTGATAAAACTCATTGAATCAATCATTATTTGAGTCAATGAAATATTGTGGGGGAGAAGGGATTAATGGTGATTATGAATATTGAAGATTATTTAATTGATAAATTTATGAACTTTTGCTCCATCATTTGGCGCCATCAAGCTGACACTCGCTGAAGCTAGTAGAATTGAACGGATTTCAAGTGTTGTTTGGGTACATACAGGGCACCTCTTTAACAATTGTTGAGATTGAAGATAATTTTAAAAAACAAAATTCAAACTGATGGCAATCATTCGAGAAGACGATTTGCGAAAACCGCTTCGCTCCGTCTCTGATCATTCTCGAAGGATAACAGTTTTTTCATTAAATGTGCCTAGATTCGGATAAAATTGAATATTGAAATGATGAAAAGGAGAATATCTACACTGAGACAAGAAAAGTAGTGAAACTGATGAAATGAATTATTCCAATAGTCCTTAAAAAGTAATTTTTTCCAACATTTACGGCTTTTCATGTTAACGAAATTCCGCTAAATTTCAATAATTAAATTTTCCTGATTCTAATAAATCTATCAAATTTAACAAATTTCCCAAAATTTGAAGAAAAAATTTGTTGAGGATCATTGAAACCACACATTCCATTATTTTTGTCTCAGTGCACTTCATAATGTTTATGGTCATATTGAGTTGATTTAATCTACGAGACCGATGGCGCGCTACAGCGCGCCCGTTAGGTATCTTTAGTGTAGTATATTACGCGTACTATACTACTCACAATTGAACTGTCCAATGAGGAAGAGGACTTCACTTTAATCGTGACAACTTTCGATATATCGATTATTTGCGTTCTTGCTCCTTTTTATAAAGGATAATCGCGGAAAAATGGGAAAACTTTTTCCTGACTCCATATTAATGTCTATTTCGCTCTATCTCGCTTATTTACCGAGATAATCACGAAAAACTGTAGAAACTCCTCCCTGACTTCATATTGACGTCCATTTCGCTCTATCTTGCTTATATACCGAGATAATCGAGAAAAACTGAAAAAATTCCGTGGATACTGGATATCCCGAATCGTTGCGGCTTTTGGACCTTTAGGATCCCTCATCATCGTACGTTTCACTCAATTCTTTGCGAAATTTCAAGGAAAACCCCGTATTCCCTCGGGAAATGGGTGAAAAATGAGGATGAAGGAATATTCGAAGGAAATCAGCCATCATGAAAATCCCGATTTTCGAATCTTCATAACTTTTTTTCTGTGGCGTATTTTCTGATGAAATTTTACAGTGACACTGCCTATGTCGTCAGGAAGTAGCCTGCCAAATTCCACAACAGTATCGCGAATGGTTCTGCGAATTCGATAGAGCAGACATTGACATTTGTACTGATCCCATATTAACGTCCATTTCGCTCTATCTCGCTTATTTACCGAGATAATCGAGAAAAACTGAAAAAATTCCGTGGATACTGGATATCCCGAAGAGATAACTCCCCAAACTCCTTAACGCGATCATTTGAAAAGTACTGTAGTATCAAGTCGTATCAATTAGAGTAAAGTAAAACGAAAAAATTAACTTGTATGGGGATACTGGGGGGAAATAAAAAACTCATTGTAAAAGCCCGAAAAGCCATACAATTGAATGAAATAAAAATACAAAATATTTACCGCGAAGTGAGGACATCGCCATCTAGTGTGCAAGGCGTCACCTCACTGTCGAGCTCTTCATTAGGTGGGGGAAAGAAAGTGGAATGATTACTAGAATATAGTAAATTTTTTGTTATAGTTGATATCAGTGGAAAAATCATAACGTCGAAGAAATATGCAGAGATTTCATTAACGAATACGGGAGTAATTAATGTAATTTTTTCCATTCATAATACGTAAAAGTTGATAGTCGGAGTTTCCAAAAAATTTCATTGCACTATTATATCTGTATACATATACATATATATATATGAATATTTGCACAGTAGCAGTGCAGAGTTGGATGATAGTAGAAAGTGTCAAAGAATCAGTCAAATTGAGCGATATTTTAGTGATAATTTCGTCGTATGAAATTTTACAGCTGCAATGAAACAAAATTGGTGAAACAAATGAGACGATTTGAGTCTTTTCTTTCTCCATAGAACATTGATTTAATATAAAAAGAGAACAGTGATGAGTGAAATTTACGTGTAAAAATTTGCAATCGAAGGAAAAGAAACGAGTGCATATAACCAAGAGACAGAACTGATTGTTAAAAAAATCCAGGGATATACATTTGCTCTACGTTATCTCGAATGAATCACGCGTTCAGGAAGCATACTAAGTTGATATAATTGCAAATGACGTTTTCAAATAATAAAGTGAATGAAAATTGTTGAATAATCCATGATCTACGTGAATTATTTTCCTATTAGTAATATAAAATGGAAAAATTTGCAGTTGATCTTGATAAAGTTCTTGATGATTTTGAGTTTAATGAAGGTAATTTATTTTATAATTATTTAGAAACTAATTATGTTTTAATTTCAGCAATTAGGAGCACCACAAGAAACAGCACAAATTGGTAGAAAGTTGTGGCCACAAAATCTTTCAAAAATGAGAAATTACATTTTCATAAACTATTTATTTGTGTTTATATTATTTTTCAATCAATTATTTTTGCAGCAATGAAAGATGATAAAATTAGCACATATCTAATCATTTTTTTGATTTTTTTTTTTAATAAATTATCATTAAAGAAAAAAATATTCAGAATATTCTCACTCACGGTTTTTTAAATTTCCTACATGTGCATATTTTTTTTCTTTTTTCTAAATATTTCATTGCTCATGAAAACAAAGGACTAAAAATGTTCAGATGTCTGCTATTTTAACTGTCATCAATGAAAGTTGAGTGTATTCATTGAGAGATCAAAAATCATATGAACGAAATTTTTCTGACCTTTGATTTTTTGTCAATTTACTGCTAAAATCAACGATAATTAGAGATAAATACTTTGTAAAATCCTTTGGATGTAGTTCAAAGTTCTTTTTGTGTCAGTAACGAAGATTGCCCGCAATAAATTGATGAAACAGTGAACTTTTCCTAAACTTTTTTTTTCAAATTTCAGAAATGAGTAGATTTAGAAGAGCTCATTACGATATTTTTAAGCCTAATTTCTTAGATTCGAAAATGTCCTAGCTCTCATTATGTTTGGAAGACGACAGTGAGGAGAGAACTCATGGATAGATTTTTTTGTGGAATACAGAATTTCTCACAAAAATGATCTGTCGACGAATTCCCCTAAATTCGACTGTTTCTAAGATATTGATCAAGATGATCTGGAGAAAGTTTTGTAACTCTGAAGAATTTCCCAGCTATTCCACTGGAATGATATGGAAATGGCAATAAAATCATGATCATGAAATTAGCAAACGTCTGACAATTTTTGGGAATTTTTTAAACAAATAAATGATTATAAAAAAATCGCTTCTGTAATTTTTTGAATCTAGTGCATATTTTTCATTTTCTAGAAATAATTCATTTTTCAAGAGAAAAAAAAATCTGAAAATTGTCAGATGTGTGCTATTTTCAGTATCATATGGAATCGCGTAAAACGATTCATTCTGTCTAATGAGTTTTCAAGCTAATGCAAAAAATTAATATGATTTTTTATCTCCATTTATTTTTTAACTCCAATACAATTAAAAGAATCCATAATTAAATTCTTTATCACCTCTCAAAATAATATTTTTCTCAGTAAAAATAGATGAATCTCTTCAATCTCATTGATTGCATAACTAAATTTAAATTATTATCATTAAAATTTGCATGGGCGTAAATGTCAATAATTGATTAGAAAATTCCATGTTTAATTGATTCTTCAATATTACAGACTGTGCAGAACAAGTTACATCACTGGCACCAGCAAGTGTTTATCGTTCACAACAACGACCTGACGATAGAAATTCACCGGCACTTTCCGAAAATTCATCGTTAACAAATCCAGATGAGAGAAAAAGACGTCAGAGTAATGAAAAAATTCATGACACAATTGACATGAGAAAAACTGATACAGTACACAATAATGGTGATACAATAAATGATTTTTGTCCGAAAAATTATCAAAAAATTGATGACAAAGTACAAGAAAAGGAGATAGTTGATTTTTGTGATACTGATGAGCCAGTATCATTGACAATTTACAATGATATAACTAAAAAAATTGTACAAAAGCAACAAAATGATAGACAAATAGCAAAAAATCATAATAGTTATGATAAAAAATTGAATCAATCTAATATTAAACCAAGTGTTAGTAATGTATTCAATAGTTTAAATGAATATATTAATGCATCAAGTGGTACTATGGAATACATTAATTGTTCAGTAGATTGTGAGAAAGATAAGAATGTAAAAATTGTTAGTAATTTGACTGATAGTGATGATGAGCATATAACTAATGATAAAACAGTTAAAAGTATATTGCCAGCTTATCAAAATATTTTATTACCAATTAAATGTGAGCCAACTAGTGGTAATCAAATTTCAAATATTGATAATAAAAATGATGAATTAAATTTAAAATGTGTTATGAGCTGTAAAACTGGTACACTAGATTGTTCAAAGCATATCTATGAGAATGTAGAAATTGGTACAAATAGAATAGCAACAAGAAAATCAACATCAAGAGAATCATCAAGATCATCGAGTCAGGATGAAACAAAACATATTTATGAGAATGTAGATTTTCAACAGGCAAAAGATAAAAATAATATTTATGAATGTATCTATATTGGTAATGATGAATTACCAGAAACAACAACTGAATTAGAAATAGCAGCTAAACGTTTAACTGAACAATTTCCAATTAATATTAATTGTATTAAGAAAAATACAAGCGATGAGGACAAAGAAATGAAGGAAAATATTGAATCAACAAAAACAATATTTCACAATGTTAATATTAATATTAACGAACGTAAACCAGTTGGTTTTTCAACAATTGATGATTTGTCAGAAGATGAATTGAATAAATATTTAGCTGAATTAGAAGCTGAAGAAAGATCAAAAGAGAAAGTTATTTATGAAAATATTAATTTACCAGGGTCGTCATCGGTTTACAATTCAAGTGATCCGAAGAGAATAACGACTAAAGCAGATGATGAAGATGCTGATGAAGCACCGATATTTGAAAGTGTTACTATTGGCGAATTACCATGTGTTTCTGAAGAAAAACTACAGGAGAAATCCAAAAAATTACGAGTTATTGATTACAGTAAGTGCAGTACAAGTGATAGATCGAGTGATTTTTTAGAAAAGAAAATCCCAGAAAAATTCTCAGAAACCGTGAAAATCACAAGCGAGATAAAGGAGAAAGATATTGAAAAAACTGACAGCATTAGCATAAATTCGGCTAATGATAGTACGAATGAAGTTATTGCAGGAGCAAATGATGGACAAAAAGAGCAGAAAGCAATCGATGAATTTTCGGAAAAGAGCACATCAAAATGTGACGAATCTACTAATACAATGGACAATAATGAAGTGCTTCATGCAGAAAGTGACAAAAATTTGGTAATTAATGAGAATTTATCTGAATCCTCAAATCGAACGGGAGATGAGCCTGATAATCCAGGAGAATCAAGTTCTACTGGAAATATTCAGATTGAGGAAGATGTAATTTCTGAGGGAGATAGGGGGCTTGAAGAATTTGAAAAAATTGAAGACAATGGTGAGAAATTATCGAGGCCCCAAACGCTGGATATTGTTTCAACAATCAGCATGGATGAGTCTTCGACTGCAGGTGATATTTTTTTGCTTGAATTTAGGAAAATTAAAACGTTTTCTAGAATGAATTCCAATACTTTGAGAATTTGTTATAATTAATTATCTGGAACAATGGTTTTTATCATTAGGTAGAAAGTGCGATAAAATGATCACGAAAATCATGACTAGAATCATAAGAAAACACCCATTTTTATTGGAAATGTTTTTTTTCTTGGTATTGTGATACTCGAAATTGATGTTTGTGAAATACTGAAAATGGTCGGGAATTATAAATCTTTAAATTTGGGTAAACACGTCCAAAATTTCGAAAAGTTCACAGGAATTGATTGAAATAACTCTATCCCTAATCATAGCATTTGGATCTACATTTTATCCTGTTTTAAAGATCATGAATGTAAAATGCTATCGATTGGAGTGAATATTTCTCAAAAACTATTGGCT
This sequence comes from Aleiodes alternator, assembly GCA_963921955.1. Classification (NCBI taxonomy): domain Eukaryota; kingdom Metazoa; phylum Arthropoda; class Insecta; order Hymenoptera; family Braconidae; genus Aleiodes; species Aleiodes alternator. Next base: position 10,290,840 of record OY998109.1, on the reverse strand, counting down.
CAGGTCAATTTATCAGAGATTCTTCTTGTAATGCATAGAATTACACAGGAAGAAACTTAATCATAAACAACTTCATGATACCCAATTTTTTAGCTCCAATTTTTTACGAAAAAAAACTCACAAGAATTCCTCTACACTGAAAAAAAACTGGTTTCAAAGAGATGTATTTCTCCCAAAAAAATATGAAAAGTTCGCCTGAAAGAAGCATTAATCATCTATATCTATAGAAGATGAGTATATTTACTTGGGCAAAATACATCTCTTTAAGACCGGAATTTTTTTTCTCAATGTACCTCTCCGATAAATCTGAGGTATTCTATGATAATTCATGGGTGCTCAATGACCGAAATGAATCTCGAATAGAAATCAGCAAACGACTTCCATCCACTGCGATTTTTTAACGATGTATATGTAGAAAGGATACAATATGAATAGTGTGAAAATGAAGACAAACATGTGTTAATCTTTTTTTTTTCTTCTGCATTCAGAAACGCCAGACACTGCATTGAATGTCTCATTGAATGATGTGACAAGTTCGCAAGATTACAGCTCAACGATAGTGGATGAGCCACGTGAGAATCAACGGGATCCATCACCAGACGCATCCGATAATTCATCAATGGAATTTGGCATTATTCTTGGAAAACAGCCGCCTTTTTGGGTACCAGACTGTGATGCACCGAACTGCATGCTGTGCGATGTTAAATTCAATGTTATCAAACGTCGACACCACTGTCGCGCTTGTGGAAAGGTTGTTCATTAAAATCATTATTCTCCGCCTTTTTCAGTAAAATCAAATTCAACAAACGGGACAATGCGATGAATCCATTTTATTTTAGATTTTAGTTTTCATGAAATACCTAAAAATAAATGAGATGCAAAAATTACATAGTTGAATTCCGTAATGAAAGCGATGAAAAAGATGAAATTTTCTCGTTAATTCTTTTGCGAAAATCTCTGAAATGAGTCGAATTAGGAGTTCCCAAGATAAAGATTTTTGTAGAGAATTTTTTTATCGTTAGAATTGATTTTTCTTGAATATGTCGAAATTTCAGAAAGACAGTAAATTTTTCCTGATTATGTTTTTTATTTTTAAAAAATCAGTTAGAGAATTGATTATCATACGAATTTACTACTCGCTTAAATTTCAGGTTTCATTTATGAGAATTAATTTTCAGAGTCAAATTAATAAATTCATATTAATTTGAAGGATGATGAGGCAAAATAATGAGATATTTTTTTGCAGGTACTCTGTAACAAGTGCTGCAGCATGAAATATAGACTCGAGTATCAAGGAAACATGGATTCTCGTGTGTGTGCTCTCTGTTATCAGCAACTCGTCAGAGGTAATAAAGCAAACAGCTTGTAGATTTAGATTAATTTTAAAAAAATAACAAGTTAATTTCAAACAGATTAATTTAAATCTGCATTTAATGATTTTGCATGATACACGAATATGCATACAAAGAAAGAAATCATACAGAAAATACACGTAATAATCGGCAAAAGTTGAGAAATTAAATAAGAAAATGATAAGACCAGTGCCGTGATTTCATTTATTCTGGTCGGGTCTTTGAAGTTGCTCTAATTTTTATTTTAAAAAAAAGCATAATCATCAAAATTTCTCCATTTGTCTTTATTTCCGCGATATTTCAGAAAAACTAATTATAAAGTGGAATTTCTATTGATGAGTGACCTTTTTTCAGCTGAAAGTGAACCAGGCGATGGTGAATGGTCATCTGGAATGACAAATAATGCAGACGGGATTAATTCACCTCAGGTAAATTATACTCACGAATGATAATATTCAATTAGTCAGTAGTGAGAGCTACTACTAAGACAGTTTGTGAATTTTCCAATTCATTTTCCCTGGTAATTGTCAATTTTTTTGGAATCAATATTTTTGGCCTCTCAGCATCTGTTATAACGAATGCCTTATCAATTTTTTTTCAATCCCAAAAAAGATTAAATGTATGCAATAATTTCATTGAACAGCTTAACATGTACCATTAACCCATAAGGAGGTTTCGCACAGTAAGGCTCAAGTAAAATTGGTGGCGATTACTAAATCTAAGAATATTTCAAGTTTATTCCAATTAATGATAACCAAATTTGATACAAAAAAAGGAAAAAATTATTTTCAAATCATAAATGAAAAAAATCTGGATGAAAATCTTCATTTCCAAATCATATGACAGTATTATAAGCCAATTCTTATAATCTCGAGGGAATTAATTACAAAAAAAAATTATTTTCTCAGTTAAATATCTCTGGAATTCCAAGAATCTTTGTGGAATTACTTTCCACAAGGTGCGTTTATTTTTTCCATGATTTTACAGAGATTTTTTTGATAAAAATACATATGCCCCAAGATTTTTCCATTTTCTTCTGTATTCATCAGATGTCCGGAACATTTCTCGAATCCTTGATGCATTTCGTAATTTTGAAATGAGATTTGGAACCTGTATGCCATTGAAATCACTTTCTTACCTGAGTGCATTATTTGAATATCAATTTTTCTTCTACCTGTATCTTCCTTTATCCCCACATGCAACATAATATTCTAATTTTATTTGTTCTGAAGTTTCAGAGCTCCAAGAAATGAATATAAATTTGTTAACAAATAAGTCCTTTCGCATGAGCGTAAAGAGATTGTTCCATGAACCTAATTTTAATACAGTAAAAAATAATTTCTAGTAATGAAGTTGATGAACTCAATGAATTGTAATTATTCTAATCGAAAATTGGAAACCATCACACTCTTGCGTAAAAATCCTGTAAAACAATTTCGAAAAAATAACTTTAGAAATATCTTAAAAATCGAGGAACGAATTGTGTAAAATTGATTTACAGCATTTTCCAATCAAAATTCCTGAAGCTTATCAATGAATTTGACAAAAGTTAGAAAATCCATTGAATTTATTGGCTCTTTCTAACTTTATTATTTGAAAAAATCATTAGATTGTTTTCAAATATTCAGAAATTCGAGATTCTTATAAAAAAAATCAACAGATCTTTGCATGTTAATTGATATATAATGCCCAACATAAATTTAATTTTAAGGCTTGTCAACCTGTAACGAATTGTTGAATACATTCTTTTTGATATTTTCTATTTTGAATTGCACGTTTTAGTTTACCATTGTTTTGCTTGTATTCAATTTACATGATTAAAAGTGTGAAATTCGATGAAAAAAAAAAGAGAATTAGTTTGAACAGCATGTGTTTTATCGTCATTATATGATATCGTACATTGGAGTATTCGGCAAATGGTTATAGGGAAGACAGCCTAATCCAAATAATCCAATGGAGTACTGTTCAACTATACCACCTTTGCAACAGTTGGCGGGGAATCTACTACCACCACCCACTGTTATGGTACCAGTTGGTGTTTTGAAACGTGAAGGAAGTGCGAAGCACAGAACTGAGGGACAAAAATCAGTTATGTTCAGTGATGGTGAGTCATTGAATAATAATCCCTAATTGTAATTCAGAAAACTGAGTATCTATTGATAGAAACTGGGTGAGAGGGAAAAAATTTGAAAGATTTAAATATATCTTGATAAGAATGAATATTTTTTGTATTAAAAATATTTGGTAATTATTATTTTGAAAAATTCTCATCCGAATACCTTCTGCCTATCTCATCGATAGATACATAGATAATTTTTTTGAGTTATTTTTAATTATGATAAGTTATATTTAGTTGGTAAAATCATTGAATTCTGTGGAGAAATCCAAAAAAAAAAATCCATACGTCATATTCCATTTTATTTTGTCATAATTTTTTATTTTTATTTATTTCCCAAATTTTTCTTCCAAAGTTAATTTTTTATGATTTCAAATGTTTTTTAAAATTCCTAAACCTTTATAAAAATTTCCCATATCCCATTTTATTTTTTTTTTGTATCACCCACCTATACGTAAAACACAGGAATAAGGCCTGGCTGTGACCTGACAGAACTCGACACATCGTGGGATTTGAAGCCACCTTATCGTAAATCTAGCAGCAAAAGGATAACATCACCAGGACAGCAAACAACATCAGTGACAAATCGACAGATACTTCCACCATTAAATCCACAAACTAATAGTTATATTCCAGAGGATGAGAATGTTTTGCCACCTACAGTGACGATTCATAAAGGACGTGAGTATTAATCGTGATGAAATTGAACAAAGCAAAATTAATTAACATTTATCATGTTTTTTATTCTTTCATTTACTTTAGAAATTAGCTATCATGAGATTGTGGATCCAGTTAGTTTGTACAAATCACTGAAGAATGAGTGTGAGCCACCTGTGATGTTTGCAATCAATAGAAATCTCTACGCATATGTGAAAATTACAAATCGTAAGTTATTTCAATGAATTTAGTCTTGATATTCAGTTTATGAGATGCATCAGACCCTTTCCACTTCTAAATTCTTCATTTTTTTTAGGGAAACAAGAAAAAATAAGAAAAAAAATTAGAGTTATTTTTTTTTGAAATATTTCAGGAATTAATGGAAATCAAAGAATTCTTTGTAATCACAATTCTTGTAGAAAACATGACTGCAATTAAGTTTACTCCGAAACTTCCCAACTACTCTTCAATTTGAAGATATCTCAAGAAAACAAATAGCAAATCTTACTTCACTCATTCCCTTTTTTCTTATCCACTTCTTTACTTACTTGGATTAATTCATAATTAATCAGAGAATTTTCGCAAAAAGGGCAAAAATATGATCTCTTGATAATTGAGCCTGAATTTTTAAAAGGAATGATGCATAAAAATGTCTTTTCGCATCATCAAACACTGAGTTATCATTCCTTCTCTTCTACTCACTTCCCAACATGTCTCTCATATGAAAAAATCAACTATCAGCTTAATTCATTTGATTAAATAATAAAAGAATAAAAAATTCTTTTTTTTTTCAGTCAATTGCTGTGTAAATAAAATATGTTGGAATGTAACATCACGTGGCCTAGCCTGTGTTGGCCAGGACGAGGTAATATTTTTGATTGAAACACAACCAGAAGAGAGCCAAATACCAAGAGATCTGCTTATCCACATAAATCAAATTTACGTTGAGGCAATAAAAGGTAATACAGTTACTGAGCATGGTGTTTCAATTCATCACAATGGAAATCTATTGGGTTCACGTGAGCACGCTGGTTTTCTATTTATAAGACAGACATTTCAGTGTTTACAAAAAATTGTATTACCACCATCACCATTTTTATTTGGTCTATTGGTACATAGATGGGAGACACCATGGGCAAAAATATTTCCATTGAGATTAGTATTGAGATTAGGTGCTGAATACAGATATTATCCGTGTCCATTAGTATCAGTGCGTTATCGTGATGCTGTTTATTTTGAAATTGGCCATACTATTATGAAAGTTTTAGCTGATTTTAGAAATTATGCATATACATTACCTGGTGTACGTGGTATGGTTATACATATGCAGGATCGTACAACTAATGTTTTATTTCCACGCAATCGTTATGATCAAGTTATAAAGGGCTTGAATAATTCAAATGATCATGTTTTAGCATTTGCATCAAATTTTTCAATACAAGCTGATTCACATTTAGTTTGTATACAAACTAACAAAGGTGATGAGAGTAATTATCAAACGCAAGCAATTAATATACATAATAAACCGCGTAAATTAACTGGAGCTAGCTTTGTTGTTATTAATGGTGCATTAAAATCATCAATGGGTTTGTCAGCAAAATCTAGTATCGTTGAGGACGGTTTGATGGTACAAATAATGCCAGAAAAAATGGAGGCACTCAAAGCATCATTGAAGAATATGCAAGATTTTATAATTGATTGTGGAAAACAGGGTGTACCAGAGCCAGATGAGACTGTTAATATTAAGTGGACAGATAATGATACACAATTTAATTTAGGTGTTAAAAGCCCTATTGATAATAAACAAATGGATGGTATACCATCAATAAGAGTACATAATGGTACTGATTACATGGGCACCAGTAGATTCATACGCTGGACTGAAGTATTTATAATTAAATCTGATGATCATCCAAGCGGTGTTCATGATCCAGTTGATATTAATAAAATATCAGAGAGTATAGCACGTGCTACTTGCACTGCATTAGTTAAATTATTGGATCTTTTGGCAGCAGCTGGATTAACTAAATTAGCTGTTAGAGCAACAATACATCCTGATAATGTTGGATATGAAGCTGGTAGTGAGGGTACACGTTTACCACCAATTTATATGAACAGTTTAGACAATGAGCTCATTCAGGTACTTCATAAAGCTGCTCAGAGTAGCCAGGAAACTAATACGGTGCTTGAATTAATTTTTCATGTTTTGGATGACTAAAAACCTTTTTTTTCTTTTGTTTTGAGCTGGTTGGTAGAGAAGCGGTAACATGGAGTGAGTTGAAAGAATTTTTGTTACGACAGTTTTTGTAACTCTTATTTTTCCCTGCAAAATTATGAAAAATTTCTTCATCTCATTCGATACAATGCTGTCTAGAATATTGAATTAACTCATTTTCGTTATATTGTAGCGCTCCATTTTCTTTTCTTATTTTTAATTATCTCTTCCTTCAATTTTATTAATGAAAAATCTCAATTGCCGGGAAGGCATTGAAATTTAAGCGATAGCTCGAAAGAAAAATTTATAAATCTCGCAATAAAAGTACATTGGATCTGTTAATTTATTTACTAGGCTTTTGAGACGAGGGAGAGAATTAGTTTAGTATTAATCCTTCGGACAGATTTTTTTTTTTTTTCAATCTTCTTTTACTCATGTGCAATTTATTATTATGTAAATTTTTTCATCAAGTTTTTATTTTCGAGAATGAAAAATTCCCACTGCGTTTGATTATTCTGTACAGTCTTGGGTGAAATGATTGAGAGAGCTTTCCTGTTATTTATATTTGTATAATGAAAAATTATAAAATTATATGTATATAGACAATTATTTCGTTTTTAAAATACTAACAAGTTAACCGTGCGAGGTATTCTTCGCCGCTTTTGTTAGGCTTGAAATATTATAATCACTATAAAAATCTAAAATATGCGCATCAATTAGTAATGGAAAGTTAAAAATGAAAATTCAAAAGAAAATATATAGGGGAAGGTGGGGCAAAATGGACATAAGGGGTAAAATGGACACATCTAAATTTTCATGGTTTTATCCTGAAAAACGCTCCAAATTGATAAAAATAATGGAGGTAGAATTTTTTCAATGATTTTATTGAAAAGCTGAGGAAATTTTAGGCGGAAAATATGGGTGAAAATTTTTTTTTCGCATTTTGTAAAAAAAAAATTTTTTTCACTCAATCTTGAAGGGTACCCCCCTTTCGATTTTTTCGAAAAATGGTTTTTCAATAATATCTCCGGTTCTATTCGTCGTAGCAATTCGCGGGTAGTCTCAAATTGAAGGGGAGCTCATTCCTCACATTTTCGTTAAAGTCTCATTGATTTTTATCGAAAATTACGGAAGTCACAGCCCAAAAACTGATTTCCACAAATTGCCCTGTAATTTCGTCAATTTTTGATAAAAATCAATGGGACTTTAACGAAAATATGAGGAATGAGCTCCTCTTTAATTTGAGACCACCCGCGACTTGCTATGACGAATAGAACCGGAGATATCATCAAAAAACCATTTTTCGAAAAAAATCAAATGGGATACTCTTCGATTTTGGCGCAAAAAAATGAAAATTTTCAAAAATTCGAAAAAATTGATTCCGACACATGTTTTCCCCCTAAAATTCCCTCAGCTTTCCAATGGAATCATTAAAAAAAATGTAACTTCGACTGTTTCATTTGAATGTCCATTTTGCCCCACTTTCCCCTATATTATTTTACAAATGTCTATTCAATTTGTAGTTTTGAAAGAATGTTTCAGAGAACTTTCTGTAGAGGAATCCATGGAATGCAAAAAAGATGACTTGATAAATTATTTTCACTTTTATTTTGATAATGACGTATTGTAGAATTGGACTGTTGAAGAGTGAGATTAGGGAAAATAGAATGGAATGAACATTTGAATGGAGCCGAATGCGATCCTGAGGAAATTAATAATAAAAACAATTTGTCACAATTAGTTTCTGGAAATTTCACAAAATTTGATTGTTTTATACGAAAATTGAAAGCCCAACCGTCTATTCCGCGAAATTCCAAGCTTCGCGCAAATATCTGTGAAATTGGCGAAGAATACCTTGGCTTTCCATATAATTTGTGTAATAGACGCCGAGCAAGAAAACAAATTCATGAAAAAACTTATGTAAATGAATGGAATTTTTCAACATCATGTACACCAATCGACTTATTAAACAATCAGTTTCAGTCAGAATTTGACCTACGAATTGTGATAAGCTGTTATACGAATTCATATTCATTTGCATGGTGTATTTCACAAAAAGTTGAAATAATTGTGCTCTGAATTTGAAGATAAAAAGAACTCATTCAATTTCATATGTGATTTATAATAGCGTTATTATTACAAGTATAGTCTGAAGAGTGAAAAAAGTATGCAACCATTGAGTGTATTGAAGAAAGAAGTTTAGTAGTGGAATAATAGCAGAAACAATTCTAAATATATTCTGGAAATATTTTGGAGATACTGAATTTTCAGAGAATTCTTCAGATTTATAGTCACAAACCTGTTGAATTTTCATGAAAAAGACTACTTGATTTTTTTTGTGGGTCTCTTCGTTCGACAGATTATTAGCAAAAGAATAATTCACTACTGAATTCATATATTAAAAAGATGAGATTACTCGTGTAAAACCAAAAAATAGAATAATTCGAAAGATTCCTTCCATTAATCTACATTTTGTTCTCAACGCGTAAGCTCTTACTTCTTGATAAACATTAATGTTTTAAAATTACTGTCATTTATTCCTTGGATATCAAAAAAAAATGATAATTGAAACAGAAACCGATAAGTCATGTCAAATTCATTCTTAGCTACGTTTAATTATTATTTTTTCCTCGACTATTTGTATGTTCATTTACTGTACCCATATAATTTATTCATCATGTTAAGAAATTGAATGCTGTTATTTTTAGAGTGAATGATGTGGCAAATATTAAAACGAGATGGAAATAAAATAACATTCAAATAACACCAAACTTTAATGTATATACTTTGAAGAAATAAACTGTAAATATACGATTAATTAACAGTTGAGTGATTTTTAATTTTAGAATAAAAAAATTATTCTTATACAATTTGTTTTAATTTTTTTAATAGAAAAAAACGATGATTATGAATTGGCTTAATTATAGAAAATGAATTTTTTCTTTTTCATTGTTATTGATGAATTTTCAGGTAATCAAATATTTAAGGAAACTTCCAGCCTTCCAATTTATATGTGTGGTATCTGCTAATTTGCAATTTCTCGATTCCAGAATTTGATGGTATAAAAGTTTCTGATTCTTATATGATTTTCTTAAATAGTGCAATGGAAAATTAGGCCATGGTCCTTCGAAATCAAGGGATTCATTTTCTTACAGTTTACTTTCACTAACATGATTTTTAGTGCAGAATGACTGGAAATTAGTTACAAAAGTGATGACCCCGAAAATGGAAAATCGATTTTTTGATCGATCTCCATGTTTTAAGACCTCCCCAACATTTTTTGATAGTTTTTACGATCATGTGTGTGTGTGTGTATGTATGTGACCAATTTTTTCGTTCACGTTTTCTCATTAATCAATAACGCGATCGAGATGATCGATGTTGCAATCGAAGCATCTCGATATAGATTCGATCTGATGAGTTTTTTATTGAAATCGATACAGTAGTTTCTTAGTTTTTTAAGGAAAACATCAAGTTTTTCTTAATTTCCCAAAAAGTGGAGTCTGTGCACTGACTCCGATAAGGAAAAATTGATTTTTTTATTGATCTCCATATTTTGAGATCTCCCCAACATTTTTTGATAGTTTCCACGATTATATCTGTTGTTATTTATCGTTTTTATCATTCATAGTGAGCAACTACTCACCCCTAGTTTCATTTTTTATTTAAATAACGTAAAGTTTGAACAGCTCATGATGATCCAACAATATTAATGGATTGATAATCAATAGATATCGATCAATAAAGTGATCTAAAATCATAATTGAGGTATTTACTTAACTTGATTTGGGAATTTCTTATAATAATGGCAATGATATTTAATCAATTCTTTAACAAATAGGGGAAGTTGGGGCAAAATGGACATCAGGGGTAAAATGGACACATTTAAATTTTTAGGCAAACATTATGGAAAACTCTCGGAGTTCATAGAAATATTGGCGGTAGATTGTTTTCGATGATTTCATTGGAAAGCTCAGGAAATTTTGGGCGGGAAACAAGTGCCGGAATTAATTTTTTTGAACTTTTGACGATTTTGACTGTTTTTAGCATTTTTGAGAGGTAAAAAAACTTTCTTTTTTTTTAATTTTCAGTTTTTTGAGAATATTCTCGGTTCTCTTTGTCGTAGCGTTAAAATTCCAAATGGAGATGAAAGGTGAGAACATTTGCCATCGATTCATAGGGTTTTCAATTGAAAAATATCGATTTCCAAGGTATTTATGAGCATTTTAGTGTAACAGGGTTGTGAAACAGTATTTGGCCTATAACTATTCCAAATATTGATATTTTTGAATTCAAAACCCCATAAATCGATGGAAAATGAGCTCACCTTTCATTTGAGACCAGTCCCGAATCGCTATGACCAATAGAACCAGAGATATTTGTAAAAAACTGAAAATTTTCAAAAAAGCAAAGGCTTTTACCCCTCAAAAATGCAGAAAAAAATCGAATTTTCAAAAAAATCGAAAAAAAATGCACGTGACACTCGTTTTCCAGCTAAAATTTCCTCAGCTTTTCAATAGAATTATCAAAAAAAAATCATCTCTAACCGTTTCATTACACACGGAGAGAAATTTAGTTGAATTTCTGACTGAAGAGTGGATAAAAAATTGCCCTGCCGGAGGACAAATGTGGGCCCGAGTGGCAGCACCGTAAAAAATTACCCAACTCAGTGGGGTAAAATTTCACGTACAACCATCTCTAAAAAATCTACTACGGCGTTGAGATCATTCTTGACGAAAGTTGGAAAATTGACCTGGAGAGGTTAAAAATTTATCCTTGAATGAGCAATGAAATAGAGGTTATTTTCATTAATCGAAATTGATACCGGATGTGCATATTACTATTGCCTGAAAAATTGAGAAAAATTATCTCAATTTTAATCATTCGATGACAAGGACACTGAATAAAAGGTTCTTTCTCAAAAGAACAAATACTTTTTTTGAGCCACAGAAGTATAGGAATGGGATTAGAAAAAGGGAAAAATAATAAAATAATTTGTTAATCAGTAATGATTGTACTTCAATAATTATATCATTAATAACCATTCACACTTTAATCTTAATTTATTGTTTTAAATGTTACATCCATTTTTTTATTATACATTTTCCTCCTCTTGGGATGCGTGCACGGATGCGTGGATGGAGTACTAAAGCAAATATTTCTGAGAAACTTTTTTGTCCCGTTCTTCATTCATTCCTTACCATCTTAACTGAAAACAAAATAATAGAAATCCGTTAAGTCAATGCATTGAGATGCTTGACAGGAAGATCATTTAAGACCTACGATCAATCAAATTTTAATCATATCGAAAATACTCCAATATTGCAATACCAGAAAGTAAAATTAAAAGTGATAGTTCAGCATGCAGGAAATCCTGAAAATATCTCTATCTCTAACTGTCATGGCAACCACATTGAACCTCAAAAAAAAATTAAACTCATGTTTATTCATTATTCCCAAATGCTAATTCTCAGCCAATAAAATCGAGGAGGTTTTTCTCTCAATTTTTTCTTTATATAACCATGCATTGATACACAGAAGAACTGAAACATATTACCCGAGTATTTAATAGAAAATGAGGTTATACTCACCAAGTACTATGCTGATGATAAAGTTTTTTTTTTATCTTTGTCTAAATATCACTTCTTGCAAAGAAAACATATTGGTCAATAAAAGAAAATATATAAACGTTCACAAATTATAATTGAAAACTTTTCAGTGCAACAAACGTATCAATCCTCAACTGAAAAAGAATATGGCGACGAGGCAGACTGATGCCACAATGACTCGGGTATCTTCGATTATCATCGGCTATGACGTAAGCCGATATCACGGAGGACCCGTCAAAAATTACTCCGTGGCAGGGCAAAAATTCACCCAAGCACAGAACTTTTCATACATCTCCTAGCGAGTTTTTACCGATGCCAGCGAGGCAATTGTTGAATCGCTCAAAAATTACCCTGCTGACGGTGAAAACCTATCCAGCGTTAGTAATTTTTCCAACAAACGTCAGACAATTTCTGATCAAATGACAGTTCGGCCCACGGTTCACCGTCTAGCAGGGTAATTTTTCATCAAAATTTCTCTCCGTGCAGTATCCGTTTTGCCTATATAATAGAGAGCGATAGAAGAAGCAGGACTCATTGATTTATCTTCGATTTTTTTGAAATCCATTATTTCACCAGTAAAAAAAACGAAAGAGATATCTCGTGATCGATGGAACATGAAAAATTGCAAGTCGAAAAAGGCGCCAAAAGTTAAACCCAAAGCTGTCGCGATATCCGGACATGCGCATTAAGAAAATATGAGCAGGAAGTAACAGCAAATGTCGCTTCTTGGTATTCCTATATTCCGTGGCTATAGTAGCCCCATCAAGAGGTTATAAACGCAGTTAAAATATTGAATTGATATGACGCTGGTAATAAGCGTGCGCCTTGTCGGGTTGAGGCCACAGACGCCAGAATTCAAGTAACCAATGATGCATCCTGCTGAAATGAAAGTTCCTAGAAAGCTCTCCAAGTTGTACATACTATATCATATAATCTCTGTTTGTCAGAGTGCAGTTCAATTTACTACGACTAATTTCTGAGTGAATGTTGGGAAACAATTTTTTTAAACTGAGGCGTAAATTTGTAAGACTACAAAATTCATGATAATAATTACTGTGCAGAGTCATATAATATACAATCATGAAACATTAAGAGAAATACATACTTTTTAGAAAAAATTAATTGGAACACTCAAGGGCACGAAAAAATATTTCTAAGGAATGCATATTTCAAAAAAACCCGATCTGCTTGAAGCACATGTTGCAAAGATCTATCGATAATATATTGATGTTTTTGCTCAATTGATGAATACAAATAGAAGTTGATAATGCAAAACCTATAGGATTAATATGAGAGGAACCGAAAACTGTGAATACTTCCTAAACTGAATCTACATCCATAACACTTTGTTTTAACAGAGTACATGAAATTGTTCATGTCATGAAACACTCACTTTGTATTGTACTTGATATGTATTAAATGGGTTTCACTGTTAATCGAATTTTATTAATTATCTTATTGGTGCGCATGCATACACGAGGAACCATTTATAGAAACACCAATTTAATTGTAACTGACTAGCATTGAGATGAAAAGATATTGGGTTCCGGTTGTGAATGCATAAAAATGTCATTTATAATTGATCGTGGAATAAAATGTCGAAAAATGTCCTAATTATTATTTGCATGAAGCTCTCACTGTAATAGTGTGGAAGATTGTATAGAAAGATGACGACAAGTATGAACAATGCGCGAATTGAAAATTGAACAACTATGCATTTACTCAACACTGCAGATTATCGCACAATTTTATTTGCCGGTAAAAACGTCAGTAGCTCAACGTTGGCCAATTGATAACTCATCACCAATCGGTACAGCTGGTTACTGTAAATAGCTCACTGCAATATTCATAGATGGCGCCACGAACTCTTCTTTGGCAATGCCTTTAGAGGCACATTTTGCCCTATTCAAAAATGAATTCATAAAAAAACAAACAAATATGAAAGAATAATCCTTTTTTTTCAGACAATTATGAACTATTGTGTGATAATTATGGACATTTTCATCACCATTTACTCACGTAAAAAAGTGACAAAATTATGGAGTACATTTCAAGATTATGATGAGAAAGAGCGTGAAATGAGTTATGCTAGAAATGAGAAAACCACAAAAATTTACGTATGGTCAGTGCTGATCTTCAATTTCATCATCTGGACAATGTTGAATCGTTTGGGAATGTATGCATTTATGAAGCCATGGATTATAAATGTATCATACATGATAATATACATTGGTACAGCTGTATCAGTATCAAAATTTGCTGGTATTGTTCTGCTATTTGGACAAAGATTCAGACAACTCAATGAAATTGCTAAAGACAGTTTGACAGTTGAAGCAAGATGGAAAAATGTTGTACCAATTATTGATACTAAAACAATTGAACGTTTACATGATGAACTGATGATTACTGGTGAAACACTTGAATCCATTTACAGTTGGTCATTGATGGCTTGGCTTGGAAATTTAAGTTTTCACAGTGTTTCTGTCCTTTATTTTGTTATTAGTTGGATATTGGCTAATAATTTTCAATGGTGCATTATTTTATGTTTATTAACATGGATAACTATATTGAATGCTCAATTGATTTTACTCCATTTTTCCTGTCACTATGCGTCAACATCGGTTGATGAGAATTAATGAAAAAGGTGAGATGATTTCCCATCGATTTGAGTGGTTCAGACTTTTTTTTAAATCAATTTTCCAATTTTTTTCAGGCATTTTTGTAAAAATCAGTTTTTTACCTATACCGTCAATGACCCAATTAATGCCACCAAGAGACCTATTCTGCCACATATCTTTCATAGAAAAATTATGTCTTATTATAAATTCAAATTTGATTTTTCCTCGAAACAATTTAGGATCTGGACTATCATTTGCATTAATTATTAGCCTGAATTAATGATAAAAATTATTTAATTTATATTTTTGAAAATATTTTGCCCATGGCCCGATTCATGCCACCATGGCCCGATTTCTGCCATAGAGGGTCCCAATAATTACCATCAATTAATTTCCATCACTGGTCGTTATTTTTAAATTATTCGTCAATTTATATGAAAGTCCAATGATTTTGTTAACAATCAATACAATTTTCGATTTATTAAATACTTAAATTTTCTCAATATCACACATTGAACTGATGAGGCACTCTAACACCACATGAAGAGCTTTAGGGCTTTATCTTGTTGAGTACGTTGGTCGCATTTAACGGATTAATTTTAGAAATATATCTAGTAGAGAAATATCGGATATTTTGATTGTCCGGTGTCCTCAGAATTTTTTTCTAGCCACTGTTATTCATTACTTAGAGTTGAGAATTCGAATAAGTTCAATAATCACGAAAATGTATAAAAAGTGGCATTAATCGGGCCGATGGCATTAATTGGGCCATTGACGGTAATATTGAATAAATACTTGAAATTTTTTTTTAAAAAAGGGGCAAACCACTCAAATCGATGGGAAATGATCTCATCTTTCATTTGAGACCAACCACAGGCTGCTACGATTAATAGAACTCGAGATATCCTCAAAAAACTGAATTTTTTTGGAAAAAAAACGAAAAATTTTCACTGAAAAAATGAAATTTTTGGAAAAATTGAAAAAAATAACTTGTGACATATACTTTTCATGTTAAATTTTCTCAGGTTTTCAATGGAATCATCAGAAAAAATCCATCTCTAATATTTCCATCGATTTCACCCAATTTTCGTTATTTAAAATACGAAAATTTGTCAATTTTATCTCATTTTCATCTCAAATTCATTTCTTAGCATTTTCAATCTCTATTTCACATGAATTCAAGCTTTATTCCATTGAAATCTGCTTTCATCATGTGGAAAGACTGATCAATCACTCGTAATTCCTTTAAAATTTTCCAATCTCAAGTTTCAATGGAATTTCATCGATTTTTCACTTCCATTTTACTTTATTGAGTAATAAATATAATTAATTACTCATTCAAATTTTGTGATCCTGATTATCCAATCTTTTTCCAGGCTCATGCAATGGGTTACATAATGCTATCGGCAAAACGTTGGCTATATACACGGCATCGAGACTTGGCAATTCATTGAATCAAATTTATTTGAAGAAAAAAAAAGGTAATTGGAGTATTTCAATTTTTTTTCTCCTTTGTTAACTCATTGGAAAATTGATTATTTAAAGATTGTGGAAACTTCACTGCACATGATTAACAGGAAATTGCATTTTTCAGCTGGTGGATGTTTCGATGTCAATTTACCCTTATTAAGTACGGTGAGAAATCAGCAAATTTCACTTTTTAGGGGAAAGTGGGGGAAAATGGGAGTGACATTATTTTTGATGATTCCATTGAAAAGCTGAGAAAATTTTAGCTGGAAAACATGTGTCAGATGATTTTTTTTATTTTTTGTTGAAAATTTGTTTTTTTTGGGGGTAAAAGTCTTTACTTTTTTTGAAAAAATCACTTTTTTCGCAATATCTCAGGAAATGTTTGTCGTACCGAGCTGGGGCTGAAACCAAGTGAAAGCTGAGCTCATTTGCCATCGATTTAGGGGGTTTGTAAGTCAAAAATGTTAATTTTTCAAATAGTTATGGGGATTTTTGTGAAAATCAGTTTTTGCCAAAAAAAAATTTTTATTTTTATTTTTAAAAAAGCGGCAGTTTTTTTGAAAAATCTGAAAAAATTCAGGAAAATTCTTCATCACTCTCTAATTTCTCTCAAATTTTTTCAGAATTTTTCCAATTGCCCTTTGTCTAAAAAAAACATAAAAAAAATGAAAATTTTCCACCAGAAGCTCCAAGATATCTATCGAAAAGGCGTCACGGGGTTTATACAGCCAACAGCAAAAGTATATACTAGTGCCCTCTAACAGATGAGCAGAGCGTATGTTTCAGTCGATAAGACAGTTTTTTCTATATTCTACTCCTTATCCCGAAACCCCGTGAGGGAGTCGGTCGGTAACGTTATGTTGTAGAAATGCACAGTTCGTCTTATTTCGATTTTCTCTGAAAAGAACATTTTTCTGACTCTAACTTGGATATCAAAAAGTGACAATAATATCAGTCCCTTATTTATCGCCAATGAAGACTATTGAGCATATTTCATGTATCGAAGCTTACACTAATTACATATTCTAAATACACTTTAAGTTTGAAAATCATTTAACTCATCTTATTTATTCAGCCTTCCCACACATTTCTAAAAATTGAATTTTTCGTTAAAAATGTAGTGTGCTGCTGGGATTTTGCAATTGAACATTCAAGCAATTTAAGTCGTTTTGAAATCAACTAATTCCGAATAGTTGTATGTGATCAAATATTCAAGTATTCAATTCATCCATTTAAATTTACTATATTTATTGACAACTATTAATACTTGCTCGCAGAGGTTTGCAATGATAGCTTTCTCCATAATGCATATTATATAGAACTCCACAACTTCCGAAAAAAGTATTTAAGAAATCATACGTTAGTTTCATAGACCGATTGTATTCGTTTATGTCTTTATTATTCTTAATATCTAATAAATAAACGTTTCTTATATTGTAAAACTAACGCAATGCTCAATTGAAAATCCAGCGCACTAGGAATCAACAACACTATATTTTTCACATCATAAATTTTCTCAAACCATATTCATTACCAATAAGATTACATTTGTTACCACGACAACTTAACAATAATTTGAAAGAAGCTATAAGTAAGAATTATTTTCAACATGCGAGGACATCCAAAAAAGTATTTTTTCATTACATGATGACTTCCCTGAATGATTTTTATAATTATGAATAAGAGCGGTGATTCGTCCATTTTGTATTTCACTAGCATTACTATAGGAAATTGCAGTCTTCCTATATACTAGGGATTTTCAAAATGTGATCAGTCCCACCTGTCTAACAACTGAGCACTGGCGCTTGTGGCCTCAACCCCCTTGTCACTGCTATGGCCATTGAGTAGTGCGCCAGCGCATATGTCCGTTGATATACTTTGATATTCATTCTCCGGTATCCATCGCGAAAATGTTGGCGTAGTGAATAATACAAGGAAAAAAAAATAAAAACGACAGAAAGAAGGATTTGTTTTGTCTTTTCCTTGTTCAAGTGTAATTTTATAAAGTGCATAATTCAATTGAACTCTGTTATTTTAGAGATTGAATTATTGTAATTCAGCACTATTGCCTAAATTTTTAATATATTTATTAGTACATTATGGATCGAAGGAAAATGTCGTAAGTATTCACTAATGATAACGCCCACAAGCAACTATGTATCAATATAAATTTAAGTAATTGCATTAATAACATTGAATGACTCTCGATAGCCTCAATTTCTTTGATACTTCTGCTAATTTCTACATTTTACTAACCTTCTACTCTGCTTGACATGCTCTTGTCCTCTTTACATATTACTCAAAAAAAAAAAAATTCATTGATATTTTCATGATGCAGCTACAATTGATATTTCTTACCCTTACCTTGAATTTTACACGAACGTAGGCGGTGAAGTAAATCGGTTATCGATGACTAAGATAATCTAATTAATCTTATGACACTGTATTATTCAGTTCAAGAAGTCACTCAGCTCAATGTTTTTTTAAAGATAGTATGAATTACTTTATATTCAGCTGTATGCCCAAGAATTCGTTCATTATCAGATAGAATTTCGGGGGATTTTATTGGAATTAGTGATGAATTTTCAAATGGATAAACAATCAATCATGATAATAAGGAATTAATTTTGTTGCAGGAATAATGACCTACGTCGTGATAACATGATGAATTTTTTCACAGGAAAAATCCTATGGCCTTTAATTTTCATTCAAGATGATTGCTTCTCAGGTTTTAATGATAGTCTTGTTGGTGCTCTTGTAGTGTTTTATTCTTCATTACACTTTGGATGCTATGTCAACACTTTCCTATGTTTTGACTCGAGTCATAACGAAGATCATGGATTTTTTTAATTTATCCAATTCTATCGGATTTCCGAAGAAATTTCCACTGAAAAGTGCAGCACTACAATTCAGTAGTGAAGAGGTAAAACAGGATAAATCGACTTATCTTTGAGGTCATTTCGAAGGAAATATCTAGGAAACTAAGCGAGATAAGGTGATATTACTCAGCTGTTTTTATAGGGAATTTCAAGAGTTACAGAAGAGTTCTAGGGCAAAATTGCACTTTCTCGGTTATTTTTCGAGGTATTTTTGAAAAATTTAATGAGAATAAAAAGGACTTATCTTGTTTTACCTCTTCACTACTGAATTGATTTTCACCTGATTTTTTTTCAACAAAATACGAACCTAAATTCTAATAACTCGAAAGTTATCAAATGTTTTCTGAGGAAATTTGATGATTTCTCAATTTCCATTACAGTTCATCATACACCTATATATATACACAATTATCGATATTACCACATTCATATCTTATCTTGATTCTCATTGAGGCTAATTGGCATTACTCATTCATCAACGAGTAAAATAAAAGGAAAATAAAAGAAATTAAAATGTTTGATTTGTAGAACGGCAGGGGATTCCCTCTACCAAACATTAGAAATTCCAAAAACTGCAACACCGGAGGAAATAAAGAAAACTTACAGAAGATTAGCATTGAAGTATCATCCAGACAAGAATCCAAATAATCCAGAAGCTGCTGACAAGGTGAGGTATATCAGTAGTGAGAAATTATTACTGAGGATATTTCTGGAATTACCAATACCATGAAAATTCATGAAGAGAAATCTTTTGGGGACATTTCAGTAGTGGAGAGTTGAATCAAGACGAATTGACTTATTTTTGCAATAATTCTTCATTCAATCTATTGTAAAGTAAGCAAAATAGCATTCTTGTTATAAAAATTTTCATTGAAACTCCGATCATTCCTATAAAACATAACGCTATCTCACCTAGAATCAGAGATATTCCTCAATAATGATTGGCCAAAAATTTCGATTTTTCTTATTTTACTCCATCACTGCTGAATCAAGTTCGAAAAAAAATGATATGTACATATTCACAAATTTTTTAAAATCTGATTTTTAAATGTATGATTTGCAATTTTTTTCAAGAGTTTGAAATTAATGATTTTCAATTGAAAGTTCAAGGAAATAAATCGTGCACATGCCATACTGACAGACTTAACGAAGCGCAACATCTACGATAACTATGGATCACTCGGTCTGTATGTTTCCGAACAATTCGGAGAAGAAAATGTTAACGCTTATTTCGTTGTTACATCTGGCTGGTGTAAAGTAAGTATATTTCATTTTAAAAAAATCCAAAAATGGCTAAATAATCATTAAGTTTCAATGATTCTTACGATTTACTAATTTCCAGGCCTTCTTTGTCATTTGCGGTCTTCTAACTGGCTGCTATTGCTGTTGCTGTTTATGCTGTTGCTGCAATTTCTGTTGTGGAAAATGTAAACCAACACCACCAGAAGATAGTGGAGTTTATCATAATTTACAGGTAACATATTTGATTTCTTTATTTCATGGAACAATAAAAATTCGATACTTTACTAGCAGAGTTGATATTCTAAAAATAATCAGCTAACTTGATGAAAAAAGATATGAACAAATGGATATAATTGAAATTATTTCCTGTTTCTGCTTCTGGATAATGGAGAAAATAATGATATGATTGATAATGGTGGGCTCACTGATTAAACTCATGGAAGCAAACTTTCAAATAATTGAGAAAAAAATTTACAACTTTCTAAAAAATTAATCCACAGATTTTAAAAACATAAACTTCAATATCGATGATCGATTGGGCTGCATGCAAGAACTTTTAATTTTATTATTTGATATATATTCATAAAACAATGGTTTCTCTAAACTCAGGTATGTGGCACCAACACCAATTAAGAATAACAAATTTTTTACTTCAATTATTTAACGCATTGCAAAATAATGATACTGCTTGATTATGCCCTTTCATGCTGATTCACAATAGATAGAAAGTTGATTACAATGAAAAAAAAAATTGTCAAGTATCTTTTCTATAGCTTTATCAATTTAATTCAAATTACTGCACACTTACGCTTTATTAGCATTTTTACTATTTTCCTTCTCTTTTTCTTTGGGCTTTTTCGTAGTTACTATTTTCAGATAATAATTTATTTTGCGTGGGTAAGTAAACCTCATTCTAGGTGTGCCAAACTTTCATTCTAACATATGATTGATTCTTTACGTTAAATCATAGAAGGAAATTGAGATAAATGAACCAGTTGACGAAATAATTGGAATGAAATAAGGATTCATAAAATATTTACAACAATAATAATCAGCGTGATGATTCGTGTTGCCGGGAATCGTGAATAATTGAATGATTGGTGGATTCATTAAGTTCTAATTAGTAATTGAGTTCAGAAGTAGTGACAGAAAATATGTTGACTGCGGATATCAACATCGATTTTATATTATAGCTCAAATTTTAGTTTTGTCTAATGAAACGGAAATTTCTTTATCAATCCTCTTGCGGAAATCATTGAAACGAAGAGGTTCAAGAAAGAATTCCGGAAGTATTTTTTTTTAAATATAAACTCATAGACTATATAAAAGATCTCGATGAATTCTTTCTGAACCTCATTGTTTCTAAGATAATCTCAAAATAATCTAGGGGAGAGTGGGGCAAAATGGACCTAGAAAATGAGATGACTCCAGATTTTTTTAAAAGCAGCGGTTGCTTCAAAGAATCTGAAAAAATTTACAAACAATATAGATATGTTGGAGGATTCTCTCAAATTTTTTCAGATTTTTTCGTCAAGTCCTTCATTCCGAAAAAAATTCCTTAATCATGTTACTATGAGGGTCCATTTTTCCCCACTCTCCCCTACATTAAATTTTTTCATGTGATCCTTTTTTACCATTCCACTACTCAATTCCAACATCGCAATTCTTACGTTATACGAGAACATATCTTGAAAATAGATGTCTTATTTTTTCGAGTTTTTCCTGCACACTGATGCAATATTGTTTCAGGCTCTGAGTCAAATGGAGAACTCTTTGTAGCACTATTTCTTGCCTAGGAGAATGAGAGCCATGAAAATGGTAATAACAAGAATTTTTTGAATCTCGTTCAGATTCTCAGGCATTTTATAAGAATTGATTCCAAACTTGGTCGATTATTCATATAATTTGATTTCGTCATCAATATTTCATTCATAATAATATTATCGAATTGACAATCAGCGTCTTGACGTTTTTCACTATTGCCAGATAAATGAATATGTCCAGAAATTTCATTTTTTTCCAAGTAGAAATTGAGTTTATATCATCCCAAAATTCAAAACTGGTCCATTTATCTTATTTTAAAATCTTCATAAAGCTTTTCGAATTTATACTTATCATCATCAT
This sequence comes from Aleiodes alternator, assembly GCA_963921955.1. Lineage (NCBI taxonomy): Eukaryota > Metazoa > Arthropoda > Insecta > Hymenoptera > Braconidae > Aleiodes > Aleiodes alternator. The sequence continues at coordinate 10,268,558 of OY998109.1, read as the reverse complement.
GCACTATCATTATTAATTTTTTTTATTTGTATCTCATACGTGAAAAAAATCATAATCTTGAAGCTGTCCTTATGAGAAATCAGTGAGTTACACATAGCGACATGAATGAAAAATCATTTTTTTCATAAATCGAAAGTAAATGTACATATCATCTTGATTCTGGTGAAATGCACTTAGCAATGAACTTTGTGCTCAATTCATTGTAAGTCCGAGATTCATCTCAATCATGCCTCATCCGAATTCATCTAGTTAATCATTTTATTTCTCTCTTTTCTCGTCATCGAATAATTTTCAAACTGAATGAACTGAGTAAATATTTTGATATCATGAAAATTCACTTTAATTTAAATCGAAAACTATCATCAAAGTTGTACATTTTGCTACCAAATTATCGTTCTTGTTTTAATTAAAAATCAGTAATTTATCTCAATGATGAATAGGAGGAATGCAAATTGAGTAATGGAGTAAAGAGGTGAAATGAGATAAGTCGATTCTGTTTTCAAACCTGCAGTGAAGATACGTAATTTGTTGCATCTTTCTATAGATCGCGTTTGTCTAAAGGAGAAATATTCATGAGAATTTCCTGAAAATGAACTCCAAGATGTAATTAGCTCATTTCATTCCATCTCTTTACAACTAAATTGGTTAGACATGAAGAGTCATATTTATCTCATGAGTTTCGATGAGATATCTTAGAAATGATAATGGAAGAATACTCATCAGGACCTTTTTTAGTATCGAGAAAAGTATAATATGAAAAAAAGGTCCTTTTCAAAATTCCTTGATTTTCTTATGTTCCAAGATATTTCATAAAAACTGATGATGACATTGAAGCATCTTCAATTGATTCCCTCGCTACTGGATCACAATTTATGTATTTCCAAGTTCATTGATCCAATAAATTATCTCAGGGGAAGATGGGGTAAAAAGGACATGAGAGGTGAAATGAACACTTTTTAGTTTTGATGTTTGATATTATAAAAATCACTCTAAATCAGTGAAAATATATCATGCAGAATCTTTCCGGTGATTCCATTGAAAAGCTGAGGAAATTTCGGGTGGAAAACATGTTTGGAAAAATCTTTTTTCGATCATTTTTTTAGAATTCGACACTTTCAACCAAAAATCAGAGCTTTAACCGTTTACGAAGTGCAAATTTGCCACCTTTTCATCGATTAAAGCATTTTTTTTAAATAATCGACATTTGCGATATTTATAGAGGAAACCTGATTTTCACAAGATGGTTCATAAGTCGATGGCGAATAATGCCACCGTCCATTCAAGACCAACCCCAAGTTGCTTCGACCAATAGAACCGGAAGTAGTCTGGCAAAAATGAAAAAAAAAATGGAAAAGATATATTTTTCCATTGGAGATGGCCAATTCGTGACCAAAAAAGTAGAATTTTCCAAGACATCGTAAAAAAATGAATTCCGACACATGTAACTCATCGGAAATCTCCTCAACTTCTCAGTGGAATCATCAAAGAAGATCCATATCAAACGATTTCATTGTAATGTCCATTTTGCTCCACTTTGCCCTATATATGCATCCTGAAGAAGGAATCCATTCAATTTCTTGTATGCATTCGCATTCGCGATGATTTTTTCTTATCAAGCATGCGGCGCTTCGTAAGAAGAGCGAAAAATGATTTATTCTATAAAATATTGCATTCAGGCATTTTCGTTGTCTTTTGTATAGCACTTATGTTTTATGTATTTGTTATTGTATAACAGCAGGGCCAGAATCAGAAAGAGAGGAGAAGTGATTCATGTCCATTTGAGAAGGTATGTTTTTCTTTTGTTCATTTTTAAATTAACAATGTGTCTTTACTCATTCATTTGTCTATTTTTGTTTGTAACACTTTGATAAAAAAAAATCAGTAATATCGAAAATTATGTTGGAATATCATGCATGAAATTACAAAATGGTTATCAATATAGATTGTTTTTTTTCTTAGATTTAGCCCAAACGAAATATCGATTTTGGTTGCAAAGAAAATCGTTTCAAAAAGATTTTTATGATTAAACATGAACTTTTATGGAGTGATTAATTATTAAAAACATTTTTTAGCTCAATTGACAACACATGGATTGATTGTTTCATAACATAATCTAGGATGTAATCACTCTTATTCTTGATTCTTGAAAAATCCCAATTTTTTTTTCTTCTTTGCAACGTGTGTTTTAAAAAGAATATGTGATTAGTTGTTAGCTTTCCAGACAAATGTCGATGAATCAATAATTTATATTCCTGGTGATTATCAATGATTCTGGGGCCTATGATCGAAATTTGCATGAAAAAACTATCAAACACGATTTCGAATCGAATCATTGAATGGAATGATAAAATTTTAGAGAAAAGAAGTACGTCGTAGTCTCAGATCAATAATCGAATCTAGAAACTTCCTATTAAGCACTGAATATTTCTAAAACTAAAAATATTCTTGAATCTAAGGTTTTCCAAATTTTTGATAAGATTCATAAAGGTAAAAGTACAAGTTTTCACTTGAATTTAATTTTTTTTTTTTTACTTGAATTTAATTATATTTCATTCTTTTACCTTGCTCAGCAAATAAAAAAATTTCGATAAAATCGTTGACAATCTCAGTGGGTGATTTCTTTCACTTCTTAATAATCAAGAAACTAAATTTTTCTTAATCGGGAAAGTGGAGTTTCGTGATGGAAGAGGTCATTCGTCACCGGGTCAAGAACATTGCTGAGAGTCTTGCGAGTGTCGACTTCTTAACAAGTTCCTAGTCCTTGAAATGCTTTTTTTTTCATCAACGCAATACTTCTTTTTCAGAAAACTGATAACGAGTTTTTTGTCCTCAATTTTCCTATAAAAATACATCAATTATTCAACTCGACTAATACATTTTTTTCGACAAAAGTAGACTGTTACTTACAAAAATAATAATTTGGCCATCTGAAAAATTCATGTGATTCGGATTTTCAATCTGAAGGATTAGATGCGTTGATCAGCATAAAAATAGAATATCCCAAGCAGTTCTAGGTTCATTTCGATTAACAGAATTGCACTAATATCTTTCTCTTTTTCAAATACAGGAAGACGGAAGTGAAGACGAAGCTGTAACAAGTCAACCAACGAGCGGTGCAGCACAAGGTGCCGCTTCCAATACCGTTTTTGCCATGCCACCTCCACCATCTACGACAGCTAACGAAAGTACGAATTTGAACAGTGCTGGTCAAGGCGTTATATATACCACCAGTATGTCAGATTATCGATAATTAACTGCACTGATTCAGGCTGTGTTTATTTTTTTTTTCTCATCGATTTAGCTTTTATTTTCTTTCCATTTCAAGAATTTACGATTTAAAAAATGATGGGAATTTTATTTCATTTATAAATTGAAGAAGAAAATATTTTTCAAAGCCAATCTAATTCAAATTTTGGTTATTTAATTAAAACTTCTTGAAAATTCAGTTATTTGAATATATTTTTTCAATAGCGGCTGAAAAGTGCTGACAGAGGTACATGACGCCGAAAAGAGCTTACTTTTTTTCGAAAAATATCGACAATAGAAGAAAATGGGGAAATTTTTTTTCTCGATTTTTTAATAATGATGAATTAAAAATTGCCGATTTCAAACGCCTGAAGCGAAGGTGATGTTAATTCTCCACATTGACCTCCATAACGAAAGTTTTCACTTTATTTTATTGAGATCACTGGATAATAATCATACTAGAAGAGAATCTGATTGTGATGAACAAAGACAAGATTTCGGAAGTAGGCTATTTTCGTCGTTCAGTCACGTTCAAAAGTTTTTTTTCATAAAATCATAAAATGAAATAAAAGTTGAATATAACTTCTGAGAGATACGAAAAAATTCCATAAAAGCTTTATGAAAGTTTCTTAAAAATTCCATAAACTTTCGAAAATTCTGAAAAATCTCAAATTTTAGAATAAAACGGATTTTTGAAATGCATATAGACAAATTGAGGTTGCCGGAGTTTAATTAGAGAAATTATCAGAAAGAATTTCGAACAAAATTTCATAAAAATTTCAAAAATTTTGAAAAATCTCAAATATTAGAATAAAACTTAATTTTTTTTACATCCAACAAATTCGATTTTTTTAATTTCAAAATGTATATTCAAAATTTACTATATAAATCATGCGACAAACTTTTGACCCTATATGTAGAACATGTGAACTGGAAATGTCGGCGCATAGACGTCGATAGATAGAGGAAGAAAGACTGCCCCTAAAATATAATTATCATAAAGCGGTTTCGCGCACACGAACTCGACAAACGCCAGCTCCCTTTCCAGTATTCTCATACTATAGGGGAATTAACGAGAGAGTTTCTTTTTCTAACTCAGTTTAGGCACGCAACCGAACGGCAAAAAAAATGATTCTTCAGATAATTCGTTTATATATAGGGGAAGGTGGGGCAAAATGGACATCAGGGGTAAAATGGACACATCTAAATTTTTTGGCAAATATTATGGAAAACTCTTGAAATTAAGGGAAATATTGGCGGTAGATTGTTTTTGATGATTTTATTGGAAAGCTGAGAAAATTTTAGATGGGAAACAAGTGCCGGAATTAATGTTTTGGAGGTTTTGGTGATTTTGACTTTTTTGAGCTTTTTAGAGGGGTAAAAGCGTTGTTTTTTTGAAAAGTTTCAGTTTTTTGAGAATATCTTTGGTTCTATTCGTCGTAGCGCAAAAATTCAGACGGGAGATGAAAGGTGAGATAATTTGCCATCGATTTATAGGGTTTTAAATTCAAAAATATCGATTTTTAAGGTATTTATGGACATTTCTGTGAAACAATTTTGTGAAACAGTTTTTGGCCTATAACTATTCCAAAAATTGACATTTTTGAATTCAAAACCCCATAATTCGATGGGAAATGAGCTCATCTTTCATTTGAGACCAACCCCGAATCGCTACGACCAATAGAACCAAAGATATTTGGAAAAAACTGAACATTTGAAAAAAATGAAAGGCTTCTACCCCTCAAAAATGCCAAAAAATATAGATTTTCAAAAAAATCGAAAAAAATACAAATGACACTGGTTTTCCGGCTAAAATTTCCTCAGCTTTTCAATAGAATGATCAAAAAAAATCAATCTCTAACCATTTCATTATAGTGTCCATTTTGCCCCACTCTCCCCTACTCCAGTGAGACTCAACGAATCATGAATGGGGTGAAGTAACATGACTACAGCTTTGAGAGCGTTCGAAATTTTCTGATGAAATATTTATTAGACTCTGATCATTGTCTCATAGTTTCAATTCTGAATATAATTAACTGAATACGTGTGAATGAGAAAAAAGAATATCATATGCACGCTTTTTAGTATCGTAGATATGAAATTATTTTCTTCTCTATTCAAGACTACTTGTGGCTCATTGGTTCAGTTGATTATTGAATTTTTCTGGAATTCCTACGATTTCAGAAAATTTTAAACATGTGAGGCATCGATGAATTGATGGTACTTTTTTTGTTATGTAGAAAATCATATTTTTTTTCAATAATATTAATCAATGATAATTTGCCCATCATTTTTCATTTGATTCATGTGTATTAGTAGTAATGGCTTTGCTAAATATGTCATTTATTATTTCTTTTCCGTGTAATATAATAATTATAGAAATTGAAAATATACTTCCCGTCATCATTCATTCGACATAAACATAATTTTATATTATCATTTAATTTTGAAATTGTCTAATCAGTCATATTTAATTGAGAATTGTATATTACTCAGCGAGTATTATGTTCAATTAATTAGTATTTAATTGGTCAATTTCACATGATATTCTGTATCTCTGACATGCCATCAAAGTAGACTAGGTTTTGTGACCTTTACGTGTAGAGATTTTATTATCATCTTTTTTTTTTCCAAAATGATTCTATGCATCAAGCCATTGTATGAATAAATTTTTATATTATTTCTGCACAATTTTTAATTTTTCTTTTGTTCATGCTCGTTCCCTCTATGATGCTCCATTTATAAATTCTATAATTCAGCAGTGGAATCGTAAAATGGGACAATTCGAGAAAAATACAATCGACATTTCGTTGGTCGCGAAAATTAAATGTGATGAAGATTCAATAATAAGATGTTTAATATATTTCAAAAGAATAATTATTTGACTTGTAAATAGGCTTCGTTTATGGACTAGTGAAATTATTATATAGAATCTCATTTCAGACGAAAGCAACTCAGAACTTTTTTCGTCCATTGAAAAAAATTGATTATTTCAAAATGACTACATATCCTTGAAATTCCCCCAATCCCCTAAAAAATCCAAATTATTTTATTAATAAAAAATGGAATTGATACTAATAATTTCTAAAATCGTGTGGCATCCAGTCACTAATCCTTTTGCAGCAGCTGCAGCTGCTGAGGCCTCAGCCCAAGGAGGAACCAAATGGTAGTCGTGGGAAATCAATTCAAATTCCCCAATGAGTTGAACAAAATTAATATCACTGCAGAGGACTTGTCGGCTATTGGCGAATACATTATTAATCTTAGGTAATTACGAATGGAAAAAATAAAGTATATTGAAATAATACAGTGACACAAAGCATGAAGAATCACTCCTAATAAAATGGAAAAAACATTTATTACTGCAATTGAAAAAAAAAATGCCTCTTCCGTCATTGAAAAACATCGTTAAATTGTACAGAATTTCGTTTAGTTAATTAAACCAAGTTGATGAATTTTTCCTCCACAATATAAATTGTGCATAGTAAAACACAGATAATTAAATAAATTATTCTCTATTGACAGTGTGTGATTATGTAATGAAATGAATATCACATGAATTTTAGTTAATCAATTTAAATAAATAATAAAATGGCATAATACTTAATCTATGAAAAATGAGAATGAATATTGATTTAATGATAGAAAGAATGTTGCACACTTACATATTTCTGAGTGAGTAATGTTTGTTCAATTGATAATGACGTTTATAAATTTAATTTACGCCATTATTTTTTGTAAGAACACTGATCTGAGGAGAAAATTCAATCTCAATTTACACTGAATAAATAACAGGAATTAATTAATTCTTTTTGAATTTAAAAGGAGATTGAGATGATGATTTACCCTATTCGATGATATTATGATGACAATGTAATAATTGCATGAATCAAAAGGAATTTTTGTTGTTGAAATGTTTCAATCGTTTTTGCATAATTTGTGTTAGTATTTAATATAGTTCGTATGTTTTTTTTTCATTTTGCAGCTGTTTTAATAATGCGAAAAGCGAATTATAATAATGATCAATCATTTAGTTGAGTAGGAAAGTGGTAAGATAGGATAAATTGGAGAATAATTCTTCATTTATTTTGGAAATATTTTTGAAATGGTGAGATTGAGAATTTTTCGTGAAACCTTTGTTGTAGAGCATAAAATTTCCTATTCAAAAGATTTCTCTTTCTTTCTTAATCTACTTGTTTCAGAGATATTCGAAAAAGAAGCTGCATTCTTTTTTCTCATCAATTGATAATTCAATCGATTAGAAAAATTGATTGAAATTTTTGGAAAATCAAAAAAAGTAAAGAAATTATTGTTTTGACCTATGGAAATCTGGCAGATTCCTGAAATTCAATGAGTATGTAAGCGGTTTTTCACTAAATATTAGATTGAAAGTCCAGTAGCTGAATGGTAGAACGAAATGAGTCTGAATATTCCGTTTAGAATTTGTTATGAATATTGTAGAATTTATGAAGTCCCTTTTTTTTGTAAAGAATAATTTTTGTTCATTAAAAAAGGCACGTGGCGAATTTTTTGCAAATTCCATTAATTCCTCGCTTCCAAAATGTTTCAATAAAAACGTAAGTTTTAGATTTATCTCGTTCTATCACTCGACCATTTCATATGACTTGAAATGATCAAATAATGTAATAATTCACCCATGATTGAATCAATAATTATTTAGCAATTGGCTGAAATAAAAGTAATATTTCGATTTTCTCCTCTCAATTTTTTTCAATCTACATGCAAATTTAATTAATGAACCAATTGTGCGAAATAAATGTGAATTCACAGTTTATGCAAGTTTTTCTAAACTGAGATTCCTCTCTAATATCAACGCTTCAAATATATTTTGAATTTCTTTGGAAACTTTTATAAATACTCAATACAAAAAAAAAAAATCCGAACAAGTAAACCCGTTTTTCGATTGTAAATTTCATACGTTTCTTTTTATTGAATTTCATTGTAATTATATTTACTTGAAACTTCTAGAAGTCAATAATTATCAGAGGAAAAATTTATTTGCATCTCGATCAACTGAAAGCTGAAAAAAATCAGTGTTATTCATTAATGATCCGAATAGTTTCCTCAATGTTCCAATAAAAATGACATAAACAGTTCATTTCTGGCATTACCTTATTGTCTTCAATTCAGAAAAATTTTTTGTTTATTCTTTTTATTTCAATTGTCATTTTCGGGTGTCACTTTACAACAATAAGAAAGATACGAGAAGAGATAAAATTTCTTCCCGCAAAATTACATCTTTCTAATTGATAAAAATGATTGAAATAAAAGGAAACTTTCCACAATAATGTTCAGCAGAGTCGGAAAAACCGATTCGAAGCTTTCCAAGTTTAATTTTTTACGTGCAGATTGGTGAAACGTACAAATGACCATAAGAAGTTAGCAGTGAAATTGAGAGAGGAGATGAAACATATGGGAGAGAAAAACACTTATGAGCGTTAATATCTGAATAATTCAGAAGCTATCGAGTATGTGAGAATTCATTAAAGACCATTCTCTGTTAGGAATTTCGATCGAAAAGCTACCTTCAGAAATTCACGTGAATTTAATGGTTTTTGAGATAGGAAAAAGTGGAGTAGAATAGATCTCCTGAGGGAATGACTTGGAATATAATGGATTCTGTGATTACATTGAGAAGCTCAAGAAATTCTGGATGATTTCAAAATTTGGAGCTCATTCCCTGGGAATTTTTGATTTTTCTTAGCTTTTAGCAGATATTTGCGGTTCTAATCCAGTAATGAAGAGATAAAAGAAGATGAGTCTATCTTTTATTATTTTTAAAAAAATAATATACCGGAAGCTCAGCGAGTTCCTGTTTTACCTCCTCGTTGTTGAATCATCTCAGCATCAAGACTCAAAAAAAATTCAAGGATAATCTCATTTTTAGGGGTGTGCGAATATTCGAAGTTTTGAATTATTCAGTGTGAATTGAATTTGAATAATTCAATTCAAAAATGAATCGAATTCTCGAATTATTTGAATTTTTCGAATTATTCGAATTTTTCGGATTATTTGAATTTTTCGAATTATTTGAATTTTTTGAATTATTTGAATTTTTTGAATTATTTGAATTTTTCAAATTATTCGAATTTTTCGAATTATTTGAATTTTTCGAATTATTTGAATTTTTTGAATTATTCGAATATTCCAATAATTCGAATAATTTAAATATTAAAATTATTCGAATTTTCGAATTATTTGAATTTTTCGAATTTTTCGAATTTTTCGAATTATTCGAATTTTTCGAATTATTTGAATTTTTCAAATTATTCTACTAGTATTTTAAATTCTACGAATATTTCGAATTGATCAAATAATTCATCTTTCGAATATTCAAATCGAATTTCGAATTGAATGATATTATTCAATTCAATTCGATTCATTTACAATTTGTGCACCCCTACTCATTTTCCATTGATTCCAGAAATGTTCCAATCCAGTTTCTATAGTCTCTGACGGAGTTTTAACTTACTCCACAAATCTCATTTCTTCATTCTTATCTCCCTTGAAAAATTCATAAAAAGAAATTAATAAAGCAGCGATTCCAAACAAAGAAATCGCGAAGCGCAATTATTTTACTTCGAATTAAATTGATACAATTGTCATAAAATCTCCAAAATTCTATTCCAAAAATGAAGAAAAAAATCAAAAACACCCACCTCATTTCCAATGATTTTCATCACATGTAACATTGAATTTAAAAAAAAAATTAAAAATTTAAATTAAAAAAAAAAAAACATTGAATTTCCAACTAAAATGCAATTGCAATTTCTATCTTACTCCACCTCCATCCACGTCAATAAAATGATTACCAGATGATTTCTGAACTCATCTCCTCTCTCACTTCACTCAAGCAGAATTGATGAATTTCCCATATAACATGAAATCATTTACGAATAAAGAAATCCGAATGCACATAAAACTTTGAAAATACTTTACAAAGTATTTTATTGTTTTATATTAATTATCTAAGTATATTCTGTTGCATTTGATAATGCTTAAATAAATGCATTTACGTTCCAATTGCCCTTATAGGATAATCATGAAGCATTAAATATAATATTAATAATAATAATAATAATGATAATAAATTCCAAAATATATTGAGTATACAATTCTCTACAAATATTAACAGTGTACCAGTTGTATGATAACATATTTGAATAATTATTATAATTATATAGCTATATGATGAAGACATAGCGTATTCATTGTAAATAAATTGAAATTGTGAAAGAATATTGCTTCATTTCTACTACCGAGCTTCACTTGTTTCACTATTTATTTATTCATTAATTGAAGTATAAACGTCAAATATTTTAATTGGATTAATCAAAGAAGGCTTTTTAATTTATTGTAAATCATGTGAGAAAGTGAATGAGATTACAATGTCGTCAAATACAAATCGTGGATATACACCACCTGCTATTGATCAGCGAATCCATGAATTGTTGGATCGTCGTGTTGGTGCTTCGGGTGATTTTGTAGCTGATACAACAAGAGGAAAGCTCGTAAGTTGAACTTTGAATGAACTGATGGGTTTTTTTTTGGTGATCTACAAATTGAAAAAATGAAATAAGTTATGAAAACGTGAAATAAGATGATTTGATCTTTTTGCCTATTTTTTTGGGGATGATTTTGAGATTTGAGCTTTTTGAAAGATGAGATTTGCATAAAGAATTGCATCGAAATGAAATACAATCTTCTATCGAGTAGCTTTTATGAGATATCTCACCATCTATGAGAGATAGAGTAATTTTTTTAATCTAGCTCCAATTTTCTTTTTTTTCAACTCTAATTCATCATTATGTTGAGAAGCAAAAAATGAGTTAAATTGAAAAAAATTGTTGAAAAATCTAATTCGGTTGAAGAGTAAGATATTTATTGGGATGGACAATAGGGGAAGGTGGGGCAAAATGGACATCAGGGGTAAAATGGACACATCTAAATTTTCAGGCAAATATTATGAAAAACTTTTGAAATTAATAGAAATATTGGCTGTAGATTTTTTTTAATGATTCCATTGGAAAACTGAGAAAATTTTGGACGGGAAACAAGTGCTGGAATTAATTTTTTTGAATTTTTGGAGATTTTTACTTTTTTGAGCGCTTTAGAGGGGTGAAACCCTTCTTTTTTTAGAAAATTTTCAGTTTTTCGAAAATATCTTCGGTTCTATTTGTCATAGCGTAAAAATTCCAACGGGAGGTGAAAGGTGAGATCATTTCCCATCGATTCATAGACTTTTCTATTCAAAAATATTGATTTTCAAGGTATTTATATGCATTTTTGTGAAACAGTTTTGTGAAACCATTTTTGGCCTATAACTATCCCAAAAACTGATATTTTTGAATTTAAAACCCCATAAATCGATGGGAAATGAGCTCACCTTTCATTTGAGACCAACTCCGAATTGCTACGACCAATAGAACCAGAGATATTCACAAAAAACTGAGGATTTTAGAGAAATGAAAGGCTGACCCTTCAAAAATCCTGAAAAACATCGAAATTTCAAAAAAATCGAAAAAAATGCATCTGAGACTTGTTTTCCGGCTAAAATTTTCTCATTTTTTCAATAAAATCATCAAAAAAAATCCATCTCTAAGCGTTTCATAACGGTGTCCATTTTGCCCCACTCTCCCCTATATTTCTTTCTTCCAATCAAATGAGAATTTCAGTAAAAAAAAAAATGATTACAGAAATTTCTGTTTTCGTAAGATTTTGAGATATCATTCAAAAAGTCAGCATATTTTCAATTCCAGCGCTTTTTACAAGGGAGTAACTTGATTGATAATTAAAAATTTTCAGGCGAAATTCAAAGAAAATCGCCAGAATAGACAGGCATTATTGAAGACAACGCATCGTTCCTTGCTCGACGTTGCAGCATGGATGTTGAATACTGAGAGAGAAGTGTTAGAAGAGGGTATCATTGATAAAAATGAATACGTTGATGTTTTGAGTAATTTTTTAGTGGAAGGTGGGCATCGAGCTGTTATGATTTACTATCAATCGATGGAGCCTCCCCCATTTGGTATGTATATTGTAAAATTTGATCTATCTGCTAAAAACGTGGGGATTATATAGGGTGACGTCAGCATCCATCTCACGAATTCTTGGGATATGAAAAATGAGAAATGGCAATTGCAATTGTGCAAAAATCAATCAAAGTGGAGAATAATCATCTGAATAGTGACGGATAGATTTTTCCTGCAATTGCTGCATTCAGTGCACTGAGAGAAGAAATATAGGGGAAGGAGGGGCAAAATGGGCATAAGGGGTAAAATGGACACATCTGAATTTTCATGGTTTTATTCTGAAAAACGCTCCAAATTAATAAAAATAATGGAGGTAGAATTTTTTCAATGATTTCATTGGAAAGCTGAGGAAATTTTAGGCGAAAAATATGTGTGGAAATTTTTTTTTTCGCCTTTTTGAAAAAAATTTTTTTTTTACTCAATCTTGAAGGGTACCGCCTTTCGATTTTTTCGAAAAAATGTTTTTTTGGAGATATCTCCAGTTCTATTCGTCTCAGCGATTCGCGGGTGGTCTCAAATTGAAGAGGAGCTGATTTCTCACATTTTCATTAAAGTCTCATTGATTTTTATCCAAAATTACGGAAGTTACAGCCCAAAAACTGATTTTCACAAATTGCCCTGTAATTTCGTCAATTTTCGATAAAAATCAATGGGACTTTAACGAAAATGTGAGGAATGAGCTCTTCTTCAATTTGAGACCGCCCGCGAATTACTACGACGAATAGAACCGGAGATATCTTCAAAAAACCATTTTTTCGAAAAAACCCAAAGGGGATACTCTTCAATTTTGGGGCAAAAAAATGAAAATTTCCAAAAATTCGAAAAATTTAATTTCGATACATGTTTTCCGCCTAAAATTCCCTCAGCTTTCCAATGGAATCATGAAGAAAAATGTAACTCCGACCGTTTCATTTAAATGTCCGTTTTGCCCCACTTTCCCCTATTTTATTGAGAAATAAAAAGACTGGAAATTTCCAATATCACGTGAACTTTAAATTAAATATAAATATCATTACACTGAGTAAAAAATGCTTTCTCCCAACAATTGAATTTCTTGAAACTGAGGAGAGTCAATAATTATTAATTTTTAGAAATTAGTAGATTGGAATTAATTCATTTTTATCAGTTATTTAGAACGAATTGAAGATTTTTCAGATTGATCATTTTATTGCTTGTTTCAACAATAAATATACTCTTTTCAAAGAAAAATTTTTACGTCAATCAATTAATTGGTCAGAAAATTCTTTTTTTATTTCTTCAATTCAAAGACAAATTTTCTCAATAAAATCATTTTTTTCTCTCAGTTTACTAGAGAAATATCGGATATTTTGATTGTCCTATGTCTTCAGAATTTTTTTCTAGCTACTGTTAGCAATTACTTAGAGTTGAGAATTCGAATAAGTTCAATAATCACAAAAATGTATGAAAAGTGGCATTAATTGGGCCGATGGCATTAATTGAGCCATTGACGGTATGTCTATTTCATTTTATTCTCTCCTATGAGAAATTCAGAACTCCGTGAGAATCCGAGAAATTGTCAGAGTGTTGACTTCAAATACATGCATGATGAGCTACTTTTCATTTAGATTCTGGGAGATGGAATGCAAATTTAGCTAAAACTCCACGTATGATGCGTTGCTGCGTTACTAATGGTGGAACCGATAAATTCAGTGGAAATGCCGTTATTGTGTACCGTTTGTCTTCAAATAAAGAATTCGGGCAGAAGCAATTGTCCCAGGTATTATTTGTACCATGATTCAACAGTGAAATTGTTAAACTGCATGTTATGTTTATGATTGTGATATTTTATCGTGTTATTTTTGCATGTAATACTAAAAAAAAAAAAACTTTCAGGAAACTTATTACGCTTATGCAGAAGTAGTCGAGCCAATTTTCAGTCCTCTAGCTGGTATTTTTAATATCACTCATTGTTTGAATGTCCCAGCTATAAAATTGAACACAAACTGGGGATCGTTGAAGCAGGGAAAAAGTTCACAGAAAATAAAAAACACATTTATTGCTGATGTCGAATCATTCAGTGATTATTTAGCAGGTAAGTAAATTCATAATTCTCCTTGACAATTGAATAATTGAAAAAACATACTTATTTTCCTTTAGCTATTCATAATGACATCTTAAAAACTCTACGATTTGATAGATATCAAAATATTTATGATAAATATTTATCAACGAAGGAGGATATTGTTAAATCTTCAAAAAATAATGACGCAGTATTGGAGATTCAGGAATGCGTGGCAACATGGATCAAATATATAGAGAGGGTAGTTTTATTACCCAGCTGATTAACAAATCTCCTTGATTGCTCAACGAAGTTGATGGCTTCTCAAAAAAACAAAGTGATTCATTCGATTGGAGAGCCTCGAAAATTCGCGTGATTCTTTTATCAGTTCCACGATATATGAGAAATATGAATAATGACACTACACAGAGAAAATTTTTTTCTTAATTTAAGAATGTGCAGTCACTTAATTTAAGAATGTCAGGTCACTTAAATTAAGAATGTCAGGTCACTTAAATTAAGTGACTTTTCTCACTTAAATCAAGTGACTTTTCTCACTTAAATCAAGTGACTTTTCTCACTTAAATTAAGAAAGTAAAACTCACTTAAATTAAGTGACTTTTTTCACTTAAGTCAAGTGACTTTTCTCACTTAAGTCAAGTGACTTTTCTCACTTAAATCAAGTGACTTTTCTCACTTAAATCAAGTAACTTTTTCTTTCTTAATTTAAGAAAGTAAAAGTCACTTAAATTAAGTGACTTTTCTCACTTAAATCAAGTGACTTTTTCTTTCTTAATTTAAGAAAGTAAAAGTCACTTAAATTAAGTGACTTTTTTCACTTAAGTCAAGTGACTTTTCTCACTTAAATCAAGTAACTTTTTCCTTCTTAATTTAAGAAAGTAAAAGTCACTTAAATTAAGTGACTTTTCTCACTTAAATTAAGTGACTTTTCTCACTTAAATCAAGTAACTTTTTCTTTCTTAATTTAAGAAAGTAAAAGTCACTTAAATTAAGTGACTTTTCTTACTTAAATCAAGTGACTTTTCTTTCTTAATTTAAGTGACCTGCACATTCTTAAATCAAGTGACTGCACATTCTTAAATTAAGAAAGCATTTTTCTCAGTGTAATTCGAGACATCTCATTTAATCTCATCACTACGTTTATTTTTCTCATTATCTTGGAAACTATTTATCTAAAATCGATTTTTTCATGGCATTCATCAGAATCATGAGAATTTAAGAAATACATCAACTTCAGTGATTCGCAGAAGAAGTAAATGAAAAATTTGTATTCATGTACGCAGGCATTAGTCGAAGGTCAACAGCTACGACGTGAGAGTGAGGATTTTGGGCCAGATGCTGAACTAGCATATTGGCGACATATTCTTGCAAGATTTTCATGTATTTCGGAGTTTATGAAACTTCCTGAAACCAAAAGCTTCCTTACTTTGTTAGTAATAGCTGACTCGAAGCTCGTTAAAGTAATTTATTGTTTATAATTTTTCTTTCCATCTTGGAAACTAGAGGAAACTGGGGCACAATGGATTTACAGGGCAAAATGGAATTTTCTTTAACATGTAGACCCTTGCGAAAAAATTCGAAGAAAAATTGCGAATTTTGTCAATTTTTTTGCCTAAAAACGTTGTAATCGAGAAACAATCCTGTTGATTTTGTCTAAAATTCGGTGTATCCCAGTTTTCTTTATTAATTTCTGCAAATTCTATCGAAAGACCCTCTTCAGAGTCCATGAAATTTCCTATAAAAAAGATAATGTAAAAGGATTCTCCCAAGATTGATATTTCCTAAGATATTTAAGAAATAACATGTTCACAACAATTTTCCATATTTCTTTCCAGAAATGGAAAAAACTAGAGGACAACATCATTCGTATGGAAATACTTGGTCAAGACAATATTAATTACCTTCAGTCTCTTGAAAAATTCACCCAGCCGTTGTATCGACTGAATCCTACACAGATTGGTGACTATTTATCTGGATTAATGTATGCGATTGGAATGTTGTATTTGACGTCAAGATTCCTCAATACTCGACGAATGTTAACGGCAATATTTGTGAAGGTAGTACGAATTTATTCAATATTGCGCATCCCTCTTTGAAATATATAGAAATTATATGTATGAGTACTTTTTATGTGGAGAAAGTTTCATTGACCCTAGATTGGTCATCATGAGTAATCTAACGACATTGGTCCAATTACATCTGATTAGATAAAATTGGATGTACTTGGATCTGCAGTCATATCTCGGTAAATATGACGTCATATTTGTGGAGTCTGACCAGATCTGAAACTTGCACAACGACTCAGATATGCATCGAATATGATTATAGGGGAGAGTGGGGCAAAATGGACACTATAATGAAATGGTTAGAGATTGATTTTTTTTGATCATTCTATTGAAAAGCTGAGGAAATTTTAGCCGGAAAACGAGTGTTATTTGTATTTTTTTCGATTTTTTGTTGAAAATCTATATTTTTTGCATTTTTGAGGGGAAGCCTTTTATTTTTTTCAAATGTTCTGTTTTTTTTTCAAATATCTGTGGTTCTATTGATCGTAGCGATTCGGGGTTGGTCTCAAATGAAAGGTGAGCTTATTTCCCATCGAATTATGGGGTTTTGAATTCAAAAATATCAATTTTTGGAATAGTTATGGGCCAAAAACTGTTTCACAAAATTGTTTCACAGAAATGTCCATAAATACCTTAAAAATCGATATTCTTGAATTTAAAACCCTATAAATCGATGGCAAATGATCTCACCTTTCACCTCCCCTCCCAATTTTTACGCTACGACAAATAGAACTGAAGATATTCTCAAAAAACTGAAAATTTTCAAAAAAACAAGGCTTTTACCCCTCTAAAAAGCTCAAAAAAGTCAAAATCGTCAAAAACTCTAAAAAATTGATTTCGGCACTTGTTTCCCATCTAAAATTTCCTCAGCTTTCCAATGAAATCATCAAAAACAGTCTACCGCCAATATTTCCCTTAATTTCAAGAGTTTTCCATAATATTTGCCAAAAAATTTGGATGTGTCCATTTTACCCCTGATGTCCATTTTGCCCCACCTTCCCCTATATAATATAATTAGATCTTGGCAGATCTATAATTTGATGGAATTGGTTCTGATCGCATCTGAAATTTAGACTTTTCTTGCACTTTCCAAGATCTAGATACCTAATTGAAGATAATTATATCAGAAATTTTTCCCCTGGTAACGTCATTCAGCATGACAAAATTTTGCTACTAGAATTTATTTTATTCTACTTCACAATAATATTATTTTTATGTTCAATAGATCACAAATCAAATGATACTCGCATGTAAAGCATATTTAACTGAGAATGACAGTCTCGATATATGGCAAGATTCTAAGTCAAATTTAATATCACGAATGAAAGATTGTATAAAACTTTATGAACGTTACAACAAATGCTACAATGAAATGTTGGTGAATGTGAACAAGATGGTACCTGAAGAATCAAGAATTGAAGTATCTCAAATTTATGTTATTGGAAAATTTGATACTTTTAAGAAAAGACTGGATAAAGTAACTATAGATCACAGATTTTGAGCTATTTTTTTCATAAATTCATTTTATTTCATCAATTTGCACCTAAAAGAAGTTACAAATAATTACAAAATTTTCATTCTTCCTGCAGTTGATAGACGTCCTCGAAAAAAATTTATCGCATTCAATTTTGCACAGTTCAACGATTGAGGGTATCGACATATTCGCCAAAAAATTCTCAAGCATCTTCAGTAAACTGTCATCGCAGAGCTATGATTATCTGAATCATCGAAAAGCAGATTTTGATATTGATTATGATGAATTCAAGAAGAGTGTGTCAATAGCCGAAGGAGAATTGAGAGATTTCGTTTCAAAAACTATTTCACAGCCACCAAATATCAATGACGCTCTTCATCTGACGCTCAGGTACGCATATTATTTTCGTTGTGAAAAAAATTTAGCTATGCAGAGAATTTTCTTGAGTGAAATCGATAAATTTTCGAACAAGAAAGAAGAGAAAATTCCATTCAAGTAGCAAATTTCTACAGAATATACGCTCATATATTCGATTCTGCTCTAAATTGAATGCAGTAGTCAAGTGGTAAAGTGGAAGAATTCCAACAAATCAATCGTTCTATTACACAGAGAAAAAAGTTTTCTTAATTTAAGAATGTACAGTCACTTAAATTAAGAAAGAAAAGTCATTTGAAGAAAGAGATAATTACTTGATTTAAGTGACTTTTACTTTCTTAAATTAAGAAAGAAATAGATACTTGATTTAAGTGAGAAAAGTCACTTAATTTAAGTAAGTTTTACTTTCTTAAATTAAGAAAGAAAAAGTCACTTGATTTAAGTGAGAAAAGTCCCTTGATTCAAGTGAGAAAAGTCACTCAATTTAAGTGAGTTGTACTTTCTTAAATTAAGAAAGAAAAAGTCACTTGATTTAAGTGAGAAAAGTCACTTAATTTAAGAATGGCAGGTCACTTAAATTAAGAAAACATTTTTCTCTGTGTATGTTGAAATTAGCAGAAACGATGAGGTTCAAACGAATTTAACGAGGAACTGCTTTTGTAGTCTATAAAATCCTCAGGAATTTTTTTTTTTGAGAATTATTATCTGAGAAAACATGTCTCGAAAATTTCATCTGAGTCTATTCGCCTGACCGATATCGACAGAACAATCTCTAGAAATTTCAACGATTCGCTCATCATTTCATTTCTAATTTGTTTCTTTGATATATCGAATGCTATTCACCCAAAGTAGATTGCATTAGAAAATTTCTGATTCAACATTTCTGCCTTTCCAATGAAGTCAAAACGCACAGCATCCAGCTACTTCATAAGCTCTCAATGGCCATCTCTTCATAATTTAATGCCTCTCTTTCATCTTTTCCACACAGATTCCAGAAGCTGAACTTTCGTCGTTTGCGGATCGATCAAGAATACTTGAAACTCGTGCCAATGTATCAAATGGAGGTTGCACGAATACGTGACATATACAATGATCTCAGAGCATCACCCATCATACCACGAAATATTCCTCCAATTTCCGGTAGAATACTGTGGATTCGACAATTATGTAGATGCATTGAAAGACCAATTGAGATATTCAAACGTCGTAGAAAAGTAATATCACACGAACAAATGCAGAAAAGTATTAAAATGCACAATGCATTATTAAATGTCTTCACTTACTACGAAATGATTTATCACAAAGCTTGGTGTGATTCAGTGACAGTTGTACGTACAGCATTGACATCGCCTCTTCTCCTTAAACATCCAACTATGAGTACATATATTCTTAATTTCGATCCATACATTAATGAAGTCTTTCGTGAAGCTGAATATATTTGTCGACTTGGCCTTGAAGTACCAGAATTCATTAAAATAATGACATTCTGCCGTGAAAAAATCATGAAATCACACGATAACATCAAGCGATTGGTTGAAAAAAATGATCAGGTCAGGCATTCAGTACCTGTATTATTTCTGAATTTGATGAAACCGGCATTTACAAAAATTCGTATAGCATTTCAACCGTGTTTATCAACAATCACATGGTCTTCACTTAAAATAACCGAAGTATGCCAGAATATTGAAGATACAATATGCGATGTTGAGATATTCAGTAAAGAGTTGAGTGATATGAAGGATGCTAGAGTTGACGATGTCTTTCAATCTATTGCTGAAACAAAAATCATTAAAATCGTTGATCATCCACTTAGTCCAGATCAATTTGTCACGGATAATGTTAGTTTTTGTGAATTTATACGTACGGAGCTGGAAATGAAATCAGCATCAGCTGAGAAAGCAGTTGTGACAATTATCAATAAATGCTTGGGCTTGGTTGATGATTCTGCTGTTCAACAAGAATTACAGAATTGGCTTGATCCGGAGAGACTGACGAAACTTATTACTTCAGAGACTGCGTTCACCAAGGACCAATCGGACATGGGTAAGAAAACTTTTTATGTATTAGTTCTCGATGAAGGATTTTTTTCGGAAACTTTGTGTTTTCACATGAAATATTATTCTTCATAGAAAAAACTGATACAGAGAAGATGGGGCAAAATGGACCTATTAGTCAGAGTGATTTGGGATTTTTTTTGAGTGTGAAGGCGACTACGCAGATTTTTGAAGGAATTCGCCAGCAATGCTCACATATTGGAGCATCTATTCAATTTTTCACAATTTTTTTTATAAAATCCTTTATTCTCAAAGGAAAATCTGAATCATGCTGCTCCAGAGGTCCACTTGTCCCATTTCCATCTATATAATTTTCTGCATTGAAGTTAGGGCTATTTGAAGAAAGGAAATATTTTGACCTCAAAATATTGTTTCTCGAGTAAAGAAAAACGTCGTTTTTACATGAAACTAACTATCGGAATCCTTGACTTATTTCCCTCCCACAACTATTAATTTCTTATATTTTTTTTCATATTATCCAAAAGAAATCGCCGATGATGATGTCATGGTTGCAGTTGATGTCGATCGCCTACAGAGTGATTGTATGGATGTGTTCACGTACTTTAATAGTAAAATGATTGACAGTTTAGTGAAATGTACAAAGAGATCTCTAGAAATTTTGAAAAAACGCGTCAGCACCTCGAGGTATTAACGATTCTAAATACAGTAGTGAAGAGATAAAACAGGATGAGCCTTTTTCTTCTTATTTTTTTGTTGGAATAATAACTCAAAAACTTTCCAGGATGGTACAATTTTTTTTGAAACCTTTTTTTGTAAAGAATTTCCCAAAATTTTCGCTAATTCGCTTAGTGCCTGAGATATGATTCGAAAATGAATCACAAAAAATGACTCTTCCTGTTCTATCTCTTCCCTGATAATTTATCCAGAACCGACAGAGTAATCTTAAATGATCACAAATCTTAAAAATTTTTTGGATGCTCTCAAAAATTTCGGAAAGTTTGGAATTCTTGAAATCTTATAATATCTGGAAAAAGTCTTGGAATCTCTCACAAATTAGAGAAATCCAACGAAATTCCAGAAAATCTGCGAATTTTTTGAAATTTCATCCAAAGTCAATAGTGAGAATATCGTTGCCTTAGAAACGAAGAGGTGTAAGTGCTGTGTAAAAGCATAGGACTAACGCCCCTTTAATTGTAAGCCAACAATATCTGAAAAAACGATTTGAGGACTGTAGAAAAGTCATAGAAAATTTTGAATTTTCTTGAGTATTATTTCAATTAAATTATTATTTTTTTGTACCTAGGGAGCGAAAAACGACGTTTCTAACCTCGCTTCGCTCGGTTAAAAGCGTCGTTTTTCACTCCCTTCGGTACAAAAAATGTTATATGTACCATAGAAATAAAGAAGTCAACTGCGACAAAAAATTGGCACCCTCGCTTCGCTCGGGTGGCCATTTTTGTCGCAATTAACTTCCTTACTTCCTAGGTACATAATATACTATTTTTCACATATCGTTGTTTCTCCCATGAAATCTTGAAATTTCCTGAATTTTCATAGAAATCTATGAAATCTTCAAAAATCCATTAAATTTTTATAAATTCCAAAAAATCTCATGAAATTTCATAAAGTCTGCTCAGAATTTGAGAATCTTTGAACTTTTGCAATTTCATTAAAAAAATACTTTCGTTTTCAGTCTTACGCTAAAAGAGATAAGTCCAAATGCTGAAGAAGCTCCTCTCCTCGAAGCTCAATTTCTTTTACAAATACCAACAATTGTATTATCACCTAATATCGATAAACTACAGAGTTGTTTCAACAAAGTAGTTGAAAATTCAATTGCAATACACTCTGGTGTAATAATGTGGGGTCAAAAAAGCATCAGTCATCCACGTAATCGTGATACACTTGGTGATGAAATAATTGGTGATAATGATTTATCATCAATGATGAATTATTACAAAATAATTTCCGATCACAAAGATATTATTCGTAATATAATTGGCCTTCAGGGTACAATATCAATGCTGAAGAATGATGTTACAATTGTGTCGAATCATTATATAAAAACGTATTCCTACGTTTGGGCAGAGGATAGAAATAATCAAATTAAAACGTTTATTGATAAAGAACCAATAACTGAAGAATTAAAGGAAAAATTCATTGAATACGATAAATTAATACATGAAATTGAAAATTTACCAGCGAGCCATGTCATTGGACCAATTGCAATTAAGATGGAAAAATTGAAATTAGCTCTAAAGGTAGAAGCTGAATCATGGAAGAGTGTTTATGGTTTAAATCTGAATGAAACATACAAACAAAAGATAAAACGTTTCACTGATTACATGAATGACAAGAATAAAGTACTTGAACGTAAAATCAATGATCTTGAAGATGTGAGAATTGCAATGAAAGCTCTAAATGATATCAGAGATGACTTTATAACTTTGGATAAAACATTGATAAATATTGAAGAGACATATGCACTCATGGGACATTTTAATGTATCAATGGCCAAAGAAGAGCAGGATGCTGTTTATGGCCTACGTTATTCCTTCAATAATATGCAGACAATGGCGAAACAAGTGCAAAGCACAATATGTGAAATGCAAGAACCATTGAAACAACAATTGACAGATGGTGTTGAAGTTATGAAAGATGATATTGAAGCATTTGATATGGATTATGAGATGAATGGTCCAATGGTTGATGGTATACCTGCTAAAGAAGCCAGTGAGCGGGTACTTCTTGCACAAGCACGATTCGATGAATTGTGGGAACGTTATGAAACTTACAGCAGTGGTGAAGCACTGTTTGGAATGGAAATAACTGATTATCCAGTTCTTGAAAATCGTAAAAAAGAATTGAATTTATTGCAAAAACTTTATGCTCTTTATCGTCAAGTTATGCGTTCAATTGATGGCTATTATGAAATTCCATGGTTCGAGATTGATCTTGATAATATAAGCGCTGAACTCACGGACTTTCAGAATAAGTAAATTATTTAATTATACATTGTTGCTTTGGTAATAAAGGGGCGTAAGTGCTATGCTTATACATAGGACTTATGCCTCTTTGGTTCTACACAGAGAAAAAAGTTTTCTCAATTTAAGAATGTGCAGTCACTTAAATTAAGAAGAAAAAAATCACTTGATTTAAGTGAGTTTTACTTTCTTACATTAAGAAAGAGAAAGTCACTTGATTTAAGTGAAAAACTCACTTGATTTAAGTGAAAAAAGTCACTTAATTCAAGTGACTTTTACTTTCTTGAATTAAGAAAAAAATAGTTACTCGATTTAAGTGAGAAAAGTTACTTGATTTAAGTGACTTTTACTTTCTTAAATTAAGAAAGAAATAGTTACTTGATTTAAGTGAGAAAAGTCACTTAATTTAAGTGAGTTTTACTTTCTTAAACTAAGACAGAAAAATCACTTGATTTAAGTGAGTTTTCTCACTTAAATCAAGTGATTTTTCTTTCTTACACAGAGAAAAATGTTTTCTTAATTTAAGAATGTGCAGTCACTTAATTTAAGAATGGCAGATCACTTAAATTAAGTGACTTTTCTCACTTAAATCAAGTGACTTTTTCTTTCACAATTTAAGAAAGTAAAACTCACTTAAATTAAGTGACCTTTCTCACTTAGATCAAGTGACTTTTCTTACTTAAATGAAGTAACTTTTTCTTTCTTAATTTAAGAAAGTAAAAGTCACTTAAATTAAGTGACTTTTCTCACTTAAATCAAGTGACTTTTTCTTTCTTAATTTAAGAAAGTAAAACGCACTTAAATCAAGTGAGTTTTCTCACTCAAATCAAGTGACTTTACTTTCTTAATTTAAGTGACCTGCACATTCTTAAATTAAGTGACTGTACATTCTTAAATAACGAAAACATTTTTCTCTGTGTAATTTAAGTGACCTGCACATTCTTGAATTAATTGACTGCACATTCTTAAATTAAGAAAACTTTTTTCTCTGTATAAGGCGAGAACATAATATTTTGTTTGAATTTCTATTTTACTCTGGTCTCTTTTATTACCGATTTTAGGACTTATGACAGGATAATTAATTGCTCGATGATAAACCTATTTCAGATGTAAAAAATTGCCAAAAGCAATGAATGATTGGCCTGCTTACATTGATTTGAAGAAAAAAATCGATGATTTCAATGAAGTTTGTCCATTGTTAATATTAATGGCAAATAAAGCAATGAAACCTCAGCATTGGGAAAGATTGTCGAAAGTGTGCAATTATTTTTTTGATGTGGAATCGGAGAATTTTACGTTATCCAATGTCATGCAAGCACCATTGCTTCAACATAAGGAAGATATAGAAGATATTTGCGTGAGTGCTGTCAAAGAAAAGGATATTGAGAGCAAATTGAAGCAAGTTATTGCTGACTGGACAATTGTCGATCTGAAATTTGCGCCGTTCAAGCAAAGAGGCGATCTTCTGCTCAAAGGCGGTGAAACCTCAGAGATAATATCCCAATTGGAGGATAGTTTGATGATCATCAGTTCTTTACTGGCCAATCGGTTTGTATCACGTTCCACTGAATATAAAGTAGGAGAAAATCGGATAAAATGGACATTTTAATAGACTTTTCAACTTGATTGTTCTCAAATCACTAGGAGAAATTGATCTACTAGATTAACAGAAAAATCACGTGCTCAATTATGAAAAAATGCTGCTCAGCTCCTAAATCTCATTTACTTGCGGGAAATTCCATTTTTTTTTTTCGTTTGGTTTGCAAAATACTATTGCTTCAGACCTTATCTCCGAAATCCATTTTGCCCCATTTTCTCCAATACTCCATAGAGTAAAATCAATAAATTAAATGAATAAAATGAATATTTTTCTCCAGTTACAATACTGCGTATAAGAAAGACATACAATTATGGCAGAGTAAGCTTAGCAATACTGCTGAAATATTGGCAAAGTGGCTGATAGTCCAAAATTTGTGGGCCTATTTGGAGGCTGTCTTTATTGGTGGTGACATTGCCAAACAGCTGCCGGGCGAAGCAAAACGTTTCAATGTAAATTTCTGTTTCTTTCCCTTCTCTGAACTTATGATCGAAAAAGCATTTGATAATTTGTAGATGATCGATAAGGCATGGGTGAAATTGATGCTACGTGCTAAGGATAAAGTGAATGCTGTTGAGACCTGCACATCTGATGAAACTATGCTTCAGCTTTTACCACATCTTTTGGAACAGCTTGAGTCTTGTCAAAAATCTCTGAGTGGTTATTTGGAGACAAAACGAATGGCATTCCCGAGATTTTATTTCGTTTCTGATCCGAATCTGCTCGAGATCCTGGGTCAGGCGGCTGATTGTCATACTATTCAGAGATACTTGGACGAGTTCTTTGACAACGTTGCCAAAGTAATTACATATTGTGCTGATTAATTTGGTTCCATGTCAAAAAAACACAAACAAAAAAAATACACATAAAAAACACATGCAAAAATGACATACCCATGAAAAACACATACATTGAAGAAAAAAAAAATTTTTGTTGTAAGAAAGTTTACTTACTTGAAGAAAATCCACTTCACTCAAAAAAATTTTAATATATATATAGATAGAGAAATTGTGAAGGAAAATTTTGAATTTTCTTGCTACAAATTGTTTTTCTCAGTGTACACAATGAAAAATAAGAGCAATAGTCACAAATTAAGAAATCAAATCGCTATTTCAAAATGTTAACAATCTGGGATCACTCAGAAATCAATAATAAGAGGAAAGAGGGGAACAGCTATAACGTAGATGGGAATTAATTTACCTAACACTGAACAATGAATATCCAATAAGATTGTGGAAGATTGTGTGTTATTTTTGCATGTAATATTACTGTTACGTGTTATTATGACGTGTTACCATTAATTTTGATGATAAGAATTACTATATTTGAAATTGTTAAATGGAAGCTTACACTCACGTGCTGGTCCAAAAAAAAAATATTCCTATAGATTCATGGAGAATATATCAGTTCTTGAAGAAGTGTATGGCTTCTAGAATTTTCATACACTTTTCTTCCTTTTTTTCCAGTTGGAATTTTCTGAAACAGAATATGATAAAATCCTGGCAATCTATTCACACGAAGATGAAAAAGTTTACCTTGACAAGGAAGTGGTGTGTATCGGGACGGTTGAGACCTGGCTGAGTACGCTATTAGCAATGCATCAACAATCACTCGGTAGTGTGATATCGCAGGGTCTCCAATTAATGTCAGGTCCTGAAAGCGATCTCTTCACTCTCATAGACGAATCAATTCTTCAAGTAAGCTGATTATCCGTAATTCATGTGTACTTCCTATTAATGCAGTGAGCGATTAAGTAGCACAGCATCAATTCTGGGAAATTGATACGCAATCGACGCAGAACTAATATAGGGGAAGGTGGGACAAAATGGACATCAGGGATAAAATGGACACATCTAAATTTTTTGGCAAAT
Source organism: Aleiodes alternator (assembly GCA_963921955.1). NCBI lineage: Eukaryota > Metazoa > Arthropoda > Insecta > Hymenoptera > Braconidae > Aleiodes > Aleiodes alternator. The sequence continues at coordinate 10,241,836 of OY998109.1, read as the reverse complement.
ATTATGGAAAACTCTTGAAATTAAGGGAAATATTGGCGGTAGACTGTTTTTGATGATTTCATTGGAAAGCTGAGGAAATTTTAGATGGGAAACAAGTGCCGAAATAAATTTTTTGGAGTTTTTGGCGATTTTGACTTTTTTGAGCTTTTTAGAGGGGTAAAAGCCTTGTTTTTTTGAAAATTTTCAGTTTTTTGAGAATATCTTCAGTTCTATTTGTCGTAGCGCAAAAATTCCGACAGGAGGTGAAAGGTGAGATCATTTGCCATCGATTTGTAGGGTTTTAAATTCAAGAATATCGATTTTTAAGGTATTTATGGACATTTCTGTGAAACAATTTTGTGAAACAGTTTTTGGCCTATAACTATTCCAAAAATTGATATTTTTGAATTCAAAACCCCATAATTCGATGGGAAATGAGCTCACCTTTCATTTGAGACCAACCCCGAATCGCTACGACCAATAGAACGATAGATATTTGAAAAAAACAGAACATTTGAAAAAAATAAAAGGCTTCTACTCCTCAAAAATGCAAATAAATATAGATTTTCAAAAAAAATCGAAAAAAATACAAATAACATTCGTTTTCCGGTTAAAATTTCCTCAGCTTTTCAATAGAATGATCAAAAAAAATCAATCTCTAACCATTTCATTATAGTGTCCATTTTGCCCCACTCTCCCCTATTTGTATTTCTTCGAAATAATTATTTTTATACCTCACCGCCGAATTGGAGTGAACTTTTTGAGTAGCAAAAAACTCAAGAAGATTCATTGTTTTCACCACCTGGTAAATTGTTATCTGAAAGACGCTGAGAGAACTACTGTTTGAATTTCACGATTATCTATAATTCTATTGATTTTCTTTGAATTTTGAAAATAAGATAGGAAGAGAGGATGAATGACTGTGTTTCCGACCTTTGGAACATTCAAATTAAACTTTCATGCAAAATAAGCGAAATTATTTGAAGAAGAACTTCGACTAATAATAAAATGAAATTTCTAAGAATTTTTAATTCTCAGTGGAGATTATCGCATTCATCTTAATGAACGAATGAATTAATTAATTAATTTTTCATGATTAATTGAAGCCAGATAATCCAATTCAAAAATAAATTGAACATTCAGTAGTAATAATATTGATGAATCATTTAAATAATTCAAAATATTGGAATTTTTCGAAATTTTTTGTACATATTAAAAATTGCAAGAATCCAATATTTATAAAAGGGGGAAATGGGAACAATTAATCATCATCATGACGAAAGTGAAACCAATTAAATAACGTTATTGATTGATTAAATTCAAGTATTATTCGTACATTCTTAATTTTTATATTGTTATTCTTCCAGATGGGATTGTTAGCAATTCAACGATTGTGGACACGTGATTCAGAAGTTGCGATTTTAGCATCGAAACGTGACAGAACAATAATGAAGAAAACTAATCAATGGTTTTTGGATCTTCTCAATGGTTTAATTGAAGTGACTGTCAAAGATCTCACGAAATATGCACGAGCGAAATATGAAGCACTAATAACGATTCATATGCATCAAAGGTATTCCTATATATTCTTGAGAAAGTTGCAGTATTTCAAAGAGAAGAAAGGTTTTTATTAGAAAAAAACGATCCTCGGAAACATGATGGAATTCCTAGGGCTAATTTCTGAGGATCATCCATTGAATTACATGTATTTTTAATCATTGATGTCAATTGTCAAAAACTTCCTAAATCGTCCACGAAGTTAATCAAATTATTTCTATGACGTTATAACAATGAACTATTCGATTTTCTGAATTATTCATAATTTTTCCAGTGCTTTTTCGAAATACTCAATTCACGCAGTAGCAAAAACGAGATAATTCATTTTTGTTCTATAATTACACAGAGAAAAATGTTTTCTTAATTTAACAATGTGCAGTCACTTAATTTAAGAATGTGCAGTTCACTTAAATTAAGAAAGAAAAGTCACTTGATTTAAGTGAAAAAACTCACTTGATTTAAATGAGTTTTACTTTCTTAAATTAAGAAAGAAAAAGTCACTTAATTCAAGTGAGTTTCACTTTCTTAAATTAAGAAAGAAAAAGTCACTTGATTTAAGTGAGAAAAGTCACTTAATTTAAGTGACTTTCACTTTTTTAAATTAAGAAAAAAATAGTTACTTGATTTAAGTGATTTAAGAATGGCATGTCACTTAAATTAAGTGACTGCACATTCTTAAATTAAGATAAAATTTTTCTCTGTGTAGATTGAAAACTCAAACGTTTAGCTAAACTAAAAAATAATCACCATTGATTGATTATCAATTTCAGAGATATATTTGATGATCTTTGTAAAATGAAAATACGTAACATCGATGATTTCGAGTGGGCAAAGCAAGCACGATTCTACTACAATGAGGAGACAGAATCTGTACCAATTAGAATAACAAATGTTGAATTTATCTATCAGAATGAATTCTTAGGATGTACAGATCGTCTCGCTGTAACACCATTGACCGATAGATGCTACATAACATTGGCTCAAGCTATTGGTCAGTTCAACGATCTTTACAAATGGGTAGTTTTATAGGTAAGATGCTACACTATAGCAGTAAATCTGCAATTTCCGTCAAGATATCGAGTATTTTAGGATGCTCTTGACGTTATTCATTGAAAATTTGAAATTCGGGTGTATGTCGATAGTGTACATCTTTACCTTATTTGAGTAGTGAAAAAGTAAAACAGGATAAGTTGATTTTTTCCTCTTTTTTCTCTGCGAATATATCGGGAATTAATGAAGATACGATTTTTTTGTTTTGATCTTTTTTTGTAGGTAATTTTAAGAGCTACAAAAATGAGATCGTATTGCTTAATTAGGACAGAATCACCTTATCTCGCTTAATGTCCGAGATATTCTCAAGAAGCTATTGAAAGAGAAAATCGACTCATCCTGTTTTAGCTTTTCACAACCGATTTTACTACTGCAGTAGAAAGGGACATGTAGGGGAGAGTGGGGCAAAATGGACACTGTTATGAAACGCTTAGAGATGGATTTTTTTTGATGATTCTATTGAAAAGCTGAGAAAATTTTAGCCAAAAAACAAGTTTCAGATGCATTCTTTCAGATTTTTTTGAAATTTCGATGTTTTTCAGCATTTTTGAAGGGTCAGCCTTTCCTTTTTCGAAAATCCTCAGTTTTTTGCAAATAACTCTGGTTCTATTGGTCGTAGCAATTCGGAGTTGGTCTCAAATGAAAGATGAGCTCATTTCCCATCGATTTATGGGGTTTTAAATTCAAAAATATATGTTTTTGGGATAGTTATAGGCCAAAAATGGTTTCACAAAACTGTTTCACGAAAATGCCCATAAATACCTTAAAAATCAATATTTCTTAATTAAAAACCCTATGAATCGATAGCAAATGATCTCACCTTTCACCTCCCGTTGGAATTTTTATGATACGACAAATAGAACCGAAGATATTCTCAAAAAACTGAAAATTTTCAAAAAAAGGAAGGGTTTCACCCCTCTAAAATGCTCAAAGAAATAAAAATCTGCAAAAATTCAAAAAGATTAATTTCAGCGCTTATTTCCCGCCCAAAATTTCCTCAGCTTTCCAATGGAATCATTAAAAACAATCTACAGCCAATATTTCTATTGATTTCAAAAGTTTTTCATAATATTTGCCTGAAAATTTGGATGTGTCCATTTTACCCCTGATGTCCATTTTGCCCCACCTTCCCCTATAATTTTATGAAAAATCAATAAATTCGAAGGATTGTTCTTGATAATAGGAATGAACTTCGGAGGAGCACCTGCTGGTCCAGCAGGAACTGGAAAAACTGAAACAACAAAGGATATGGGTAAATGTCTTGGAAAATACGTTGTTGTATTCAATTGCTCGGATCAAATGGATTTCCGTGGCCTCGGTCGCATATTCAAGGTATTTTTGTCTAACCAAGCGTGAAAATAGAGATAATTACACATGAAGAAATAATGAAATGTTGATGTTACATCAGGGATTAGCACAGGCTGGTGCTTGGGGATGTTTCGATGAATTTAATCGCATCGATTTACCAGTGTTATCAGTTGCTGCTCAACAAATAGCAATTGTCCTAACAGCACGAAAAGAAAAACGAACTAGTTTCCTCTTCAGGTAACATAGCTTCTTTTTTACAGATGAAAGATCCGTTTTGAGATAATTCTTTCATTATTTCTGTATTTTTAACAGTGATGGACAAACGTATCCACTCGATTTTGAATTTGGCTTATTTATTACGATGAATCCTGGTTATGCAGGACGTCAAGAGCTGCCTGAGAATTTGAAAATACAATTTCGCAGCGTGGCCATGATGATACCAGATCGACAGGTATTTTATGATTTAAAAATGGAGATAGTTCAGTGGCTGAGTTGTGAGAGGAGCGAAGTTGAAATTGTTTTCTTCTCTAATCCGCAAATGTTCTTGGAAGTAATGGGATTGATGAGCATTTTCAGAAAATCTATTTTGTAAATTTTATGAACTGTGAAAAAAGATCTGATGATTTTTTTTAAGAGTTGACGAGACCTGGGCTTTTTTCAATTATTATTGAAATTATTTATTTCAATTATTAAACAGATCTCTGACAAAATCTCTACTTGATTTCTTTATCCATAATTATCAATTTTCCAAGAGCATGGAAGTTTTCGCCACTTTGATATGTTATAAGAAATCAATTATGACTCTTTTTCGTCAGAATTAATAATTGTTTGTGAGAAATTAGTTTCAACATTCACCAAATGCAAAAGAATCTCATGATCTCTCGGTTCAGTTAGTTTTTGAGATACTTGCGGAGGTTTTCCACTGAATCATCTATTTTTCCCTCAAGGGATGAATAATTTATTTAAAATATGATGTCAGATTATCATGAGGGTGAAATTGGCAGCCTGCGGATTCAAAGACAACATGCTGCTATCCAGAAAATTTTTCACACTGTACAAATTATGCGAGCAGCAATTGAGTAAACAAGTGCATTATGATTTTGGATTGAGGAACATCTTGTCCTGTTTGAGAACCTTAGGTGCTCAGAAGCGAGCACATCCCGAAGAGTCTGAGGAAACAGTGCTCATGAGAGTTCTTCGGTATGAAATGTTACATACTCGGGAAAAACATTGTGATATAGTTGCATTCAAGTAGATATATTTAAATATCAGAAAGTACGAAGAAATGGCTGCAGATCTAACAAGATAGAGTTAGATATAATTGCATGAAGCTATATCATTGAAAAAATTTCTTGGGTATTTTATCGTATTTTTTTTTTTCGTTATTAATTCAATTTTTTCCCTCAGCGACATGAACGTATCAAAGCTGATTGATGAAGACGAGCCACTGTTTTTGTCTCTCATCGAAGATATGTTCCCAGGAATTAGAATTGTAACACAGGTATCGAAGAATCTTCAAAAGGCAATAGCAAATGCAACAAATACATTGGGAATAATGAATCATCCTGAATGGAATTTGAAAGTAATTCAATTATATGAAACTTCACTTGTTCGTCATGGTTTGATGGTACTTGGACCAACTGGTTCTGGTAAAACACACTGTATGTGGGCATTAATGAAAGCAATGACTGAAATGGGTATGCCACACAAAGAGGTTCGTATGAATCCAAAGTCAATTACGGCATCACAGATGTTCGGTAAATTGGATGTTGCTACCAATGATTGGACGGATGGTATTTTTTCAACGCTCTGGCGAAGATCCACGCAATTGAAGAAATCAAGCTTTTTATGGATTGTTCTTGATGGGCCAGTTGATGCTGTTTGGATTGAGAATTTAAATTCAGTACTTGATGACAATAAAACATTGACTTTGGCTAATGGTGATCGTATTGTTATGGCATCCAATTGTAAACTTGTTTTTGAACCTGATAATGTTGATAATGCATCACCAGCTACTATTTCACGTATGGGCATGGTATTTGTGAGTTCTGCAGTACTCAAGTGGCCGCAAATATTAGAGGTAATTGAACATGACAGAGTGGAGCAGAATTTTTAAAATAATTCTTTCGGAGATCCTAGGAATTTTTTCATAGAAATTGAAAAAAAAATATTAAAAAATTGCAATGTTTGAATGAATCGGAATTTTTGTTTCTCATGGTATAGAACTAATGGCAATTTACATTTTCAGACTTGGCTGAAGAATAGACCTTCTCATGAAAAAGATATATTCAGAGGTTTTTTTCATAAAATCTATGGCGATGCTTATGAATATCTGCAGACAAGGCTAGAGCCTAAGATGATATTGCTTGAGGCACTCTACATCAGGCAGTGTACAGATATACTGACGGGTCTGCTTCAACGTGACAAGCCATGTGAATATTTCATGAGAATTGAATAATTTCATTGAAAAGTCAAAGAATCTTTCACGTTCATCGTGAATGACATATCAATGATGATTTTGGTGCAGGTACATTCACGGCTGTACAACTGGAACGTATCTTCTTATTCGCTGTCATGTGGAGTCTCGGTGCTGTTCTCGAGCTTGATATGCGAGCTCGTCTCCAGGACTTCCTCATCAATCATGAGTCAAAGTGCAATTGGCCCAAATTGAATGTAATTTCTAGATGATTTTTTATTCTTTGGATAGATCCATCCAAATTGTCAAAAAACCTGCTTTCATTAATTTAAGATATAAGCAAATGTGTTATATCTGACTTTTTTATCTTTCTTTTTTCTTTAGGAAAACGAAACGATATTCGAATACTTCATTGCAAATAATGGCAATTGGATGCATTGGAGTCAAATTGTTCCAACGTTTGATTATCCCCCTGATTCGATATTAGATTTCCATAATATACTGGTATTGAACGTGGACAATACGAGAACGATGTATTTGATTGATTTAATTGCTAAACAGTCGAAATCAGTGATGTTAATTGGTAATAATTCAATTTTTCAATAGATATCAATGTATTTTATGATCGATCTATTTCCATGTAATATCTCAAAGTGTTTCACATATTCAGAAAGAGAGATCAATCATTTACGAATGTGATTGAAGGCTTAATTACACTTTTATGGTCATCATGTTTATTGTAAAGAAGACGTGATCGCTTCGGCTACTGAATTATTCATAAAAATTAGAAAATTGATTTTTTCTAGGAGCAAATTTCTCTTTGTCTTATCACTCAAATTTCTCTATTTCCGTCAGACTCTGAGATATTCCATCCGAACTGTATACTGAATACATTTTTTCCTAAAAATTTCAGGTGAACAGGGAACAGCCAAAACAGTAATGATTAAATCATTTATGGCGCGATATGATTCAGAATATCACGTGAAAAAATCATTAAATTTTTCATCTGCATCAACACCAAATATGATTCAGGTATGTGCATCTCGGATAATCGACAATTCCTCTATAATACTGTCTATCTATTGGAAATCGATTCGTAGAGAGCTTTTGAGAGTTATCTTGACAAACGTGTGGGCACTACTTTTGGACCTCCTGGAGGGAAGAAAATGGCCGTCTTCATCGATGATATCAATATGCCAATGATAAACGAATGGGGCGATCAAATCACCAATGAACTCATTCGTCAGTTGATGGAGTACAAGGGTGTTTATTCATTGGACAAGCCCGGTGATTTTAATTACATTCAGGATCTGAATTTCCTGGCAGCTATGATACATCCTGGCGGTGGAAGAAACGATATTTCGCCACGTTTAAAACGACAATTCAATATATTCAATTGTCCTCTGCCTTCAACTCAATCTATGGATACGATTTTTGGTGAGTTTCGCTGAGATGCTGAACTATATTTATACGTTAGTAAGCCTGAAAGGATGAAAAAGAATTGTGAATTGAATTTTATAATTGAATTTCTCCATATCAGGTTCAATTGGACAAGGTTATTTCTGTGAGAGTCGATTTCCCCAAGAAATCGTAAAATTTCTGCCAAAATTAATTCCTCTAACAAGAATAATTTGGCAGCAAACAAAAGCCAAATTATTACCAACTCCCTCGAAATTTCATTACATCTTCAATTTACGTGATTTATCTCGTATATGGGAGGGCATTTTGAGGATAGAAAGTGCCGAATGTCACTCGCAGCATGTTCTCATGAAATTATGGGATCATGAATGTACTAGAGTTATTTCTGATAGGTGAATGATCTTGAATTATTTGAATTATGGATTAATTGATTGTATATTGCATTGATATCATGGATTTAAAGGTTTACGAATGATGCCGATAAAGAGTGGTTCAAGGGTATGCTGAAGAATACTGCTAAGATACTTCTAGCAGAGGATTCCATATATTACGATGGAGTTGAAACGTATTTTGTAAATTTCTTGCGCGAAGCTCCAGAACCTACGGGATTTGAACCAGATGACTTTGTCCTAGAGGCCCCTAAGACTTATGAAGAAATTCCAACGTGAGCATGTTCAATTTATAATAAGTCCTGAAATAGGCAGATGCAGTAGCAATTATGTATGATTGATTTATGATAATTTCAGTTTTCAACAAGCGAGCTCCAAAGTATATGAAAAAATGGAACTATTCAATGAAACAATTCGGGGAATGAAGCTGGATTTAGTATTCTTTCATGATGCATTGGTTCATCTGATGAGAATATCGAGGATCCTTGGTATGCCTCGTGGTAATGCTATGCTCGTAGGTGTCGGTGGATCTGGAAAACAAAGCTTAACAAGACTGGCTTCGTTCATCGCAGGCTTTGATTTTTTCCAAATTGTGTTGACTCGGTATTTGCATTATCATTTAAATCGTGGAGAGGTTATTGAAGTCGGTATCAGCGAAATTTTTTTAACGAACGAAATTAAATCTGTGGGCAAAAAAGAGACAGATTCAACCAAAGATTTTTGTTGCACCTAGGCCGCAGAACTAGGCCTCGCTTCGCTCAGCTACAAACGTCGTTTTTTCGTGACCTCGGTACGAAAAATGGTATGCATATGAAAAATGGTATGCAAATTGAGACAATGGGCATCACTTTGAGGCTGATCGGTCATCGATTTAACTAATTGATCGACCTTTTGATCCAGAGGTAACCGAGCCGGTTACCGCTTAGATCTGAATCTTCATTTCCTGAAGATTGCTAGGAATTTCAAGAGAACTGAACTTAACCCCTCCACTAATTGTCACCTTTAGATAAAGTATTGTTAATAATAATATTTGAAATTTTCAGAATTTACAATGTTGGGAGTTTGATGGAAGACTTGAGGAAGCTCTACCATAAAGCAGCTACAGGTCGTAATGGCTTAACATTCATATTTACTGATAACGAGATAAAAGAAGAGGCATTCTTGGAATTTTTGAATAATGTACTGAGTGTAGGAGAAATTGCTAATCTTTTTCCGAAGAGTGAACTCGATGAGCTGCTAATAAGTCTGACATCGGCTATGCGTGCTGATGATCCTAAAAAACCACCAACAGCAGATAATCTTTACGATTATTTCATAGCACAAGCACGAAATAATCTGCATATTGTATTGTGCTTTTCACCAATTGGCGAGAAATTTCGATCCAGAGCATTGAAATTTCCAGGACTGATATCTGGTTGCACTATCAATTGGTTTTCGAAATGGCCAACAGATGCATTGTGTGCAGTCAGTCAACATTTTCTATCAAATTATCAATTAGTCGCTTCAAATGAAATTAAAAAAAATGTCATTGAAGTTACCGCGAATTTTCATGATACAGTCAATGACTTGTGTGTGGATTATTACGATCGTTTTCGGCGACAAGTTTACGTTACGGCAAAATCATTCCTTTCATTTATCGATGGTTACAAAATCATCTATGTACAGCATCTCGAGGGAATTAATACGCTTGCTTCACGCATGTCTCATGGTCTTCATAAACTAGTTGATGCCGCAGCACAGGTAGATGAACTACGAAAGGTATTGGAGAAGAATCAGGAAGACATCAATGTCAAGAATGTTGAAGTTCAAGCTGTAAATATTGTTTTGAATATTTATTTCAATTCTTTGCATCTAACATCATTTGTTAGTTTTTTGTGGGATGTCCTGGGATCATTGAGCTAGAAAGACGTTCAGCGGATGTTGTGGCAAAAGGGCATATCACCTATTTTTCCACGTAGCTGATAAGTCCTTATCCCACTAAAACCTCCATGTGTTTCAGAAACGTCTAGCGAGATTAAATGAATCAGTTGTTATTCATTGATCAAACAGGTGTTTTTTGACGCTGCTCAGATCCTAAGACATTCCGTAAACACTGCTTTCGCTATCTGATTAGATTTGCTTGTCTTGATATTATGCCGAATTTACAGATCCTCAAAGTTGTGGATGTAAAAAGAAGAGAGGCAGAAACCGTCAAAGAAAAAGTTCAAAAATCGAAGGATGAAGCTGAATGTCTTTTGAAAATTATATCGAAAGACAAAGCTAATGCTGAGGAAAAATTGAAAGCAGCTGAACCAGCTCTATTGGCTGCTGAGGCAGCTCTTGAGGTTTTTTCCTATTGTTTTCTGCTATTAGCTTGATCAATTCATTAGCCAATGATCATAATACCTTTCAGACAATTAAACCCGCTGATATTGCGACTGTTCGTAAACTCGGAAAGCCACCATTTTTGATCACCCTTATCATGGACGTTGTCTTAATTCTATTCGGACGAAAATTGTGTCCACTACAACCAGACTACGAGAAACAATTTTTAGTAGCATCTTGGTCAGAAGCATTGAAAGTTATGGCAGACACACGATTCCTCTATAATCTTCAAAATTTTCCAAAAGATAATATTAATGCCGAAACGGTGGATCTCATGAGGCCATATTTGAAATATGAGCTTTACAATTTTGAAGCAGCTAAACAAGCTTGTGGTAATGTCGCAGGACTGTTGCAATGGACATTTGCAATGGCATCATTCTTCGAAATCAATAAAGACGTATTACCACTGAAGGCCAATTTAGCAATTCAACAAGGTATTCATGACCGGGCGAATGCTAATTTGAGGGAAGCCGAAGCAGTTCTAAAGGAGAAGGATGCTGATTTGAAGGTGGTTCAGGATGAGTTCGATGCTGTCATGGCTGAGCGTCAGAAAATTGTAGATCTTGCTGACGCTTGTCAAGCTAAAATGGATACAGCAAGTGCACTGATAAATGGACTATCTGGTGAGCGCGTCAGGTGGACTGAACAGTTAGCTACTTTCAAATCTGAAACTGAGCGCCTCGTTGGTAATGTGTTGATTCTAACTGCATTCCTGATCTATTGTGGACCATTTAATCAACAATATCGATTATTACTTCAAAATCGATGGTTCGAGCTCATTCAGACTAGAAAAATACCGGTCTCTCTTGATATCAATATTGCCGCAATGTTATCAGATGTAGCTACAACTAGTGAATGGAACTTACAAGGCCTTCCCAATGATGAATTATCTACACAGAATGCCATTATCGTAACAAGAGCAACGAGATATTCACTATTGATAGATCCTCAATCACAGGGAAAAACATGGATTAAAAATAAAGAAAAAGAATTTGGATTAGTAGTTACTAATTTGACCCACAAGTATTTTCGAAATCATTTAGAAGACAGTATTTCTCTGGGTTATCCTTTGTTGATTGAAGATTTGTTGGAGGAACTTGATCCAGTTTTAGATAATTTATTGGAGAAAAATTTCCTGAAAGTTGGTACATCGCTCAAAGTAAAACTGGGTGATAAAGAAGTGGATTTGAACAAGGATTTCCGTCTTTATTTGACCACAAAACTTCCGAATCCATCTTATACGCCAGAAATATTTGCTCGAACATCGATCATTGATTTTTCAGTTACAGTAAAAGGTCTTGAGGATCAGCTTCTCAGTCGAGTTATACTGACTGAGAAACAAGAATTAGAAACAGGAAGAACAAAATTAGTAACAGATATCACGATGAGCAGAAGACAAATTCAAGATTTGGAAGCCAATCTGCTGCATAAATTAACAACAGTTCAAGGATCACTGATTGAGGATGTTGAACTGATGAATGTACTCAATGTAACACAAAAAACAGCGGCAGAAGTAACTGCCAAATTGAATATGGCGCGAGACGCAGAAACAAAAATCAATCTTGCTAGAGAAGATTTTCGCACTGTTGCTATTCGCGGTAGTGTTTTGTATTTTTTGATATGTGACATGTCTCATGTGAATTGCATGTATCAAACGTCATTGGTGCAGTTTTTAGAGCGTTTTGATTTGGTGCTGATAAGATCGGAAAAGAGTCCTGTAATCACTCGAAGAATCAATTTCATCATCGAAGAGTTGACTTACGAGATATTTCAATATACAGTTCGTGGTCTCTATAAGGAGCACAAATATATGTTCATACTACTGATGACATTGAAAATTGATCTGCAGCGTCGATCGATTAACCACGAAGAATTTCAATACTTCATTAAAGGCGGTGCGGCATTAGATCTAACAGCAGTGAGAGCGAAAAATTGTAAATGGATAACTGATAACACTTGGCTGAATCTAGCTGCTCTTTCTGCTCTTCGGCAGTTCCAGTATATTTTATCGCAGATCGATGCTTCTGAAAAAAACTGGAAGTATTGGTATGATAAAGAAGCACCTGAGGAAGAAATTATTCCAGATGGCTACAATACTTTGGATGCATTCCGGCGTCTCTTGTTGATAAGAGCCTGGTGCATGGATCGAACACTATCACAATCTCGCAAATACATCGCAAGCTCACTTGGTTCAAAATACGTTGATCCTGTTATAGCAATTTTAGATTCAATATATGCTGAATCACGTCCCAATACCCCGATGATATGCTTCTTAAGTATGGGCAGTGATCCAACATCTAGTATCGAAGAATTGGCTAAAAAAATGGAGATACCATTGCGAACAATTTCAATGGGACAGAATCAAGAGATTCATGCTAGAAAATTGATGAGCTCTGCTAAATGCGATGGATTTTGGGTCTTATGCCAGAACTGTCATCTTAGTATTGATTATATGAACGAGTTAGTCGATATGCTTCAGGAATCTGATGCAGTGCATCAAAATTTCCGCATTTGGATAACAACTGAACCACATAAATCATTTCCCATTTCTCTTTTGCAAATTTCTATTAAATATACTTATGAACCACCTCAAGGTATACGTGCTGGTTTACTCGCTACGTATAACAGTATGTATCAAGAAATGCTCGATCAGTGTGATGCTAAGCAATATATTCCACTAGTTTATGCAGTATCATTCCTACACACTGTTGTCCAAGAGAGACGAAAATTTGGACCACTTGGTTGGAATATACCATATGAATTCAATTCCACAGACTGGTTGGCATCTTGTATGTTCATCAATAATCATCTCAATGATTGTGATCTCAAACGAGGAATTAGCTGGCAAACAATTCGGTAATTATGAAAGATCTCAATTAACGGCAAATTGATAGCATTAGGAATTAAAACATTTTTTTTTAATTAATTGACGTATTTATACATTTGAGAGCAGTCAACAACATGCGTTGAGTTTTCTGTTTAATTTTTTCATTCTGAACAGTCGCATTCTCCAATAAACCCTAAATTTTTTCTAGATACATGATTGGTGAGGCTCAATACGGAGGTCGTGTAACTGACGATTGGGATAAACGCTTATTGAATACGTTCGCCAAAGTATGGTTTTCCGATGCAACATTCAACGAAGATTTCGTTTTTTACAAAGGATATCCAGTTTTGAACTTCAAGCAAGTCACTGAATACTTGACCGCCATCGATGCTATGCCTTCAATTGATCCACCCCAAGCTTACGGATTACACCAAAATGCCGATATCACTTATCAAAGTCGAACAATTCAAGAAAATCTCGATACTATAATATCCATTCAGCCGAAAGAATCAACAGCCAGTGGTGGTGGTGAAACAAGAGAAGCAAATGTTGCACGGCAAGCCAAGGAAATGCTTGATAAATTACCACCAGTCTATGATCGTTTTTATATTAAAGCAAGGCTTATCGCAATGGGTATCACTGAATCAATGACGATTTTCCTGAAGCAAGAATTAGATCGAATGCAAATTATCCTGAAATTAGTTAGAATAACACTTCAGAGTTTACTGCTGGCGATTGAAGGTGTTATCATAATGAATGAGGTGAGAATTTTCAATATTCCTTTCATTTCACCTCCGTAAATTCTGAATTAATCGAGGATCATTCCGACATTCAACAGTCAGCCCGATTCATGGTGGTATGAATCGCGCCATGGGCAAAATATTTTCAAAAATGTAAATTAAATCATTTTTATCATTAATTCAGGGAAATAATTAATGTAAATGATAGTCCAGACCCTAAATTCTTTCGAAGAAAAATCAAATTCGAATTTATGATAAGATATAATTTTTATATGGAAGATATGTGGCAGAGTAGGTCTTTTGGTGGCATTAATTGGGTCATTTACGGTATAGAGAGATTTCACAGTGCAATAGAAATTGTTGAAGAAAGCGAAGAAAGCAATGCATGGATTAAAATTTTTCTAGAAGCTAAGAAGTTTCACTTCTAAAGTGTGAGGGTATCACCCTCTTTTTTCATTTGTATAATATGAATGTCATTGGTTTAACGCTTCGCATTGAATGTGGAACCGGTTCTATAAGATTTTATAGATTTTACGTAGTTTCGGTGTAATTATTTCAGAAACAACAACGCCATTGCACTACGTGATGCGTTCATGCTTTTTTCTTGTTTATTCTCATAGCAATCGAATCACGAAATCGTGCTAACTTGAATGTTCTCACAAGATATATTGTTGGTTTCTTGAATATATTTAGGATTTACGAGATACTCTGGACAATATCTTCAATGCTCGAATTCCGCGAGTCTGGCGAGCGCGTTCCTGGGAGGCATCAACACTTGGTTTCTGGTTCACCGATTTGTTGGAAAGAAATCAGCAATTTTCACAGTGGTTATCTGCCGGTCGCCCCGATAAGTTTTGGATAGCTGGATTTTTCAATCCTCAAGGTACTGACACTACAATTTTTCTTCATTAATTGGCATGAAATGCAGGGAACTAATTGCGAGAAAACTCAATTGACTCATTGGGTCAATTTTCTTTAGGTTTTCTAACTGCTGTACGACAAGAAATAACACGTGCCCATAAAGGCTGGACATTGGATAATGTAATTCTGCACAATGAAGTTACAAGATCAATGTACGATGAAATCCGGAGTCCACCAAGTGTATGCATAGTTTTTATATTTTTTTCATGATTATTAAGAAATGGAAGTTAACGGAACTTATGAATTTCTTTCATAAGTGAACGGCAAAGCTAAACTATCCAACTCAGTTGAAGCTGATTTGACTCTATTGACACATATCGCTGATGTATTACACATTTTTATCCAACAGGAAGGTGTTTATGTCTATGGTTTATTCCTCGAAGGAGCTGGATGGGATCGCCGGAATAATCGACTGAGAGAAGCAATCAATAAGATTCTTTATACTGAAATGCCAGTGATTTATATTTTCGCGATTGAAAACAAACCTATAAAGGAAGGAAAATATTATCAAGTAAGGAAAATTTATTTTGAGAGGATAGATTTTCATGAGAATTCAAAAAATAATTATACTCTTTTGTTCCTAGTGCCCGGTGTATAAAAAACCGAGAAGAACGGATCTTTTCTTCATAGTACCTTTGTGGTTACAGACTCATAAACCACCAGAGCTCTGGGTATTACGTGCCGTTGCTTTACTCTGTGATAATAAATGAATGAATTGTTGTTGCTTTGTGATTGAAGACAATTTTTCAATGAAATCACTATTTGGTAAGACTTTACTGATTTTGTAAAATCGAAATGAAGAAAGAAAAAAAAAATCATTGACTAAATCAAACTTGACTTTTTTTTTTGATAATGAATGATTTGTGATTCATGATAGTTCCAATGTTTCCCAGGCATTCTATTTGTGAAATTAGGAATATAAGTATACTTTATTTTTCAATGACAATGGAGAAGAAATTGATAAAAAAAACAGTTAACAAATTTTTAGTGAATTGTAGTTTCTTGTAAGTTTCATATCTTTTTTTTTTTTTTTTTGTAAGCGAATCTGTACATATTTACATACCTTGCCATGCGTGTTATTATTTTTAAATTTCATTTTTCCTTAGAATCATTTTACCACTCTGATGCAGCTGTAATCATTATAATCTGTGAACACTATTTATCAATAGTTTATATTATAACAAAATTAGAATTTGAGCGCGCGCGTCGCGCGCGGGTATCGCTAGTTTTGGCGGGAAAAAAATGATATATATCCGTTTTTACTTCCGAATGGAAGCATTGTCAACGCGATTTTTCTCGATTTCGAGATTTCATCCGAATATGCTATCAATCGCCATAGGACCGGACTTATGAAAAAAAATATGCAAAAAATGGGGCATTTTCAGCTTAAAATACCTCCATCTTTCCTCCAAATATGACGTCCCTCAAATTTGCGGTTCTGAAGGCTTCCAAACACCTTTGCCTTCCACCTCCAGAAAATTCAACTCTCAATTCGCCATAGGACCGGAGTTATAGTGAGA
Source organism: Aleiodes alternator (assembly GCA_963921955.1). Taxonomy (NCBI): domain Eukaryota; kingdom Metazoa; phylum Arthropoda; class Insecta; order Hymenoptera; family Braconidae; genus Aleiodes; species Aleiodes alternator. The sequence continues at coordinate 10,225,346 of OY998109.1, read as the reverse complement.
AATATGCAAAAAATGAGAAATTCTGACCTTAAAAACGTTCTATCTTCCCTCCTAATATGACGTCCCTCAAATTTCCGGTTCTGAGGGCTTCCCGACACTCATGCCTTCCCCCTCAAGAAAATTCAACGCTCAATTCGCCATAGGACCAGAGTTATAGTGAAAAATATGCAAAAAATGAGAAATTCTGGCCTTAAAAACGTTCTATCTTCCCTCCTAATATGACGTCCCTCAAATTTCCGGTTCTGAGGGCATCCCAACACCCATGCCTTCCCACTCGAGGAAATTCAACGCTCAATTCGCCATAGGACCGGAGTTATAGTGAAAAATATGCAAAAAATGAGAAATTCTGACCTTAAAAACGTTCTATCTTCCCTCCTAATATGACGTCCCTTAAATTTCCGGTTCTGAGAGCTTCCCGACACTCATGCCTCCCCCCTCAAGAAAATTCAACGCTCAATTCGCCATAGGACCAGAGTTATAGTGAAAAATATGCAAAAAATGAGAAATTCTGGCCTTAAAAACATTCTATCTTCCTTCCTAATATGACGTCCCTCAAATTTCCGGTTCTGAGGGCTTCCCAACACCAATGCCTCCCCGCTCAAGAAAATTCAACGCTCAATTCGCCATAGGACCGGAGTTATAGTGAGAAATATGCAAAAAATGAGAAATTCTGACCTTAAAAACGTTCTATCTTCCCTCCTAATATGACGTCCCTCAAATTTCGGGATCTGAGGGCTTCCCAACACCCATGCCTTCCCCCTCAAGGAAATTCAACGCTCAATTCGCCATAGGACCGGAGTTATAGTGAAAAATATGCAAAAAATTAGAAATTCTGACCTTAAAAACGTTCTATCTTCCCTCCTAATATGACGTCCCTTAAATTTCCGGTTCTGAGGGCTTCCCGACACTCATGCCTTCCCCCTCAAGAAAATTCAACGCTCAATTCGCCATAGGACCAGAGTTATAGTGAAAAATATGCAAAAAATGAGAAATTCTGGCCTTAAAAACGTTCTATCTTCCCTCCTAATATGACGTCCCTCAAATTTCCGGTTCTGAGGGCTCCCAAACACCTTTGCCTCCCACTTCGTTGGAAATGGTTATATAATCTACAATAGTATATTTATATACATATTCTAGAATAACATATCTATATGTATATACCTAGACGAGACCGATGGTATCTTAGCCCGTTAGGTATCTTCAGAATAGTATATTACGCGTACTATACTACTCACAATTTAACTGACCAATAAGGATGAGGACTTCACTTTAATCGTGACAACTTTCCATACATCGATTGTCTGCGTTCTTGTTCCTTTTTATACAGGATAATCGCGAGAAACTGGAATTTTTTGTCCTGATCCCATACTAATGTCTATTTCGCTCTATCTCGCTTATTTACCGAGAGAATCACGAAAAAATGTAAAAAAATGTGAATATCTCGAATCGTTGCGGCTTTTGGCCCTTCAGGATCCCCCATCATCGTGCATTTCACTCAATTCTTTGCGAAATTTCAAGGAAAACCCCGTATTCCCACGGGAAATGGGTGAAAAATGAGGATGAAGGAATATTCGAAGGAAATCAGCCATCATGAAAATCCCGATTTTCAAATCTTCATAACTTTTTTTCTGTGGCGTATTTCCTGATGAAATTTTACAGTGACACTGCCTAGGTCGTCAGGAAGTAGCCTGCAAAATTCCACAACAGTTTCGCGAATGGTTCAGCGACTTCGATAGAGCAGACATTGACATTCTTACTGATCCCATATTAACGTCCATTTCGCTCTATCTCGCTTATTTACCGAGATAATCGCGAAAAACTGAAAATACTTCTTTCCTGATCCCAAATTAGTGCCTATTTCGCTCTATCTCGCTTATTTACCGAGATAATCGCGAAAAACTGGAATTTTTTTTTCCTGACTCCATATTAACGTCTATTTCGCTCTATCTCGCTTATTTACCGAGATAATCGAGAAAAACTGAAAAAATTCCGCGGATACTGGATATCTCGAATCGTTGCGGCTTTTGGCCCTTCAGGATCCCCCATCATCGTGCGTTTCACTCAATTCTTTGCGAAATTTCAAGGAAAACCACGTACTCCCACGGGAAATGGGTGAAAAATGAGGATGAAGGAATATTCGAAGGAAATCAGCCATCATGAAAATCCCGATTTTCAAATCTTCATAACTTTTTTTCTGTTGCGTATTTTCTGATGAAATTTTACAGTGACACTGCCTATGTCGTCAGGAAGTAGCCTGCAAAATTTCATAACAGTATCGCAAACGATTCTGAAGATTCGATAGAGCGGAAATGGTCATTTTCATACAGCAAAGGCCATTGCCTCTGGGTTTGGCCTGAAAATTCCGCAAACACTGGATATCCCGAATCGTTGCGGCTTTTGGCCCTTCAGGATCCCCCATCATCGTGCGTTTCACTCAATTCTTTGCGAAATTTCAAGGAAAACCCCGTATTCCCACGGGAAATGGGTGAAAAATGAGGATGAAGGAATATTCAAAGGAAATCAGCCATCATGAAAATCCCGATTTTCAAATCTTCATAACTTTTTTTCTGTGGCGTATTTCCTGATGAAATTTTACAGTGACACTGCCTAGGTCGTCAGGAAGTAGCCTGCAAAATTCCACAACAGTATCGCGAATGGTTTAGCGAATTCGATAGAGCAGACATTGACATTTTTACTGAACCCATATTAACGTCCATTTCGCTCTATCTCGCTTATTTACCGAGATAATCGCGAAAAACTGAAAACACTTCTTTCCTGATCTCAAATTAGTGCCTATTTCGTTCTATCTCGCTTATTCACCGAGATCATCGCGGAAAACTGGAAAAAAAATTTCCTTATTCAATATCCCAGCGCGCCCGTTAGGTATTTTTAGTATAGTATATGATCACGCGTACTATACTACTCACAATTTAATTGACCAATGAGGAATGAGGACTTCACTTTAATCGTGACAACTTTCGATATATCGATTGTTTGCGTTCTTGTTCCTTTTTATAGAGGATATTACAATGCGAATAAATCGGTGGCACAAAACGTTTTACGTATTTTCTTAGAAGGGATCAATGAAGTACGATTAATTCTCTCCAATGCATTTTGGCCGATGCAATGAAAACTAAAATACCCATATAATGCGTAAGAACTGAAGAATCAAAAACAGGATTCCTGAATCAATTCTTCTTGGTAAAAAGGTGAATTTTCATCAGCAATTTCCAAAGAAAAATGATTTAAATCTACTTACAGGCATTGCTGCACTCGCTATGATTACGACTGTCCCTACCGTCTCGACTAGAAGCTATTCCTGTGTATATAATGTGTTTCAGCTCACCCGACAAAGTGATAAAACTATTCAAAAGTCTCAAAGGCTGAAATCAACTCATTATATGTCTTCAAATATTTCGCGCCAGATATCTAAATCCTTCGGGCTGCATCGAATTGTCGCTAACTTGGGCCCAGCGACTAACTAACCCAACCTGGCACTCGCTCAACCTGGGGTATCTATATATATATAGTAACGTTGCTGGAACACACTCCACAGAAGCATCCAAAACGAAGCAGTCATAACCTAGCGATTGGAGGCCAACTGCGACTAATCTCGGCACAAATAAAAAGGGAGAAAAACCTATCGAATTCCTCTGATAGTGACTTCAATACAACCGTTAGTCAAACTTATTCATGAATTTTACAAATTTTCTCTTTTATATCATCAGTAACAATTAAAAGTTTTCATCCAATTCGGCAGTAATGTACGTCAATGACGATGGTAAGTAAAAGCTCAATTCAATAGTTTGATTCGCTCTAAGTGGCTATAAACATTCCTCTCACCTCACTTCAAAAAGCCAAGAATAAATTCACAAAAATTATTGCACTTTCCAGATCAATATGAAGACGAAGATGCAGATGAAATATCCTCAAAACTCTGGCAAGAGGCCTGCTGGATCGTCATCAATGCGTATTTCGACGAGAAAGGTTTGGTACGACAGCAGCTCGACAGTTTTGATGAATTCATAGAGATGTCTGTTCAACGTATTGTCGAGGATTCACCACAAATTGATTTACAAGCAGAAGCACAGCATACATCAGGTGAAATTGAGAATCCAATTCGACACTTGTTGAAATTCGATCAAATCTATTTGTCAAAACCCACACACTGGGAGAAAGATGGGGCACCATCACCGATGATGCCAAATGAAGCGCGTTTACGTAATTTAACATACTCAGCCCCTTTATATGTTGATATAACAAAGACAATTGTTAAAGAGAATGAGGATCACATTGAAACACAGCATCAGAAAACATTCATTGGAAAAATTCCAATAATGTTGAGATCTAAGTATTGTCTATTGTCTGGCTTATCTGATCGTGATTTGACTGAATTGAATGAGTGTCCACTAGATCCAGGTGGTTACTTCATAATAAATGGTTCTGAAAAAGTACTCATAGCTCAAGAAAAAATGGCGACTAATACAGTTTACGTATTCAGTATGAAGGACGGTAAGTACGCGTACAAAGCAGAAATACGGTCGTGCTTGGAGCACAGTTCTCGTCCTACATCAACACTATGGATAAATATGATGGCTAAAAGTGGTGCAAGCATTAAAAAATCAGCGATTGGCCAGCGAATAATTGCTATTTTACCATATGTGAAACAGGAAATTCCTATTATGATTGTCTTCAGAGCTTTGGGATTCGTTGCTGACCGTGATATTCTAGAGCACATCATCTACGACTTTGATGATCCTGAAATGATGGAAATGGTTAAACCCTCGTTGGACGAAGCTTTCGTCGTTCAAGAGCAGAATGTCGCGTTGAATTTCATTGGTTCGAGGGGTGCTAAGCCCGGTGTAACCAAAGAAAAACGTATAAAATATGCGAGAGAAATTCTGCAGAAGGAGATGCTTCCGCATGTTGGTATCAGTGATTTTTGTGAAACGAAGAAAGCTTATTTTCTTGGTTATATGGTACATCGTTTGCTGTCAGCTGCACTTGGTAGAAGAGAACTGGATGATCGTGATCACTATGGTAATAAGCGTTTGGACCTTGCTGGTCCACTTTTGGCATTTTTGTTCCGTGGTTTATTCAAAAATTTAATGAAAGAAGTTCGTATGTATGCACAAAAATTTATTGATCGTGGAAAAGATTTTAACCTTGAGCTTGCTATCAAAACTAAAATAATAACAGACGGACTGAGATACTCATTAGCTACTGGTAATTGGGGTGACCAGAAAAAAGCCCATCAAGCACGTGCTGGTGTCTCGCAGGTATTGAATAGACTGACATTTGCCTCAACTTTATCACATTTAAGACGCGTTAATTCACCAATTGGTCGCGATGGAAAGCTAGCGAAACCCCGTCAACTTCATAATACCCTATGGGGAATGCTGTGCCCAGCTGAGACACCAGAAGGTGCTGCTGTTGGTTTAGTGAAGAATTTGGCATTGATGGCTTATATAAGTGTCGGATCACAGCCTTCACCAATCCTTGAATTCTTGGAGGAATGGTCAATGGAAAATCTGGAGGAAATTGCACCAAGTGCAATCGCTGATGCTACAAAAATATTTGTTAATGGCTGCTGGGTTGGTATTCATCGTGATCCAGATCAATTGATGGCGACTTTGAGGAAATTACGACGTCAAATGGATATTATCGTTTCGGAAGTGTCAATGATTCGAGATATTAGGGATCGAGAGATTAGAATTTATACCGATGCTGGAAGAATCAGTAGACCACTATTGATAGTAGAAAATCAAAGTTTATTGCTGAAGAAGAGACATATCGACATGCTGAAAGAACGAGACTACAACAATGATGGATGGCAGGAGTTGGTGGGTAGTGGAGTGGTTGAATACATTGATACACTCGAGGAAGAGACTGTGATGATTGCAATGTCACCAGAAGATCTGAGGCAGGAGAAAGAGTACGCCTATTGCACAACTTATACTCACTGTGAAATTCACCCTGCCATGATATTAGGTGTTTGTGCATCCATCATACCATTCCCAGATCACAATCAGAGCCCCCGTAATACTTATCAAAGTGCTATGGGAAAACAAGCGATGGGAGTTTATATAACGAACTTCCATGTTAGAATGGACACATTGGCACATGTTTTGTATTATCCACACAAACCCCTAGTCACAACAAGATCAATGGAGTATTTAAGATTTCGTGAATTACCAGCTGGTATAAACAGTATAGTTGCTATTCTCTGCTACACTGGTTATAATCAGGAAGATAGTGTTATCCTAAATGCCAGTGCAGTTGAACGAGGCTTCTTCCGATCAGTTTTCTATCGTTCATATAAAGACGCTGAGTCAAAGCGTATTGGTGATCAGGAAGAACAATTTGAGAAACCAACAAGACAAACTTGTCAAGGTATGAGAAATGCTATCTATGATAAATTAGATGAGGATGGTATAATAGCTCCTGGTATACGTGTTTCTGGCGATGATGTAGTTATTGGTAAGACCATCACATTACCAGAGACTGATGATGAACTTGATAGTACCACTAAGCGTTTTACAAAACGTGATGCTTCAACGTTTTTACGTAACAGTGAAACAGGAATTGTTGATCAAGTGATGTTGACTTTAAACAGTGAGGGCTATAAATTTTGTAAAATTCGAGTGAGAAGTGTAAGAATTCCACAAATTGGTGACAAATTCGCATCGCGCCATGGACAAAAGGGAACATGTGGTATACAGTATCGACAAGAGGACATGCCATTTTCATGTGAAGGTTTGACACCTGATATCATAATAAATCCTCATGCTATTCCATCACGTATGACAATTGGTCACTTGATCGAGTGCATTCAGGGTAAAGTATCAGCAAACAAGGGTGAGATTGGTGACGCTACACCATTCAATGATGCTGTTAATGTACAGAAAATATCAACGCTTCTTCAAGAATATGGATATCAATTGAGGGGCAATGAAGTCATGTACAATGGACACACTGGAAGAAAAATAAATGCACAAGTATTTTTGGGTCCAACTTATTATCAACGTTTGAAACACATGGTGGATGATAAGATACACAGTAGAGCAAGAGGACCAGTACAGATTTTAGTGAGGCAACCAATGGAGGGTCGTGCGAGAGATGGTGGATTACGTTTTGGTGAAATGGAACGTGATTGCCAAATATCACATGGTGCAGCACAATTTTTACGTGAAAGATTATTTGAAGTTTCCGACCCTTATCGTATACATATTTGTAATTTCTGTGGATTAATTGCTATTGCCAATTTAAGAAATAATACATTCGAGTGCAAGGGATGCAAGAATAAAACACAAATATCACAAGTTAGATTACCTTATGCTGCTAAATTACTTTTCCAAGAATTAATGGCAATGAATATTGCACCAAGGCTCATGGTTTCATAATTCAAATTATCATTATGGTTGTTCAGTATGAATTAGGTGAATGGATCTATTTGAATTACAAACGACTGCTATTTTATTATGGCAATGAACATTTTTTTCCAACTAGTATAAGATTGAGTAGTATTAAAATTTCATCTTTTGAATAAAAAATAAAAAAAGTACATCCCACTTTTGGTGTAAACAATTTATTATATACAATTCATTGTACAATGTTGATGATTTCATAGAAATTCATTCCATCAAGTCTGTAATTTCAGTTTCATTATGTTGTGAAGATGATTCTTTGCTATCTTCTGGATTACGTGTCAATATCAATATATAGCGCAAGTCTGTTAGACAGAAAACTGCTCTACAATGGGGACAACTGCTTTTCAAGTCCGAACCATTTTTGTTTTCTTTTTGGCTTGAGCTTGAGACGAACCTTTTGTACAACAATTAGAAAAAAAATTGATTCATTCGTAACTTCAATATGAATAAGTCTCCGATGAAGTGAAAAATGAAATGAAGAAATTTTATTCCAAGACGAATTTTTTGAAACATTTTGGAATGGAAATGTTCTAGAGAATTTTCTATCATAGCTTTTTTATAGAAAAAGAGTAGAACTGAAAAAATTGTTTCCAGAGAAATTTCTTCATCTCCTATTGCTCCTAAAGTATTTATGAAACACCAACTAGGAAGCATTTGAATACCGAAATTTCATAACAAAATCATATACCATTTGGCGACGCAGTCGATGCAAAACATGGGTGGACAATGGCAATTTCCACAGGCTGGTACACCATCAATTTCTGGAATATCTGGACAATGTCTCATTATTTTCACGTTTGCTGTTGCTTGCATGCACACAGCACACTTTTCGAGTTCCTGAGCAATAAAAATTAAATTATTATATATTTAATGTATAAAAACATATAAAAACTAAATTCAGTGAAATCTCGAAAGAGAAATAGACCATCTTCAGGAGTCACTTTCTTTGTGATGAAAAATGAGGTATAAAAAACTGTTTTTTAAGAATTTCTTTATACTCCATACATGTTGAGATATTTTTATAAAGATAAAGACTAGAAAAATGATCAGAAAAAACTGAAATTGAGATTTCTTTCACCTGATTGTATGGATAGATTGGATTTCGTGAAACCCTCTGTTTAACTTCATCAATAGCAAATTCAGCAGGTGTTTTTGGTACTTGAACTGAGGATAAAGTTCTTGCTGGCATACTTATTTTACCGAGTAAATTTTCAACATGACTGGCATTAATTCTGATTGTGAAATTTTGTCCACCTGGTTGTCTAACAACAACCTGAAATCAAAATAAAAAAATTGAAATGCGAATTTAAATTACAATTTATTTTTCATTATTCTCCTCATAATTACCCTGTACTTGACGTAATGAACCGATGCATCAGGGGACGGAGTTGAAGAATAAGAATTAACATGGTAAGCTACTAGTACTGAATTTATTTGACTGGCAATGTTGAGCTTGTAATTTGATACTTTTATCAGCCATGTGTTTGTAATGACAATTTTAGTTGTATTATTCATTCGAATTTGGAGTTTATCAAAGCTAAAAGTAAAATGCACTCTATATTATTTAAGCTCTTTTTTCCTGTAAAAATATCTTCCAATTGAGTAATGCTGGGGGAAAAATCACGGCACTGTGGAAAAAAATTACTTTTCTCAAATATATTTACTATGCGTAAATGGATAGTTTAATTTTTTTTCAATCGGAAGAATTTTATTTTCGACTAATTATTTTTTATTTCCATAAAATATTGATTTTTAGATAGAATATCTATATTTCTGTTATATTTTTCCAGAGTATTATTGAAAAAATACGATAGAGCTAAGAAAATGTGTTATCATTATCGAATTCTTTTTAGTAATAATTTAGGAAAATTTAAATGAAATATAGATATTCTATGCACAAATCAACATTTTATGGAAATGAAGAAATGATTAGTTGACAATAAGATTTTTCCGATTGTGGAAAAATTGAAATATACATTTACGTATAGTAAATATATTTAAGAAAAGACAATTTTTTCCTCAGTGGATAGCCTTTTCTTGTGTAGGGTCACACGACCAAAAGATGGACGGTTTCTATAATCAAGGATTTTCATAAATAAATGAATGATTCTTATACTTCTCACGTCAATACCTAATTATTACATACATATAGATTTATGAACTATTTATTACATATCGATTGATCGAAATTTAAAATCATACCACTGCAAATATGCAACTGTCCATCTATTGGGGGTTCGAGTTATTTTCCAGTTTTTCCTTGATTTTCTTCAATTATTTCTACATTATTCAAGTTTAATCGATTTTTAGGCGAATCACTGCATATTTTTCTGTACATCATTCTTTTCTTCAACTTTTTAACTTGATTTGCCTATTTCTTATGAATTAATAAAGTCTAATATTTCCTTAGCCGTCCATCTATTGATCATGTTACCCCAGCTGACAAATTTTCATATCGAAAAATGTTTTCGATTAAATAAAGAAAAAAAAAGATTTTTCTGATATTTCATATGAAGTCAATAGTTGTCAAGACAATAGTAGTGTTATCATAAAAAAATAAAATACCTTCTGTATTCTCTATTAACATCAGAAGCAATATCCAACCATGTTCCTCTCTCATTGCAATAAATTGCCAAGCCTTTAGCAATCGGATGCTTCGCAAAATTACCTCTTGACCAACTGATAATTTTGCAAAGAGAGTAAATCGGTCCAACGAGAGCACAAAGTGATAATGGGAACCAGAGCGAGTGCTCTGTACCTAGCAGCAGTTGCAGATGATCCAAATGGCCAAGCCATGTTAATCCAATAATATAACCTTGAAGAATATTAAAAAAATTTAAAAAAATCGTCATATCGCTTCGATTCGAAAAAAATTCAAAAAATTTGATGAATTAGAAAAAAATTACATAATTACCGAACGGTAGAAGAGAGTGAATGAAGAGTGTTACAATACTTCTCTTGATATGGTACTGTACAAATGCCTCGTATTCGTTACCTAACCAACCTGAACATAATTCGGATATTGTTAAACCAGCAGAAACAAATTCAGTTGGTGGATAAATAATACCCCATACGAATAAAATATAACTAATTGTATAAATAAAAGCACTGGTCATGATTTATTCTTATTTTCTCTAATTTCACTCAAAATTATTGGAATGAAAGCATCACAATTAATTAAAAATATGAAGTAAAAAAATTTAAACAAATATGTGTCACACGGGGATTGGTGTTCCTGCTATATATATTTTTCATCCATTCAAATACCACCGAGACATTCATCAACCATATGAAGAGAAAACTCGGATAGATTTGTTGGCCAACTTGACTTGTTTATTGTTTTTTGCGAAATTAATCATTGATTTATTTTTATTCGTGAAATGGATTGATTAATCACGTGATAATAATTCAATTGATTTTTTTTATACCAAGTTTTCGGGCGAGTTCTTGTGAAAATGATGGAGGTTTACTGACGATTTCGCGCCGTTTTATTTGAAAATTCGAATTCCGTATCATGTAAGGGCATTCAAGGAGTTCTTCAACTAATTTGAATATATTCTCAATAAATTGAAATTTTGTGTGAGCTTTATGAATGTGTAAATGTTTGTAAATTTTATGAATGCTGTTATTAATAATAGGATTTCACAAAACTTGAGTTATCAACTCATCGGATTAAAGAAAGATAGGGGAGAGTGGGGCAAAATGGACACTGTAATGCAACAGTTAGAGATGGATTTTTTTTGATGATTTTATTGAAAAGCTGAGGAAATTTCAGCCGGAAAACAGGTGCCAGATGTATTTTTTTTTAATTTTTTTGAAAATTCGATATTTTTCGGCATTTTTGAGGGGGAACCTTTTCTGTTTTGAGAATTTTCAGTTTTTTCGCGAATATCTTTGGTTCTATTGATCGTAGCAATTCGGAGTTCGTCTTAAATGAAAGGTGACCTCATTTCCCATCCATTTATGGGGTTTTGAATTCAAAAATGTCAATTTTTGGAATAATTATAGGCCAAAAACTGTTTCACAAAACTGTTTCACAAAAATGCCCATAAATACCTTAAAAATCAATATTTTTAAATTGAAAACCCTATGAATCGATGGAAAATGATCTCACTTTTCACCTCCCATCGGAATTTTTACGCTGCGTCAAATAGAACCGAAGATATTCTCAAAAAACTGAAAATTTTCACAAAAAGGAAGGGTTTCACCCCTCTAAAGTGCTCAAAAAAAATCGAAATCCCCAAAAATTCAAAAAAATCAATTCTAGTACTTGTTTCCCGCCTAAAATTTCCTCAGCTTTCCAATGGAATCATCAAAAACAATCTATTGCCAATATTTCTATTAATTTCAAGAGCTTTTCATAATATTTGCCTAAAAATTTGGATGTGTCCATTTTACCCCTGATGTCCATTTTGCCCCACCTTCCCCTATAGATTTCACAGTCACATATATAAGAATCAACTTTAAAAAAATCATGTTTTCATAAATTGTAGACAATTGATCTCAAATTTTGAAAATGAGTACTTCACATGATTAAAATTAATTGGTAAATATGAAGTGAAAATACTGATGAGAATCAAAAATATAAATATTTTCTACGGTTTTCTATTACTCTGAGCTTCCATATTTCTGTGGATTTATTTTGTCCAGGAAAAAGTCAATCATGCCTTTCTATGATTATTCAATATTTAATTTAATTTAATTAATCGGGAGAATAAGTCATTTTTTTAAATTTCATATCCTTTCTTTACATGAATATTGGAACGAATATTTTCACTTTTAGGTGCCATCTTCATGAAATACTGTGCTGACGTTTTCGCGCGTTTTTCATCACTTTTCATTACGTTGCAATTTTTTGAGGTTGGAAACGACAGGAGAAGTCACCAGAGAGCTTGGTGAAACACAAGATTTGAGATAATATAATTTCCATGAATTCATTACTATTGAATAAACCATATTCATCTGAAAGACGTGATTGTTTCATTGATTCATGGGAAAATAATAAAATAACGTGTGATAATTAGTTGTAAAGAATTCAAAAGAGAATTTCAAGACTTTTGGAAGAAAAACGAGTGTTTTGGTTAGAGTTGATGAGGTTCATTCACCTCAGACTGAATGAAGTGTATATTGAAGAAAATCTAATAAGAAAATCATGTCTGACCACGATAGGTGCACACCCGAGCGTAAAGTGCTTGGTGAACTGAGTAATGTTAAAACCGAGCCAATTTCACCTACTGCGAATTTGAGACTTTTAACTTCGCTTGCATCAAATCTTAAGAATGCAACTGAGGCTAATCAACGACTTCAAAAAACTGATTCTCCATCGATTCCATCGAGTTCTGGTAGCACAATACTTTATGGAAGAAAAGAAAAATCACTTGGATTATTATGTAATAAGTAAGGATTTTATTTTATTAAGTAAGGATTTTTCAATTCGACAAGGATAGAGGTACAGAAGTGCCTTTAATAAATGCATTGAATTCTGTATAGGGGAGAGTGGGGCAAAATGGACACCGTTATGAAACGCTTAGAGATGGATTTTTTTTGATGATTCTATTGAAAAGATGAGAAAATTTTAGCCGGAAAACAAGTCTCAGATGCATTTTTTTCGATTTTTTTGAAATTTCGATGTTTTTCAGGATTTTTGAAGGGTCAGCCTTTCATTTCTCGAAAATCCTCAGTTTTTTGTAAATATCTCTGGTTCTATTGGTCGTAACGATTCAGGGTTGGTCTCAAATGAGAGGTGAGCTCATTTCCCATCGAATTATGGGGTTTTGAATTCAAAAATGTCAATTTTTGGAATAGTTATAGGCCAAAAACTGTTTCACAAAATTGTTTCACAGAAATGTCCATAAATACTTTAAAAATCGATATTTTTGAATTTGAAATCCTATAAATCGATGGCAAATGATCTCACCTTTCACCTCCCGTTGGAATTTTTATGCTACGACGAATAGAACCAAAGATATTCTCAAAAAACTGAAAATTTTCAAAAAAACAAGTCTTTTACCCCTCTAAAAAGCTCAAAAAAGTCAGAATCACCAAAAACTCCAAAAAATTAATTCCGGCACTTGTTTCCCATCTAAAATTTCCTCAGCTTTCCAATGAAATCATCAAAAACAATCTACCGCCAATATTTCCCTCAATTTCAAGAGTTTTCCATAATATTTGCCAAAAAATTTAGATGTGTCCTTTTTACCCCTGATGTCCATTTTGCCCCACCTTCCCCTATATAATGTTAGTGTCATTTAAGTGTACGTAAAGTGTAAGTAATTTTAAATATACTCAAAGAGCATATTAAATACACGCAAAAAGCACTTCTGTACCTCCAGCCTTATTGTTTTCAATTTGATGAGTATTGAGAAGATGAAATTTGTAAAAAAACTGGAAAAATAGATCAAATCATTTCCACAAATTTTCATAAGACAACGTGATTGAAGAAGATATGGGGCATTTTTTTGAGACTCTTTGTAGAGTAAAATATTAAGGTAAAAAGGGCATGACAAAATTTACACCATGTCACAATTTCCGAGATATTTCGACAAATTCATGATGGAGAAAATAATTCACTAGTGTAAATTCATAAATGAAATCATTTTTTCTTTTAACATGTCAAAATGTATGACATGTAGAGAACGAATCATAACGACCATTTCCTTTTATAAAGAAAAATCGAAACAACAATAGTTAAATTGGCTCATCTTGTTTCAATTTGCTGTTCAAATGAACTTTGTGAAGTTCATTATTCACTCATTCCAACAATATTCGCTAAATAAACCGTTCCAAAAATGTTCCATTCATTTCCTCTTTATCAAGATGAATCTATAGAGAAAACTATTTATAAAAGGTAATTGAAAAATTTTGTTGCAGGTTCTTGAACATGTATCCACTGAATGTGGAGCCAGGTGTGCCAAAAGAAATATCGTTGGATGGTACTGCAAGAGCATTGGGCACCGAAAAACGTAGAATTTATGACATAATAAATGTACTAGAGAGTTTAAAGATGGCATCAAAAGCTGGAAAAAATCGTTATCTTTGGCACGGTGAAAGTGGCTTACCTGGTACACTCGCAAAATTAAAAACTATGGCTATTAGACTTGGTTTGAAAGAGCAAATTCAGGAAATACAGAGAATTAATAAAGCCTATACTGGTGAATACTGTGATCATGAATCACCAGGTACATGGGATTTGGGAAATTCATTCGAGGAATCCACAGAGGAGGATAATTTTGGAGATATCAAAGAAGACAAGAGTCTTGGGGCCATGTGCCAGAAATTTGTCATGCTTTTTCTCATTTCCATGAAGGTATTTCCCTACTTTCGAATTTCATAAATTGCTATTTCCAACACATAACATTTGTAATTCTTCAAATAATTCTGAAATACTTTGTTTTTTTTTTTCTGTAATGCTAGAATGGAGTAATCAATTTAGACATGGCTGCAAAAGTTTTAATCGGTGATACAGACAATCAAACCTCTGAAATAACAGACAATGCATCAAAATCACGTTGTAAAACTAAAGTACGAAGATTATATGACATTGCTAACGTGCTGACTGCTATTGGAATCATTAAAAAGGTTTATATGTATGATAGAGCTATAAGAAAGCCGGTCTTCAAGTACATTGGTCCTCATGTTGAATCTATGGACACTGATGCAGGTAAATTTAATCAACAAGTAGCAGAAATGAAAAAGTTTCATTTGGTAATTCGTTTTCGAGAAAAATATTCAAGTTTAAACGAGATGGAGAAAATTTCATGAAGGGGTTCTCTAGCTGAGAAAAATTAGAACCACAAACAAGTTTGCTCAATCTCCTTTAGATTAAGAGATATTCTAGAAACATGGATTTCATATGAAATTAACTAGTATCACTTGAGAAGAGAACACGGAATAGAATTAAAATTATTGAAAAGAATGTAAAATTTTCAAGTAATTAACATGCATTCTATGAATTGTCATCCAGAAACTCCAAGTAGAGATATTCATCATACACCAATTGGCATGTCAACTCCGAACAAATCTGGTGGCAGTGTACCACTCCAAGGACTGAACCTCAATACTCTGAGTGCTATGCGTTGCAAAACATTCATCAATGATTCTGATGGCACACCAATGACTGATAAACGTAAACCACGTAAACGTAAATTATTCGACACAGGTAATTGTATTTGAGTATTAATCAATCATAATTTTATAAACCGGATGACTCAAAGTGATGAGCAATTTCATTCATGTGACATGCTTATAATCTAAGATCAACGGAGTAATATTTTTGCGAGAACTTGTTGTTTATCTGAATTTTTCTCTCAAAGAGAAAAACCACGAGGTAGACTTTTGCAATCTCTTTGAGATTTAAGACAATGGTAAAGGGTAAGGCCGGGTTCGCATGGGTGATCTGCCCCCACGGCCTTTTTGATTCGCACTTGGGGGGGATGAATTTGACATGAAATAAAAATAATTCAGCTAAATTTTCAGCTCTCGATCTCAAATCATTTTCGGGATTTTCAAGAAAACCTCTTTTTCCGATTTAATCCTTTTTCCTTAATCGTGACTTTTTTCGAATTTGAGATTCATTGGAATATGACTCCAAATAATCAGAAATGTCGAGAAATGATCTTTCTAGATAAACGTCTGTATGTGTGTATGTGTGTACCATTATGGTTTCCATTCTGTTCTTAAAAATCGGCTGTC
The DNA here is from genome assembly GCA_963921955.1 of Aleiodes alternator. Classification (NCBI taxonomy): domain Eukaryota; kingdom Metazoa; phylum Arthropoda; class Insecta; order Hymenoptera; family Braconidae; genus Aleiodes; species Aleiodes alternator. Next base: position 10,209,225 of record OY998109.1, on the reverse strand, counting down.
CATCGGAGATTCATAATGAAAATTTTTGTTTATTCTTTCAACTCCCAAGATTTGGCAAAAAAAACACCATTCATTAATTCTAAATTTTACTATAAAAAAGGGAATAAAATCGAAAAAAAAGTTTTGCAAGGTGCAAGTTTGTAGTACCAAGTTTGCACCATGTAAACCCGGCTATACCTTTTAGGGATTGAAAAACTGGTCTCTTAATGAATTCTTTAACACTTTTTTCTTAATGAAATATTTCCAAAATAATATCTTACTAAATATAAAAAATGAAATATTTAACAATTTTTCTTATTAATCTAGATGCATTCCCAAGAACTCAGTCTACTCCAAATTTCGAGGTGAATAGTCGTTCATCGGAACGTCTAGACGATTCAATTCTTCGTGTGGCTGAAATGGAACTAGAGAGATTAAATTCAAGTGAAGGGACTAAACCAAAAGTCTGTACGAAATTATTTCCAAGATACAATTCAGATTCATGCATTACAACACCAAAAACTCAAATATTTTTCGAACCAATTGAGAGTTCTGTTTCGTCATCGCTAGCATTGAGCCAACCACCAACAATGAATCAACAGGTTACGAACGTTCCATTGATAATTGTCAGTAAAGAGCATATTGTGAACGAGGGTAACAATATTCATCTTCAAACATTAACACGATCAGCTTCAAAACTTCAGCCAATAGCAAAGAAAATAATAACTCCAATAACGAAAAGAAATGAATCAAATATTTCGCTACAAAATACAACACCAAGGAGGATAATTAAATTATTACCACTAACGAGTGCTCCAAATTCAAATAAACTAGCAGAAAATTCGAGTGAACAATGTACTCTATCAAAAATTGGACGTTACAGAATTGAAAAAACAACAAAACCAAAAGTAATAAATTTATCAAATTTTGATCCAAAAAAATTGATTCCAATAAAACGTAGTGATATTAAATTATCATTATCACCAGTATCGCCAATAATAATGGACAGTTCATCAAGTAAAAATAATACGGGTTTCGCAATACTTACGAGAATACAAGCACCAATTGTTTCACCTGGAGATACATTTAAAGCAATCAAAGTTGGCAATACACTACAACTAGTCCCAATGAATCAAAAGAGCAATACTGATAATATGAATCATGATACCTTGAATAATTGTAATTGAAGAGACTTTACTTATGGTTTTATTTTTTATGGTCAAGTTCAATGCGATTGTGCAACGTCGCATCAGGTGAAGTTGGATTGTTGATGCATTAGGAATTGGGATTGAAGGCAAAACGAGAATCATTGATTTTTTTTCTATTGTGGTAAATTTTTATCTATGTTTTTTTGTATATAAAAAATGACTAATTTTTTGTCGACCCAAGGTCGCGTTGTTATATGAATTTACAACGATTTAATCAATTAAAGTCTATTGATAAATTTATAGTTGTGGTTGCTTATTTCCAATCACTCTTCATCCTTTTAGATCTTGAGAATTGTTTGTTTTTATCATTAAGTTTATAAAATTTTCGCTGAAAAACAACTCGAATGAAACAACTTGAGACAGAATTTCTCCAACAATTCCATCGGAAAGTTGACAAAATGACAACTGATTTCTTTATAGAATTTTTCAAAAACTGATGAACCAGAATCGTTTGTACTTTTATATTTGCCAGCAAAGATTTCCTGTTGTCATCAACGAAACCCACGAAATTTGGAAGAATCATCTCTATCTTTTTCTGAAAAAAACAGTCATCGAAACTGAAGTTTGTTTCAAAGAATCAAGAGATGAAAAAAAAAGTTTTGTTTTCTGATTTTGAAACAGCTGGTTCACTACGTGAACGCGCAGATGTGCCTGGATATATTTAAATTTTGACTCAGAAGCCAAAGATTTCTTACATCCACTTTTTTTTTTAAACAATTCACTCACTGTGAAATAATCGTGGGAGTATTTTCTATTACCCAATAATTGTTCTCCAGAGTTTGAATTTGATATTACAAATAGATTACGTTGACGTGAAATGAGAATGGAAGTAACATTCTTGATACTATTTTTTGTTTACGGATTAAATTTTTCTCCGTTGAGCATATCAAATGCCATTTAACTGGATCATGCATTTATAACTCGACCCATATTCCACTGAGATTTTATTTAAAGCAATGATTTCACCTTGAAACAAACATCTCTATGTTTCCAAACTACTGAAATTATTTTTGAAAAAACTTTGGAAATTTTTTTTTGGAAATAAATTCATGAAAGTTCATGGATGATGAAAATTCATCATCCATGAACTTCAACATTCCAAGCAGATTATTCATTTTTATTATTATCAATTCATCTGCAAGTTCTTCCTGATAAAATGACATGTTCATTGCAATATTCTCTGATTGCACATGCTTCAAGCCATAATCGAGCTAATTATAGACACTTCAAGATTATCCAGATGGAAAGAAAAATCATTAAAATTTCAGGCGTAGTAGGGAAAGTGGAAGCTCGAAACGTATCTCTTTTGTCCATCCAATTTTTCATTTTTCTTTCAAAGCGTGGGCTGACTTCCACAGCCCCCAGAAATGCTACACATCGTCCCGGGAAGTATAAGAACGAGCTGCTTACATGTTCAGCACTTCAGTCGAAAGCTCACTTTACATCCAGTAACATTGAAAGATAAATTCACATCAAATGGCACTAGAACGTCAAGTCCGCGCCAAGGTATAGCATATAGACTAGTGAAGTGGTAAAATGAGAGAAGTCTAGTTATATTCTAATAGAGAGAAGGTAAAGTGAGATGGGCTTGTTTTTCGTGATCAGTTATTGATTGAACGTATCGAAAGCCATAAGAGAAAAAAAATGATGGGACGCTCTTTTCTAGTTCTCATTCTCAATTATAAAGAAGATTCCTACAATTATTCTCTTCTCGGTTCTCTAGTTTTCGAGATAGTTTGAACAAGCTGATTGAAAATTTTTCGGAACATCTCACTCCACTGCTACACTATTGACTTCCAAATATCTCAAGAAGAAGCCAGTTCATCGCTTGAATCTGAAGACATTCTCTGTAGAAAATTTAATTTCCTACAAAGAAACTTCTCGATATTCGTAAAATAATGGAATTATTTCTAGACTTATCTCGATCTACCAATTTTTTTATAAGAATTTGATTTCGTGGTAATGTGATCCAATTTTCTCGGTAAAAAAATCGTAGACTTTGGCAAAACGTGATCCACAACAGGAGAAGGAAGCTCAAGAATGGATCGAAGCTATACTTGGTATGAAATTTCCAGCTGGAGAAGCGTTCGAGGATGTTATCCGTGATGGACAGGTTCTCTGTCAAGTTATGAATAAACTTTCACCTGGTTCAGTACCAAAAATCAATACGAGTGGTGGACAATTCAAAATGATGGAGAACATTAACATGTGAGTGATTGAGAGATTGAGGAGCATGAAGACATTATTTCATAAAATCATTCGCTCTCCAGGTTTCAAAAGGCAATGAAAGAATATGGTGTCGATGATGTTGATGTATTCCAGACAGTTGACTTGTTCGAGAAGAAAGATATTGCACAAGTCATAACGACACTCTTCGCTCTTGGACGTACGGTGAGTTGGATCGAGTAACATCTTTATTCGAAAGGAAGAAAAAAGAGAGATGGAAATGATTCGTTTGACTTTGTCATTATTCTTCATAGAAAATCCTGCAATATAAGCAAAATACGAAAAATTTATGTCATTTTCTATTTGTAGATCAGATTTTTCTCTAGATTTTTGTAGTATTTCGCACAAAAACGGTTAAATCACTCATATTCATTCTTTATGATCAGAATCTCAAGAAGATAAAGATACAGGTAAGATTTTACTAATTGGAATCAGAATCTCAAGAAGATGAAGGTAAAATTTCACTAATTGAAATACATGCGGAAAATTATAGAATTCATGAGAATTTGTAGCTCACTTGAATTTTCATTTTCGTAATTTTTGTAATAAAAAAAAATACATGACTTATTTCGCCCGCAAGACAAGCAAAATACGCGCGCGGAAAGCGCGCAACAGCCTAGTTGATAAAAAAAAATACTCTCTCTCAGATTCCCATATATGCCGATTTATCTCATTTCATCACTTCCATTCGATGAATCAATCGAGAATTTTTTCTTCCAGACATACAAACACCCAGAATGGAAGGGTCCTTATCTAGGACCAAAACCCTCAGAGGAATGCAAACGTGATTTCAGTGAGGAACAACTCCGTGCTGGACAAACAATTGTCGGCCTCCAAGCTGGTTCAAACAAAGGTGCAACACAGGCTGGCTCAAACATGGGCGCGGGACGCAAAATTATTCTCGGAAAGTAAATCTCAAATTTACATGCTTCCCTTGTCCTAAAAATGATTATATTTATTGATGTAACCTTTTGTAATTGAATAATACATATTTCGTTATAATTTCATATCAACTTTTCACTCTCAAGAATTTATTGATTTGCTACAAGTTCTTAATCGACCCCACTCCCCACCTTCCCCCATTCTCAAGCTATAGCTGATACAAATATATGAATATATATACATCAGGAAGAAATAGGTCATCAGAATGTGATGAGAAGCTTGATTCAAAAATTTCATGGAATATCTCGTGATTTGAGGAAGCTAGTAGAGAGAAAATTAAAGCCACAAAAAGAAATATTGCAAAAGTCGTATGTCTCATATTTTTGGAGATTTCTCCAATAACTAGAAATCGAAAAGAATAACCGAAGTAAAATTTGAGTATCTATGAAATACAATTGAACCTAATTTTCATGGGATGTAATTAAAAAAAGGAGGAGGGGGCGGTAAAAAAATGTAGCTCATTACATTTTTTGCAAGTGAAAAAAATAAAATAGAACTCATGAAATTTCTCTAGCTTTCATCATTTTCAAAATATCCTCAAAAACGCACGTATGCGACATTATTATATGATTTTCTGAACTTTGATTTAACATTGGTTTGTATTAAGAGATCGTTGGAAATTTCTCGATTCTTCTTTTAACTTAAATGATTTCAAGACAATTTTTAGTATATGATTCATGATTTTTCTCAATTCAATTGAGAAATAATAGAAATTTTTATTTTTCGCCCAAATTTCGATGATTTCTAATTACAAAACAAACAACGACTACCATTAATTTTACGGGCGTGGAATTACACGATTCATTAACTCAAAAATTCGTGAAAAATCTTAAATTAGAAAATATGGTTTTGCCAGAGACAAGACTGTGGGCGTTACATATACACACAGAATGTGAGACTATATGATATTAGTCTGTTGATTATTTTTCGTCTGACGACAGCGAAGTATATAATTTATTGGATTATGTTTTTCATAGTTTCAATGTAATTTTGGCATATTTTTAGAATTTCTTTGAATTATTCATCATTTCAATGATGTTCTAACATTTTGAGAAGTTCATGATTGAGAGATTCTGAAATTCATGGACTTTGTAATGTTCTCAATTTTATTGAGAACCAACGATGATTTTCACTGGAAACGGATATAAAACGAATACTTTTGTGCTCATTATCGAAACAGTACAAATTATCACCACGTAAGGATTCAATAATGATCATCATGAAATTTGATTGAATTCTTTGGTCACGTTTCCGAAAGGGGAGAAAATGAGGAATCTCCAAAACTCTAACTGTATTATCGGAAATTCGAGGAAGTTTCGGCTAGGAAATGCTTCAATATAATCAATTTGGGCTAATGGTATTCGGAATTGTGTGGAAGATTAACGATTGAAGTCTCATTCAGTCATAGTCATAGGATTTTTCTTCTCTTTCAATCTTTTGCCTATCTTAAATCCCCGAACTTCAATCCCCTACTAGGCTTAAAAGATCCCATAATACAAAGCTCAAATTTACGTAGAAGCCTCAGACCTGTAACTAGATCCATAGAGCATTACCTATAACTGTATATGATTTTGTCACTGAGTTACTGTATGGTACACAGAGAAAAATGTTTTCTTAATTTAAGTGAGAAAACTCACTTGATTTAAGTGAGTTTTACTTTCTTAAATTAAGTGAGAAAATATCACTTGATTTAAGTGAGAAAACTCACTTGATTCAAGTGAGTTTTACTTTCTTAAATTAAGAAAGAAAAAGTCACTTGATTCAAGTGAGAAAACTCACCTAAATCAAGTGAGTTTTCTCACTTGAATCAAGTGACTTTTTCTCACTTAATTTAAGGAAGTAGAACTCACTTGAATCAAGTGACTTTTCTCACTCAAATTAAGAAAGTAAAACTCACTTAAATCAAGTGACTTTTCCCACTTAAATTAAGAAAGCATTTTTATCTGTGTATTATTATTGCTTTTTCTCCGACCATCAGTATTAATAAGATTTTGTTGGTAATCGGCCATTATGGTCTCTCCCGAACTAAATAAGTTAATGACTCAAATATTTATCAAAACACCAACGTTTCGTCTGCTTTGCGCAGACCTCTTCAGGGTGCATATATTTATTCTAAAGAACAAAATCATACATAAATGTAGCTAAATGTTAATTTTTTCATAATTCATTTCATTCATATTAATTACCATTAAAGATAGCGCAACATACCAATGAATTGTAAGATAATGTAGAGTAATTTGGCAGGAGTTTGTAGAGTTTTTTGGAAAAAAAGCAGAAATGTCACGAAAGCATCTGATCAGATCTAATTAGATCTATTTAGATCCAATCAGATCTGATTAGATCCAACTAGCTCTGGTCAGATCTAACTGGTCAGATCGACTGTGGACGTTTTTTTTTCGCGAGAAATGTGTATTAGCTGGTTCAGAAAAAAATAAGAAAAAATCCCATGCAAGTTTTATATTCATTCAATAATTTGTTACGACGTAGGAATGGCGCAAAGTTTTCCATATATTTGTATATCTATATACATTCTCTCGAGGTGCCTTAAGCAATCGAACTAAAACAAGGAAATGTGACAGAGTCCTGAAATTTTCTAAACAAGTTCATTTAGTGATTAAAAATCACTCATATAACCTCATGCAAAAGATTTCATTTCAATAATTCTTCTTCTTCTTATGCTCACGGTTATTTTACGGTTTCTCATGCTGATATATACATTCTTAATCACTCAATGAACTTATTCTAAGAGTTTCAGGACTCTGTCACATTTCCTTATTTTTGATCCATTTGTTCATAGATACTTAAATTCATAGATACATTTTATTTAAATCACACTTTCATTATTTCTAGAAAAAAAACCGTAGTATAAGTCCAGTTTACTCTAAATAGAATTGACATCATAAATTATCTGGGAAATGATCGTCGGAAATTATTTCCCTTCGATACCGGAAAAATGAATTATTGAAGAAACCGATCAATTATAGTATAAATTCATCGATGAATATCAGAAATACAGTTTTCTATATAAGTATGTATACTTAATTCATCATGTAAAAATGAGATTTGATGACTAAATTAATACCGTAAACTAAGTTACGGTATTAATTGTAAAGAAATAAACAAAATCGTTTATTAATGTATGATTTATCATAAACATATCATTGTTGTTACAAGAGTAGCTTAGGTCTGGATTTTCGATTATCATGATCGTTTTATGGGGATTAATTTTTGTTGCTGGTGATAACAGTTCTTCCACCGATAAAAATGAACTTTTCCGAGAAGAATATAAAGACAATATATTGGCAACTGATAAAACGGAAGTGGCATTTGGCTCAGTTGGTAATGTAAATGGCACTAAATTTGTTTTGCAACTAATCATTCTAGTCATTCTAATCATTCTAGTTTTCGGGAATTATTTCGGAATCTATGGGAGATAAAGAGAATTATAAAGAATTTTTTTGTAGAGCAAATGCGCTCTGCTCCACAAATGCGGGAATATTTGAATTGATGTATTAAAATAAACCTGTGAAACACTGTTTTTACACGTATGAAAAAAGTGTATAGGAAGTTCCTATAGGACATTCCTATAGGAAAATCATATAGCGAAGTGTATACATCTGCGTATATGGAATTCGGATATTTCCTATACCAATGGATTTTGTCGTGTTTCTATACGCAAATTAGATTTCATTTGTATGGAAATAAATCGTATAGGAAATATCCGAATTCCATACATGCAGATGTATACGCTCCGCTATAGGATTTTCCTATAGAAATATCCTATAGGAACTCCCTATACACTTTTTTCATACGTGTATATAAACTATTATTAATTATATATTCTTCAATTGAAAGTCGAATTACACAAACAGTTTTATTAACTCTTAAAAATTAACTGCTCCTACACAGAGAAAATGTTTTCTTAATTAAGAATGTGCAGTCACTTAATTTAAAAATGTGCGGATCACTTAAATTAAGAAAGAAAAGGCACTTGATTTAAGAAAGTAAAACTTACTTGATTTAAGTGAATTTTACTTTCTTAAATTAAGAAAGAAAAAGTCACTTAATTTAAGTGAGAAAAGTCACTCAATTTAAGTGACTTTTGCTCTCTTAAATTAAGAAAGAAAAAGTTACTTGATTTAAGTGAGAAAAGTCACTTAATTTAAGTGAGTTTTACTTTCTTAAATTAAGAAAGAAAAAGTTACTTGATTTAAGTGAGAAAAGTCACTTAATTTTAGTGAGACAAGTCACTTAATTTAAGTGAGAGAAGTCACTTAATTTAAGTGAGTCTTACTTTCTTAAATTAAGAAAGAAAAAGTCACGTAATTTAAGTGACTTTTGCTTTCTTAAATTAAGAAAGAAAAAGTTACTTGATTTAAGTGAGAAAATTCACTTAATTTTAGTGAGACAAGTCACTTAATTTAAGTGAGAGAAGTCACTTAATTTAAGTGAGTTTTACTTTGTTAAATTAAGAAAGAAGAAGTTACTTGATTTAAGTGAGAAAAGTCATTTAATTTTAGTGAGACAAGTCACTTAATTTAAGTGAGAGAAGTCACTTAATTTAAGTGAGTCTTACTTTCTTAAATTAAGAAAGAAAAAGTCACGTAATTTAAGTGACTTTTGCTTTCTTAAATTAAGAAAGAAAAAGTTACTTGATTTAAGTGAGAAAAGTCACTTAATTTTAGTGAAACAAGTCACTTAATTTAAGTGAGAGAAGTCACTTAATTTAAGTGAGTTTTACTTTCTTAAGTTAAGAAAGAAAAAGTTACTTGATTTAAGTGAGAAAAGTCACTTAATTTTAGTGAAACAAGTCACTTAATTTAAGTGACTTTTACTTTCTTAAATTAAGAAAGAAAAAGTCACTTGATTTAAGTGAGAAAAGTCACTTGACTCAAGTGAGGAAAGTCACTCAATTTAAGTGACCTGCCATTCTTAAATTAAGAAAACATTTTTTTCTGTGTAGTTCAATCCAAGACGTGAGATCAAGATTTTCTTGATCTACTTAGTTTAATTGTCGGGAAGAGTCTGTCCTTTCCAAACTTAAAACGAATTTACGAAAACTGGGATGAAAGTGTCGCGTGCGATACCTGGTAGCGACTCGGGAGCTACAATGAAATGGCTAGGTATCGTAATCATCCATCGAGATATGAGTTGTGAACTCAGTCGGTGCCCGCATTATAGAATGAGTCATCTAGACTTGAGACTATGAAATCATAGGTGTTCCTTTCTCGTCAAATCGAATGCCAAAAAGCTTACTCATTTATTTTAGTACTTATGCACCGTAATCGCCCACGTTTATGCGTGAACGAGGGATTCTCAATAGTGCTGTGATATACTTCTCAAAAGCTTCGAAGTAAAACTTAATCCTACCACATGAGACCTCGTGTATTGATACGTGTTCGGAACACTCTGAATATTCAAAAAATCAACTCTAAGTTATGTCATTATGAAAATTCTATAAAGCTTCTACCATTAAAATCTTTCCATTGAGGGATTTTTATCCATTTCTTCCGAAAATATTTGTATAAGAATTACCCAAATTATTTTGGTTCCGAAAAAATTATTTTTTTTTTTTTTTTTTTACGAAAAAATTATTCTCGTGAGTTTTTACAAGAAATATAGATCATCAAAAATAAATTCGGCCCTCGTTAATAACCCTGGTATCTCAAAATACACACTGGAGCGAACCAGATTTCTCTTAGAATCTCGAATTTGTTCGTGTTAATACGTTCTCCTCATATTTTTTTTCAAAGTTATCACTTCTTTCTTAGAAAATTTCATCAGGAATTCGATACTTTTATTCACTAGACTTGGAAATATTTCAGAAATCATTCGGAAGAAGAAAAACAAATTTTCATGAAATTTGTAGATAATCGTCATCACCAACGGTGTATATGTATAGATAACAGCAAGTTTTCGAGAGGGTTAGAACCAGTGATCGGCAAAAAAAAATCTATCTATTTTCATTACCTAATTTTTCGGAAAAATTAGTAATTAACCGGGAAAAATTCCTCATTTTTTTGGAAAAATTAGTAATGAGTCGAGAAAAATTCCTAATTTTTCGGAAAAATTAGTAATTAGTCGAGAAAAATTCCTAATTTTTCGGAAAAATTAGTAATTAGCCGGAAAAAGTCCTTAATTTTTTCGAAAAATCAGTAATGCTTCTGAAAAATGAGTAGTTAACCGACAAAAACTACTGATTTTTCAGAGAAATGAATGATGCTTATCGGCTAATTACTAATTTTTCGAAATAATTAATAATTAGCCGCCAAAAATTACGAGTTCCTTTCAAAATATATTCCAAATATTATTGTTCCAAATATCATTTATTATTCCATTTATTAATTGCTAATTTTTGCAACACTAGTATTACATTTCATCACAACTCCTCGTTCAAAATTTGTGTCTGTTAATCTATTAATTTACTAATTTTGAGGAATTTTTGAAAACAACAAGTAATTTTTCTCACTAATTACTCATTTTTAAGAGTAATTAGTTATATTTCCTCGCTAATTACTAATTCTTTAGGAAAATTAATATTTTTTACCGACTAATTATTAATTTTCTATGAAAATCAATATTTTTTCTTGGCTAATTACTAATTTTTATGAAAAATCAGTAATATAATTGAAATCGTTGACGAAAAAAATCGATGATGCCGATCACTGGTTAGAACTATGGAATAAAGTCGAAATTATTACTGTTAGCGGTGAAAGAGGATAAAATCAAGGCTTACGCTGGAAAGAACAATTTTCAGGTGATGCAAATTTGCCGGTTTTGAATGTCTGATGAGTTTATTGAAGAGATTGGGAAAATTCCGCTGGAAAATGCTGTTTTTAAATCGATTTTTGCCTACAACTGTACGAGGAAATGTGTAAATACTCCAATTCCGGAAATTTTTCGTCTCTGAATGTTTCAAAACATTCATCATTGACTTAAAAACTCCAAAACGCGTGGAATAATTTTTGTATTCTGATTTAACTAAAAAATTCCTGTTACATTAACAAGGACATAATGGTATTTTATACTAAAAATATAATCTTCAGTAACTCGTGCTAACCGCAATGCACAAGATAGCCAAAAATTCATGAGTTCTGGTTTGTTGGATAGAAAGGTAAGTAGGTGGTGAGGCATTAACATAACTCATTCGTAATATATGTATACATGCATATACTGCATAACTAGGATAGCTTTTTCTGAATCACCAAAAATAATTGGAGAATCGCCCTTGATGACAAATCCATTGAGTTTCATAAAAATCAAATTCATTTGATTGGATGAAATTATTATTTTCGTCAGTTTTACTTATGAAGATATTTAATATTACAGAATAAAAATACACTTTGTTATTCTTCAATATAAGTAAAATTAGATTGATAATAACAATGTCGCTTTTAGGTGGCTTCTATCCAAAGAATTCACCAGCTGACTGAATTTCCAACAGACATGAATTTCTGCATAATTATTATAAGTTTTCCATTTGAAAAAAAAACTATTTTTTCTCTTACATCATAACAATCGAGGGCGTCTACCAGGAGAATTCTAAATTTGGTCACCTTTAAAATGAGGATTGTATTACACTGAGGAAAAAATAATAGTAAAAACAATCAAATATTGATGTCATTGGTTCTTAGAAAATATTTTGTTGAATTAATTGAAAACATTCGTTGAATTTACTGAATTTAGGTAATTCAACCAGTTAATCTGTTTGAATTAGCTAAATTCAATAAATTCAATCAGTTCATCTTTTTGAATTAACTAAATTTAGTAAATTCAATAATTTCTTGAATTATTTGAAAAAAATATTTGCTAAGGACCATTTGCCATAATATTTGATTATTTTTACCCCTATTTTTTTTCTCAGTGTGCACGCATGAAATAGTCTACACAGTAGCAGTACATGGAATATGTACTAATTGTACTTAATTTAATTCCCAAAGGAAGGTTGGCGGAGTCTGAAGAGGCTTATATAGCACTTCATTTGTGTGTAGTTTATAACAACACGGGTGGTTAAGTTGGTTAAGGCACTGATTTGTCATCTGGTGGTCCCGGGTTCGAGACCAACTGATACCCAGTATATACATGACAAAAAAATCCACATACTCCCTTCAAGCGGGTTTGTCGTCAGTACAGCGTAAGCTGGAAGCTAAAGTATGAGTGGTCTACACAGTAGCAGTACATGAAATATGTACTAATTGTACTTTTTTTTTTTTTTTCTAATACGTATCATCATTGGTTGGGCCACTATGAGATCGATTGGTTCTATGCAACCTTCCTATTTTTAAGATTGTATTGTCAGGAAATTTGATGGCAGAATTGAATTTTTATATTGCTGGTATAGTCGGGGAGTGAAAAAAATCATTTTTGGTTCAAAGAAATTTTATAGGGGATTAGCAGCTTGACTCTGACTGAATTGAGAGTAAAGGAATGTAGAAATTTTGGCAATTCCCTTTCTAAGAAAAGCTACAGAAACTTTTATATCTCTCTTCGTTCTTGAGATTTCTGAAGAAAACTGAAAATTGAATTTTTCAATTTTACAAAATTGATATATTTCATATTATTCTTAGCTCTTGAGAAAATAAAATCTCTATGGCATGAAATTCTACATAGTTAATGATTTTCTTCATTTCCACGTTTCCGGAATTATCAGGCTAGCATTGGCTAATAATAGAGCAACGGTAGAGATCAGCGTAATACGATATCTTTTACCGCCAGCTCTCCACCTTTCATCTCTTTCCTAAACGCTTTCCACAAAGTTTTACAATTCTTATTTTATACAGTTCTACTCTTTCATGTAGGGGTTATTTGTGGTATTTTTGCACCTCGTCAACTGAGCTCTGATTATGCAAAGTTTGAAAGTGTGTGTTGATGATTCTACGAGGGAGTTCAGTCAACTTTCTGATCACATCTCTTTCATTTTCATTAGCACTTGAGATATATCTTGTGAATGGATATTGATAAGCTACCATCTAGGAGCTGATAAAGTTGATAGACTCTGGGAATAAAAATAATTTTATTAAATACCTAAGCATTTTGACGTCATTTCAATTTTCCAAATTCTTGAATCTACAGAAATATTGAGGCACAATGAATTGTAAGATATCAGTTTTCAGTAGAAATTACCCACTCAAATGATGGAAAAATACATTGGTTTTCATGTTCAGGATATTCTCGTTTCATAGAATTGATTGAAATCAATCAATGAACTCAACGTCTTCCTGAAGGAACGTATTCCGGAATTTAACTGAAGATCGTCCAGAGAGCTCGATCAATTATAGCCCCAGTCATTCATGAATTCTTATATGAAATTATGATTCTGAAGGAAAGTATAACAGAAGGAAAATTTATAGAATAATATATAATGCAAGAGTTGCAAGTTCGTCATCCGTTTGTACGAATAGAATATACGTTGGGATGAACCATGAACAGTACTACACAGAGAAAAATGTTTTCTTAATTTAAGAATGGCAGGTCACTTAAATTAAGTGACTTTTCTCACTTAAATCAAGTGACTTTTTCTTTCTTAATTTAAGAAAGTAAAACTCACATAAATTAAGTGACTTTTCACACTTAGATCAAGTGACTTTTCTCACTTAAATCAAGTAACTTCTTCTTTCTTAATTTAAGAAAGTAAAAGTCACTTAAATCAAGTGACTTTTTCTTTCTTAATTTAAGAAAGTAAAATTCACTCAAATTAAATGACTTTTCTCACTTAAATCAAGCAACTTTTTCTTTCTTAATTTAAGAAAGTAAAAGTCACTTAAATTAAGTGACTTCTCTCACTTAAATCAAGTGACTTTTTCTTTCTTAATTTAAGAAAGTAAAACTCACTTAAATCAAGTGAGTTTTCTCACATAAATCACGTGAGTTTTCTCACTTAAATCAAGTAAGTTTTCTCACTTAAATCAAGTGACTTTACTTTCTTAATTTAAGTGACCTGCACATTCTTAAATTAAGAAAACATTTTTTTCTGTGTACAGCCACATAATGCGTTGTCGCCCACCCACATACAGCAGTCACAAGTTAAGCTTCATCCCTCTCTCACAAGTCAAATCTCATACAATAGTTACACACGTTGAGGCGTACAACGAGTGTACATCTCTGGCCAACTCATTTCATGATTGAGGTAATTGCCGTTGCTTGTTCTATCACGTTGGTCTCCACTGTTTGCTCTCTGTCAACTACCCTCTCCTCTCACCCTCTTTCTGTATCTGCATAACTCCATCTGTTCAACTCTTGACTGTAAGGAACCAAAGGCCAGTTGTCAATTGCATGTGATCTATTATTTCCCTCAGAACTGCTCAGAAACCATCCAGTTACATTTTATCATTTTTCTTCACCTTTTCAATGGAATATGTACAATAAATATTGTTCGTTCAAGGATTACAATATTATTCTTAGTTTTTCAGAAAAAAAAAAATGATTGAAAAAATTCTTATCACATGAAGTCATTTTGATTTGATTCATGATGGAGAAAAATTATAATAATTATAATACACTTCCGAGCCGAAGTGCAAGTTGTGTCCATCACTCAGTACTATGTGATATAGTAAGCATTGCTATAACATAACAATCATTACTATTTCTTTTCTCTCCGTGTAGGAGTTCCAACCAATATAGTTTACCTATATAGAAACTTGGCAGTTCGAGATTGCCCCGAATTGCGGGCCTATTTCGATTTCGTACATGGGAATTTGACATGGTAATACAGTTCGAAAGGAAAAAAATCGGGTCCAATCAATTTATCCTGATGGGGAAGTGATCAGGGTAGTATTAGGTTCCGCAGATGTCATAAACACCTAATCTATCATTTTGAGCTCCCTGCAGATTCACTATCTTATCCCAAATATCTTTCAATACTTTTCCTATGGAAAGAGCTAATGTAAATTATCAGACTGACTGATATTATAACTGTTAGTATGTCGCAGTCTAGTGATTAGCGTCCAATCAAGTGATTGAAAAATAATTATCCATGGTCAAATCCAATGTACGAATAACATTAGGATGAATAAAGAAAATATTTTTTGTTAGTTAGGTGAATAATCAATATTAACGATTACCCGTTACCTAATATAATTGACATTCGGATACCTAATACTTATAGTATCTAAAACTGAGTTACATTCCGTTACTGATCAGTGACTGATTATCAATCAGTATTACAGATCAGTCACTGATCATAAACGCAAAAAAAATTTCACTCTGGTAAATCTTTCTGCATCAGTCTCCTTGAAATTGTTGCTCCCTACACAGAGAAAAATGTTTTCTTTATTTAAGAATGTGCAGTCACTTAATTTAAGAATGTGCAGGTCACTTAAATTAAGAAAGAAAAAGTCACTTGATTTAAGTGAGAAAAGTCACTTGATTTAAGTAAGAAAAGTCACTTAATTTAAGTGACTTTTACTTTCTTAAATTAAGAAAGAAACAGTTACTTGATTTGAGTGAGAAAAGTCACTTGATTTAAGTGAGAAAAGTCACTTAATTTAAGTGACCTACCATTCTTAAATTAAGTGACTGCACATTCTTAAATTAAGAAAACATTTTTCTCTGTGTATGATGTAAGAATGAGTGACGCAGACGAACTTACTCTGTCGCTTTCCACCATTCTTCCTTACCATCCACTGGAGTTTTCTTACCACAAATTTCCACGTTTGTTCTCTGAAACCATTAGTGCTCGGATGGTCCTACTGTATTTTATCCTTTTAAATGTTATGGTTAAATTGATTTGAATGATTGAAGTGACAAGAGAAATTGACTCTTGCCACTCCTCCATCAACTCACCATTTCTCAATTCCTCCAACCCCCAAGTTACACAGAATAGAGCTGTCATCCAATTTAACATGATATAGTTTCTCTCATTTTATTGCCTTTCTCAAGAGTATTACATGAAATCTAATTGAATCCCTCAGAATAGTTCTTTGAAAATCATTTCGTATGTATTTGAAAAAATGGAACTTTGTCGAATGAAGATACTAAATGTCAAAAGTAGTTAAACAAAAATAGATGCCACCAGGGAGAAAAAAATGAAACATTTTAAATGCCCATTTCTACAATTTCTTCTTCCACTCACGAGGATGCATGAAAGATCGGAAACCATCAAACAATATTGTCACCATCAAAAATAATATTCCCATCATGGTATGAAATGACACATCCTTCAAGGAATCATTAGTGTATGAAGTGTGGAAACGCATTGACAATGCCGCTGACCTCAACAACACAAAACATAATTTCCACAAGTCTTACAATTGTACATCCATCACTCTGTTATATATTCGGGATAATAATACAGTGCCAAGTTTGTAAAACAAAAAATGTATCTAAAAATTCTTCATTGAATCATTGGCATTAAATTTAGCCAAGAAAAACCCGGCACAAGATAGTGTTGCCTCCAAATTTTTTTTTTCCAAAAATAAATTAATAATTCGAGATTATGTGTGCATCTAACCCTAAATACCGCATCTTTTTACAAATGTAATAGAGAGAGGAAAAAAGAAGAGAAACATACCGTGTTTCCCACTTTCTTCTCCATGTTTCTGATCACACGTGCAATACCGCACGCGACACACACACACACATACAACAGACCATGAAAAAAGAAAGAGAAAAAACTTGTATAGTGGCAAAATCCGAAGAGAGAGGCGAGTAAAGATCCAGCAGTTGAGGATAGAGGGGAAGTGAAAAATCTAGAAATAGATATTTGAGCAAGTAACTATTAATAGTAGATGAGTGCGTGCCGCCATAATCTTCATCTCTCTTTTTCTCCCTTCTCTCCTCTGATCCTTCTCTGTTCCGGCCGTTCTTTACAATCAACGTATTCTCACTTTCCAATGTGCCTTAAGCCCTCCACAATGAAGAAAAGGAAAGAGAAAATTCTATTTTTCTTCATCTCAGTTATTTTAATTTCCTAATTTTTTCCTTTCCCTCTAGCCTCCAATCTCAAACATGCTCCCCCCTCTCTTCGCTCTTAAATTTCACGTAATGGTGCGGTCACATGACTTTTTCCGTTTCTCCAGATGGAAAAATGGAAAAAATAACAGCAATTTTCATCCCTTCTTACACCTCCCACTTGACGAAAGGAACATTTAGTACGTGTATTTTTCACAGCTCACTGCAGTAACCTCATACACTCCCTTCCTCCAATTTAACTCTAATCCATTATTCTTCCTCACTCTACTCCACTGACGTTTTCCCCTGAAAGATGCACGTGCCGTGTGCAAACTATGGTATGACTAGGACGAGCTCGCGGGCGTCAAGAGCCATTCGAATCCAGTATTAGTGCGGTGCAGAGTGTTAAGACACGGGTGTTTCTACGCTACACTGAATTTAAACGTACAAAATAATAACAATTTAATTGAAATTCATATTAATTAATTTTGTCCCCTCCCCCAAAAAAACGAGCGATTATATCTAGCGGTGAGTACTGACATTAAGAAAAAAAAACTACTGAAAGTTTAACGTGAAATTAATTTTATTGTCGAATTATTATGATTTTTTTCTCAATTCTTTTCTTCCTTCCTTCGTGGAAGGACAAAATTAAATCTCTTAATCTTTTTATTATTGAGTTAATCACCTGTGAAATAAATAGTACTAAATGATGAAGATACGTGAATAGCTTTCAATTCATCGAGCGCGAAAGCTCTCTATCCTTCTCGTTCTCCGACAACTGAGAGAGAAAATAATATGGTTTTAAGGGGTAGAGGTCGGTATGAGGGGAAACGGAGAGAAATGGCGGTAGTGTCGTCCGGGAAACTGGAGAGCCTCATGCGAACACGGGATTATCTGTAAAAGATAAAGATGGCTCAGGATTTTTGAGGGAGAGGAGGAAGCGAGGAGGAAAATTCTATGTGCGCCCGCGCCGTTGCGAGGACGTTATACCTTCCCTAATACGGCGTCGCCGGGTTGCCGGCCTACGCCTATCATCCTCTCTCTCTTTGAAAACTCACGCACACAGATACAGAACACGCTTCAACTCTTCCTCACTTCTTACTTCTCTCGTCTACATTTAAGTTTTCTCTCGTTGGGTTTCATTCTTTCTTCACTAAGTGAAACTCAGCTTCTCCATATCCCCCATTTCTTAACACTCTTTACACGAGTGTATATTTGTGCTATATCTCGAAATATTCCACGTTACTGTATGAAATAAACTCATACAAATGCAATGTAAGAGACACAGTGATGCTAAAATTGGAACTCATGTTCCATGACAAAATGCCAAATAATCGGTCAATTGTTTACATTTGAAATGTTATTTTTTTTTTTATTTCTTAACATTTTTAGTACTTTTATGAGAGAAAGTCAGGGAATTGTGCAATTTTTTTCTCACTCGGAGGGAATTTTTATTTATTATTCATGGAATTAAAATAATTATTTTCGAGATTGAATAATACTTGGCTTTTCGTCAGCGAGAATATGTGACTTAAATAGAATATTTTTATAAAAAATTTTCAAGTCTGATAATTTTTTGAAATAATTTCACAAATGCTATTTGTTTTTGTTTATTCAGTGTCTTCTCATAATTGGAAAAGAGGGAGAGATTATTAATTGGGGGGGGGGGGGGGGGGGGGGGGGATTGAGCGAATGTGTATTACTTGTTAAAAATATTAATTGGATAATTTTTCGTGTCAATTTTAAAAATACAATTTTCTCTGATTTTTTTATTAATTAATCAAATTCGACTTGATTGGTTATATTCGAGGAAAATTAAGGGATTATTTCAATGAAAAATTTTGATAATCAGGATAATTCTTGTCTATTTGAGTATCGTTAATTTGATTATAAATTATTTTTATAATTATAATTATGACTGAAACGCAGAATAGGAAGACTCACAAGTGTTTCAGAGATTATCTCGTTTTTCCGTTGCTCTCATTTAATCTATACATAGAAAATTTGCTTCGGGCTGATGGATTATACACAACGATAGTTAATCGTATCCCAATTACGGAAATAGAATGACCGCGTAATCATTCAATTATCTGTCACTCAGATGTGGAGAATGATTTCATTTAACTTTCCCAATTTCCCTTCATCAATTATAAGAAAATTTTTTAATGAAATATTTTTCACTTCAATTTGATCTACAGCATAAACATGCCTTTCAAGCCAGTAGAACACCCAAAATGCCCAAAATGCAGCAAATCAGTTTATGCTGCCGAGGAACGTGTCGCTGGCGGACTCAAGTGGCACAAAATGTGCTTCAAGTGCGGTAAGTTATTCATTTCTAGAATTTATTCCACAACGTGAATCATTTTTCAATGAATTAGCAAAAAAAGATGTAAAATAAGTTTAGTTCATTTTTATTCGGAGTTGAAGAGAGATACGAGATTTTCGCGCAATATTTTTCTGCATTGTAGTATAGTAGTCGCCACAAGCTACCGAAAAAGTTGTTATCGAAATTACTCTATCTCTCTTAGATTTTTGAGATATTCAACAAATAGTGAAGGGTCATGAACGAACACATACTTTTGGAATCGAAATAATTGAAAAGTTAATGAACTTATTCTTCCCATTATTGATATTAATTTCGAGGGATTGCTTTTTACTTTAAATTTCGAAGTTGGCGAGTTACACAGAGAAGAATGTTTTCTTAATTTAAGAATGTGCAGTCACTTAATTTAAGAAAGCACAGGTCACTTAAATTAAGAATGAAAAGTCACTTGATTTAAGTGAGTTTTCCTTTCTTAAATTAAGAAAGAAAAATTCACTTGATTTAAGTGAGAAAAATCACTTGATTAAAGTGAGAAAAATCACTTGATTAAAGTGAGGAAAGTCACTTAATTTAAGTGAGTTTTAGTTCCTTAAATTAAGAAAGAAAAAGTCACTTGATTTAAGTGAGAAAAGTCACTTAATTTAAGTGACTTTTACTTTCATAAATCAAGTAAGAAAAAGTTACTTGATTTAAGTGAGAAAAATCACTTGATTAAAGTGAGGAAAGTCACTTAATTTAAGTGAGTTTTCCTCTCTCAAATTAAGAAAGAAAAAGTCACTTGATTTAAGTGAGAAACATCACTTAATTTAAGTGAGTTTTACTTTCTTAAATTAAGAAATAAAAAGTCACTTGATTAAAGTGAGGAAAGTCACTTAATTTAAATGAGTTTTTGTTCCTTAAATTAAGAAAGAAAAAGTTACTTGATTTAAGTGAGAAACGTCACTTAATTTAAGTGAGTTTTACTTTCTTAAATTAAGAAAGAAAAAGTCACTTAATTTAAGTGAGTTTTACTTTCTTAAATTAAGTGACTGCACATTCTTAAATTAAGAAAACATTTTTCTCTGTGTACCCTTAAATATTTACAGTGATAAATTTCTCTTTCGAAGAAAAAAAAAGTTTTGTTTTTCAAATATTTATCATAGATGAATATATTTTTCAAGAAATATGATATTGCAGGTCTCTGCAGCAAGCTCCTTGACTCAACAAATTGCTCTGAGCACGAGGGTGAGCTGTTCTGTAAAGTCTGCCACGCCCGGAAATTCGGACCCAAGGGCTATGGTTTTGGTGGTGGCGCAGGCTGCCTGTCCATGGATCAGGGCGAGCACCTGCAGAGAGAGTGAGTGCAGCAAGGATGTCGCACCCATTGCGTCCCGAACCCCCTTCTCAACCCGCCCACCCCTTCAACCCATTTGTTTCTTTATCCCCTCTAATTTTTGATTAAAAAAAATGATTTACATTATTAAAAAATGAAAAAAATCAAACAATTACAAAAAAAAAAAGATCACTGTAAATATCCTCGTCGCGATGTAATCAAATCATGACTTTATTCAATTTAAGAAAACTCACATTACATGTCTTTCTATTCGTTTGATTTTCAAATCAAAAACAAAACTACCAAAAAGATAAATCTTTAAATACGTGCAAGTTTATTTGAAGCTGAGCTTAATGCCAACCGACGGAGCCCGAGAGACGCGCATAAAGCACCGTGTGTTTTTTTTTTCCCAAGTTTATTCAATGATTAATTAAATGTTAATGACAAAATATTAATGAAAATTCATCAATTAATTAGAAAAAAATCATCACGTTTCACTGGTTCCCATCGGCCGGTTGTAAACTCAATCACGACGAGCATCTTAACTCCTTCCCCTCTCCCCTTCCTAATTTATTTTAATTATTGATAATTCATCATGAGATAAGGAAAAAAATTTCCGGGAATTAACAAACCAAAAAAAACCTGTTTTTCTAACATCATTAGATAAACTGTTGAACCCTCCCACCAAGTCTCTTCCCCCCTTTTTTTTTCATTCATATTTTCTTTCTCCAATCAAATGCCAGTACAGAATGTCGCATGGGACAACTGACCACTTTAATTGATAATTAATTCATTTAAAGTTGAAAAAAAAATGAACGTCAATATCTCAATTAATTATGATGAATCTAGTCAGGTTATCGTGAGCCTATTTTGATTGTTTCGTTTTTATGATTAATGTCCTTTGCCCTTATCTTTTTTGTAGAACATTTCCACTGTATTTCACTCCCCCCATTGAAGTCTGTTACGTAATATAATATTTCTTTTTTCTCACGTACACATGAATTTTAATTACTCCAAATCTACATTTATCTTTATTTTCGCGAAAAAAAATTCTCAACATAAAATTAATTAATTTTCCAACGTAAATTTTTTGATAACCATTCTACACTATACACAAACACAAACACGAAAATAGCTAAGAAATAAAACAAAGAGTCTACGAAACAATTCTAGTTTTTAGGATCATTTGTACCATCTGTATTCAAGACAAAATTAAAACGAAAAAAAAAAAGAAGTTATTATGGTTTTAAAATTACGAAAAAAGTAAAAAAATTACCTAAAAATATTTATTGTGAGATATATTATAATTATCTCCAATTAATAAATAACACTGTGATTGTGAATGATCTTTTCCATTCTCTATAATTTTTTTCTTCCTCATTTCCAAACGAATTTTTTATCATTCATAAGAGAAAAACAAGTTTCTGATCATTACTCTCAAAAGAAGTAAATCAAGGAATGACCGAAAAAAAAAAAAAAAACTCTATATGAATGCAAACAAAAGAAAAGTATGCCTTCACACCCACCCCCGCCAGCTCCGCCGAGTTCGAGCCACCCGGAGGCCCATTGATAAATCCGAATCACACGCACACACACGAATTCGTGAATATGATGGTGAGCACCGAGAAAAATAATTGCCAATTCCGCGTGATTAAAGCTTACCCGCGTATAAATTATCCTGCACGGCCTTTGATTCGTCTATCTTTTCACTCAGAAGAAAAACAAGAAAAAATGCATAAAAACTCTCTATTTCTCTTTGTTTTTCAAATTCAATCAATTTGTTCATATTTTTAAAAAAATTTCACATTGGAACAATCATTTTATTCAGAAATGAAATTATAAAATACAACTCTGAAAATACAACACCTAATTAATATATAAATATTTTAAAAATTAGCAGAATCAGAAAATTAAATCCCTGAAATTTTTTTTGTGGAGTATTTAAAGTTCTGCAAAAAGGTCTCAAAAATTTTTATGAATCCAAGAGTTTCTGAAATATTTATAAGATAATTACAATTGAAATTTTCAGAGTTATGAAATTTTATCAAATCACCACGGTGCTTAGATTTTAACATGAAATTTTTTTTTCCGCAAACCTTCTTTGATTATTTAACAATACTAATCAATTGTTCTAATCCAACTAACAAGCCAATGTCTTAATGACCCAACCAAGCCGGTCCAGCCCGCAAAAGCCTCGCCTTACTCGTGAATTTTATTATTCAATTATTTATCCAATTGAAATAATTTATTCAAAAAATGTTGAAACTCATTGAAAATTTTGACCAGTGTGTTTAAGTATCTAGTCCCCTTCATTCAGAACCTTTCTATCATTATTCATATTTCTTTTTTCAACATTTTATTGCACTACCCTAGTTATATAGATATGACTGTTCCGCTTTCTATCATAAGACCCATTTCCAAATTTCTATAACTTTCAGAGCAAAATTCAAAATAGTAAAAAACAAGAATCAGAACAAAGTATAATTTGAAAAAAAAAAAAATCAATTATGTCATTGTGCTTCTTGGCTCTCCTCTCGGGGCTCGGCGGAAGCGACTTGCGTGGTCGGGGTTACTAACAATAGCTAACCCAATACTCGCTTAACACAAATTTTCATTTGTTGATATGCGAGTTTATTCATTGAATCAAACCTGTGACCGCAGAATTTTGCACTAACATTCAACGTGTCAATGAACTCAATGACAAGAAGATCAAATAAAAAATAATCAGTGATGAAAAACAACACAGAAAAAAATGATTTCTTAATTTAAGAATGTGCAGGTCACTTAAATTAAGAAAGAAAAGTCACTTGATTTGAGTGAGAAAACTCACTCAATTTAAATGACTTTTACTTTCTTAAATTAAGAAAGAAATAGTCACTTGATCTAAGTGAGGAAAGTCACTTGATTTAAGTGAGTTTTACTTTCTTAAATTAAGAAAGAAAAAGTCACTTGATTTAAGTGAGAAAAGTCACTTAATTTAAGTGAGTTTTACTTTCTTAAATTAAGAAAGAAAAGTCACTTGTTTTAAGTGAGTTTCACTTTCTTAAATTAAGAAAGAAAAAGTCACTTGTTTTAAGTGAGAAAACTCACTTAATTTAAATGACTTTTACTTTCTTAAATTAAGAAAAAAATAGTTACTTGATTTAAGTGAGAAAAGTCACTTAATTTAAGTGACTTTTACTTTCTTGAATTAAGGAAGAAAAAGTCACTTAATTTAAATGACTTTTACTTTCTTAAATTAAGAAAGAAAAAATCACTTGATTTAAGTGAGAAAACTCACTTAATTTAAATGACTTTTACTTTCTTAAATTAAGAAAAAAATAGTTACTTGATTTAAGTGAGAAAAGTCACTTAATTTAAGTGACTTTTACTTTCTTAATATAAGAAAGAAAAAGTCACTTGATTCAAGTGAAAAAAGTCACTTAATTTAAGTGACTTTTACTTTCTTAAATTAAAAAAGAAATAGTTACTTAAATCAAGTGAGAAAAGTCACTTAATTTAAGAATGGCAGGTCACTTAAATTAAGTGACTGCACATTCTTAATTTAAGAAAACATTTTTCTCTGTGAAGGATTCTATTATTACACACCATCAAATTATCACTGATGTCACTTCAATTTTCTGTGTGTCTCTTTTGTTGAGTTTTATTGCAAGATTCACGGTTACAATTGTTCCCTCTATGTGTCTCCTAAATTTTCCTCCCATTTTATTGTGCATTAATTGCGCCGAGTGCGCACGTTCATCATTTTCTGTCTCGAAATCACTTTTTTTTGTCCCTCTGTTTTTTTTTCTTTGTGGTATTTATTTGACTTTACCTCCGTTTTGTTTCAATGTCCATCCGATTTGTATTTATGTGTTTTTTTTTTCATTATTTATTGTAACTGTGTTGCTTCCATTCTTCTCTATCTCTATCTCTGTTATGATAGCGAAAACGCAATAATTTACATGAACGAAAAAACTGCTTCACTTTTTTTGACCGTTTTTTGCCGTGATTCCTTTTTTTTATTCAATGATTTGCGCAGAATGTTTGAATGAATGTTCTGTCTTTTTTCCAACGATTTTTAGTGAGCTTCAGAGAGGATCCAGTGCAGTTATGGAGTCACGGGCTATTGCCAAAGCTCCAGAGGGTGAAGGATGTCCCAGGTGTGGTGGATTCGTCTACGCTGCTGAGCAAATGCTCGCGAGAGGCAGAGTGAGTATTCATGCTAAGAATCTAATTTTTTTTTTCTCAATTATTATATAATGAAGAAATGAGGATTTCTATGATATTATTTCCAATTTAAAGAATGTCATCATCATTTATCTTGAAAAAAAAGTGATAGATGGAAAAACCTCCTTTATTATCGAAGTCGATTTGATATTATTGACTTTCGCCATCACATTCTCTGAAATGATGAGAAAGACGAGAATTAAGGTAGAATCCCAGAGTAGAAACGAGTCCGATTGAACATCTACACAGAGAAAAATGTTTTCTTAATTTAAGAATGTGCAGTCACTTAATTTAAGAATGGCAAGTCACTTAAATTAAGTGACTTTTCTCTCTTAGATCAAGTGACTTTTCTTAGTTAAATGAAGTAACTTTTTCTTTCTTAATTTAAGAAAGTAAAAGTCACTTAAATTAAGTGACTTTTCTCACTTAAATCAAGTGACTTTTTCTTTCTTAATTTAAGGAAATGAAATTCACTTAAATCAAGTGAGTTTTCTCACTTAAATCAAGTGACTTTACTTTCTTAATTTAAGTGACCTGC
The DNA here is from genome assembly GCA_963921955.1 of Aleiodes alternator. NCBI lineage: Eukaryota > Metazoa > Arthropoda > Insecta > Hymenoptera > Braconidae > Aleiodes > Aleiodes alternator. Next base: position 10,183,600 of record OY998109.1, on the reverse strand, counting down.
ACATTCTTAAATTAAGTGACTGTACATTCTTAAATTAAGAAAACATTTTTCTCTGTGTAGAATGATGTGTTTTTCATTGATCGGGGACTATGATAGCAATTGGGATTAATCACGAAAAAAAAAATCAAAAAAATTTCCAAGCTAATTTTCTAATTTCATGCAATTAATATCAAATTTTATTGGATTTTTCAATATTGATTTGAGTCACTTTCTCTAGTACTTCATGCCTACCAGACGTAAAGCTAAGGAAAAATTATCTTATATATATTATTAATTTTTATAAATTTTTTTAACAATTTTTCCCATGCCAGCCTCATAATGTGGTGAACGAAGGGGCATTTCGGGTACCTTCGACTGTTTTCGATGCATGAGCCATTGGTCATTTTACACTTGGCTTTGAATTGAAATATATCGAAAATAGGCAAAATTTATCGAGACATGCTGCGAATGGAATTTAGAGGGAGGAACGAAAAATATAAGCAAAACACCGTCTTTCTCCGATCAGTAGCTTCCAAGATATCAATTTTTTAATGAGTAGTTCAGAAACAATGGACGAGACCCGATGGAAAATAAATAGGCGCTCAGGCGTCCTTTCTGAATTCTTCATCGAAAAGATAATATCTCAATAACTACGAGTCGTAGAAAAATGGAGTTTTACTTATTTTAATCGTTAATCTTCCCTCTAAATTTCATTTACAGCATGTCTCGATAGCTTTTGAGTAGTTTCCGAGACATTTCGATCCAAAGCCACGTGTAAAATGGCTATTTTTTTAAGAAATAAAAATTATGATGTGCAGCATGGGAATTTTTCGGTCATGCTTCATGAAAACACCTCCTTTAAATGACAATTTTCCGACTCAGAAGCAAATCGCATCCCGTTTATGGAGCGGCATGGTAATTTTTTAAAAAATCATTTAGAAAAATTCAGACATTTTTCTCTCCGTGTAGCTTCGAATATTTGAAGGAGCAATAAGAGATAATATCATATGAATCTTCATTAATTGATGAAAATGTTATAAGAATAGACTCATACAGTGGTGATTCCTTAATTTGGATCATGTAGGGATATGATTTTTTTGAGAAATACATAGAGAGATCTCCTTATCTGCTGTTGTAAGAAAAGGAGACAGCCCTCTCTAACAGTCACGGTGCTTCGGGTCCAATTAAGTTGAATCGTACTCGCGTTGATGAGAGTAATACTACAATAAGCATAAGCTCAATTCTTTGCATCGCAAGCTCTATAGACCCTCTCTGGGAATAGTTCATACTTCATATACATATCACAAATATACTTCCAAGTATACGGAAAATATGATAAAAAATTGAACTAAACGTTATTCAATGTACGAATATTTATAGATAATTTCTATATATTTGTACATAGGGGAAGGTGGGGCAAAATAGACATCAGGGGTAAAATGGACACATCAAAATTTTTAGGCAAATATCATGGGAAACTCTTGAAATTGATAGAAATATTGGCGGTAGATGGTTTTTGATTATTTCATTGCAAAGCTGAGGAAATTTTAGGCAGGAAACAAGTACTGGAGTTAATTTTTTTGAATTTTTTGCGATTTTGACTTTTTTGAGCGTTTTAGAGGGGTAAAACTCTTCCTTTCTTTGAAAATTTTCAGTTTTTTGAGAATATCTCCGGTTCTATTGGTCGTAGCGTAAAAATTCCGATGGGAGGTGAAAGGTGAGATCATTTACCATCGATTCATGGAGTTTTCAGTTTAAAAATATCTATTTTCAAGCTATTTATGGGCATTTTTATGAAACAGTTTTGTGAAACCGTTTTGGGCCTATAACTATCCCAAAAATTGATATTTTTGAATTCAAAACCCCATAAATCGATGGGAAATGAGCTCACCTCTCATTTGAGATCAACCCCGAATTGCTGAGACTAATAGAACTCGAGATATTTGCAAAAAACTGAAAATTTTCAAAAAAAGGATGGTTTACCCCTTAAAAATGCCGAAAAATGTCAAATTTTCAAAAAAATCGAAAAAAATACATCCGACACTCGTTTCCCGGGTGAAATTTCCTCAGTTTTTCAATAGAATCAACAAAAAAAATCCATCTCTAACCGTTTCATTACAGTGTCCATTTTGCCCCACTCTCCCCTATATTTCTTTTTCATAGAGGAAATATAAACTATTTTCATAATCTACTCATTGTTAGACTATTGTCTATTTTTTGAGACTGTAGGTCCAGACGAAAAAATTACCCACTAATGTAAAACTCGTTGGAGCATTTTCATAAGCTTTTTCGGATTTTTTCGCGAAGTCCTTGACTCCGACAAATAATGGTGAGTATATAGAATATATAGCCTATTTTCATGTGGCCGATGGTCTGGCAAAAAGAAATCTGCGATTATTTTTGTATAATTAAGACAAAGGCAAAGATCGAGTTATGCGATATTGAAGTTTGCATCCATTGTAGTATCAAGTTTTTTATATTTTGGTGTACTGGAGAATAGCCCTATCGCACACTGAATACGTATTGTGGAAAGGGGAACAAGGAATAAACACAAAAAATTAAGAAATCACCACTGTATCACTTTAAGTTCCTTCAAAGCCGAAACCATAAACTAAAAATAAAATTAATTGGAGAATCAATTCTCAAAAAAATCTATCACAATGAATGAACGGTGCAACGAGAAGTTAAAAATTGTTATTACCCTTGCAAAAACCCAACGTACATTATCGTCTCGTGAATTCTTATGACCAGGGTTACCATAAGGCATGCTTCAAGTGCAAAATTTGTGGCCGGAGCCTGGACTCTACGCTCCATTGCGATGGTCCTGATCGTGAAATATACTGCCGAGGTATCATTCGATGAAAAACAAGTCAAATGAAAACAAGAAAAAACCGAAAAAGGCCCTTTGAGTTTTTCTTCACAATCACCGTTTAATGTTTTTTGCGTGTTTTTTTTATTGTCCCCCTCCATCCTGTCTTCTGTTGATAATTCTTTTATGCTCTCTCTAAAATCGAACTGTTCTTCGTTATGATCAATGGAAACTTAACGCGTGCACTGAGAAAACGATTTGTTTGTCTGCAACTTCTGCAGCTTCGTTAACTATTAAATAATATTAGCTGGGGTGGTAACGAGACTACACAGAGAAAAATGTTTTCTTAATTTAAGATTGCGCAGTCACTTGATTTGAGAATGTGCAGGTCACTTAAATTAAGAAAGTAAATTCACTTGATTTAAGTGAGGAAACTCACTTGATTTAAGTGAGTTTTACTTTCTTAAATTAAGAAAGAAAAAGTCACTTGATTTAAGTGAGTTTTACTTTCTTAAATTAAGAAAGGAAAAGTCACTTGATTTAAGTGAGTTTCACTTTCTTAAATTAAGAAAGAAAAAGTCACTTGATTCAAGTGACAAAAGTCACTTGATCTAAGTGAGAAAAGTCACTTAATTTAAGTGAGTTTTACTTTCTTAAATTAAGAAAGGAAAAGTCACTTGATTTAAGTGAGAAAAGTCACTTGATCTAAGTGAGAAAAGTCACTTAATTTAAGTGAGTTTTACTGTCTTGAATTAAGAAATAAAAAGTCACTTGATTTAAGTGAGTTTTACTTTCTTAAATTAAGAAAGAAAAAGTCGCTTGATTCAAGTGAGAAAAGTCACTTAATCTAAGTGAGAAAAGTCACTTAATTTAAGTGAGTTTTACTTTCTTAAATTAAGAAATAAAAAGTCACTCGATTTAAGTGAGAAAAGTCACTTGATCTAAGTGAAAAAAGTCACTTAATTTAAGTGAGTTTTACTGTCTTAAATTAAGAAATAAAAAGTCACTTGATTTAAGTGAGTTTTACTTTCTTAAATTAAAAAAGGAAAAGTCACTTGATTTAAGTGAGAAAAGTCACTTAATTTAAGTGACCTGCCATTCTTAAATTAAGTGACTGCACATTCTTAAATTAAGAAAACATTTTTCTCTGTGTAATATTCGTTAATATTCAACCAAGGGCTAGTTCAGAGGGTTTCTGTTGAGACAAATGGACCATTAGTTAATAGTTAACTACAGTGCTGTTGGGTCAACCGGCGCATGTATTTTAGGACACATAATATTTGCTGAATATAATAAATTACGATTTTGATACAAACGGGTGAAGTTTTGCAGTTCAACTCAACCCGTGAGTTAACTGTTAACGAATCGTCCTCTCAGTGTAATCCCCAAAATGGAAATTATCGTGACTAACAAATTATAGGGAAAATCTTTCAGAAAAATAATGAAAAAATACCAAAATCCTTCCTTTGTGTTTGGTAAACAGCAATGGCACAGAGAATGCTTTAAATGTGGCTACTGCTCCAAGAGATTAGACTCCGTCAACTGCTGTGAGGGGCCAGACAAGGACATTTACTGCAAAGGTAAAAATAGATTAGATCCAAGAACAAATTAAAAAAATTGATGGTACGACACAGAGAGAAGAAAAGTTCACTGATTCTCGTGCTGTTTTTTTTTTTTTTTGATAACCAGTCGAATTGTTCTAGTAAAGAAGATCCTGGTGAAGTTAAGCCTTGTTTCTTAATTCTTGAAGAAAACTGTCAAGAAAGCTTTTTTGCAAAGAATTTTATCAGCTACTCAAAACATCTCTAAAAGAATCCTCCAGTTTTGATGAAAGGAGACAGGATCTTTTTTCCGAGGATCTATTGACGTTGAACCGTTTTTTATTCTCTATTTCTAGGAAATTATTGAAACATTGAAACGCGAAAATATCATCCGGGTAAATTCAATCCAAAATTCGATCGGAAATATTGAATACGAAAATAATCCAACATCCGAAGATAGGATAAACGAATAGCTAGAGCATCTCCGTCATTCAGTTAATTTTGTGTCTTCAAATGATAATAATTCAATCAAAATTTCGAGCATCATTGGATTTTACATTAGTCACTCTAATTGTCGGTGAAACTGGTAAATCGGGTTACCGAAAAATAATCGTTATTTAATCTAATATATTCCTTAATTTCATTTGATTCAATCCAATTAATTACAATTCGCACATTTGAAGGAGAAAATTGAAAATTTTCTACGTTCACTCTAGATACCACAATTCATTAAAATTTAAAAAAAAAACCAATCAGTTTTATCGCCATTTACATTTCATCCACTGGAATCATTGATTTTCGACAGAAATAGTACACATTTTTTTCGATATATGGAGGATTAAAAGGCAGATTAATATGAACAAAAATTACGTGTCGTAGCTTCATTGAAAAACATTCACAATGAAACAGTAGGGAATTTGCATAAGTGATAGTCTGCAAAAAATGACGAAGAAGGTTTTTACGAAGAATTCTTGTATCTTACTTATAATTCGAGAAATCAAGTTTCTCGCCGATATCAATTTTCGTTGAATATCTTGAAATCCGCGTGAAATAGGGAAATTTCGCAAGGACTTGATTTATAGAAAAAGTGAGAGCTATCGTATGATTAAAAATTTTCAATATTTTTTCTTCCTGCTGAAAATTATTTGTTTTCATCATTCGAACGAAAATGAACGAAATCGAAAATTTCCACCAGAAAATAAATGGAATAACATGGAATGCCTCAGAATGATTTCTTTTCGTCTCACTGTCCTATTTTCCTTCAATATCCACTGTTCTTGAATTTTCAATTTCCTAATGACTGTGAATAAAGAAGTCTCTGCTGAAATCCCTCTATTTTCCATAGATTTCAAGATATTCATGACCGAATGAGTGAAGAAATACGCAGAGGAAAATGTTTTCTTAATTTAAGAATGTGCAGTCACTTAATTTAAGTGACCTGCCATTCTTAAATTAAGTGACTTTTCTCACTTACATCAAGTGACTTTTTCTTTCTTAATTTAAAAAAGTAAAACTCACTTAAATTAAGTGACATTTCTCACTTAAATCAAGTGACTTTTCTCACTTAAATCAAGTAACTATTTCTTTCTTAATTTAAGAAAGTAAAAATCACTTAAATTAAGTGACTTTTCTCACTTAAATCAAGTGACTTTTTCTTTCTGAATTTAAGAAAGCAAAACTCACTTAAATTAAGTGACATTTCTCACTTAAATCAAGTGACTTTTCTCACTTAAATCAAGTAACTATTTCTTTCTTGATTTAAGAAAGTAAAACTCACTTAAATTAAGTGACTTTTCTCACTTAAATCAAGTGATTTTTTCTTTCTGAATTTAAGAAAGTAAAACTCACTTAAATTAAGTGACTTTTCTCACTTAAATCAAGTGACTTTTTCTTTCTGAATTTAAGAAAGTAAAACTCACTTAAATCAAGTGAGTTTTCTCACTTAAATCAAGTGACTTTTCTTTCTTAATTTAAGTGACCTGGACATTCTTAAATTAAGTGACTGCACATTCTTAAATTGAGAAAACATTTTTCTCTACGTAATGAACAAATCACTACATAACACTTAATCCAAGATTAACTCATGTTTTTCCCAGTCTGCTATAGCAAGAAGTTCGGACCGAAGGGTTACGGTTATGGCCAGGGTGGTGGTGCCCTCCAGAGTGACTGCTACGCCAATGGGTGGGTTCTTTTTGAATAACAAAAGTCACTATAACTCGTGTTTACTTCTTCTTCTTCTTTTTTTTGCTTCTTCTTCTTATTTTCATTCTCTGTCCAATTGATCTAAAACCGAACGAAAACAGGAATCCTAGAAATCGATTTTTCCTTCCATTAGAACTGAAAAGCAAAAAAAAATCCAAGGGCATACAAAAATTCCCGCCTTGGCTTCCTATACTTGCCACTTAATATTAATTCATATATGAATATTTTTTTTCAATTAATTCATTTAAAAAAAAGAACACATTATGCGCTTCTCTGCTTAACAGCTTGCTATCCGAAGAAATTTGGTCCGCGAGGCATTGGACATGCTGGAATTATGTGGATCGGCTTGCAGAGCGATATTGAGGACGAAGGGTACGCGCGTCCTTAGCTGAATGAAAATGAATGTTAGAATGGAATTAGGCAATATTTTTTCCATGTTAAAACTTGTGTTGTCCATTATCATTCTTTTTTAATTTAATGATAGAGGCCAAAAAAGTCATCGATTATTTTGATCTCGATGTTGATGAAATTTTGAATTGAGTTGGTGACATTTTTGGTTGATAACAGATACTGATTGTGCATAACAGCTTCATGCTACTACAGATTCTATCGCACCGTAAACATTTCCTGCCTGACTCATCATTCTTTATCCAACCTTTGTGCTCCTGACATATTGAAAATATTCAGCTCATTTCTCTACATAATAAATTCGCTGAGATTTGAGTTACATCTATTTTCTAATTGTTTTTCAGTGCATGATGAATTATTTTAACTGAAATTGAAGTGATATTGACATCAAAAACTCAGTGACTAACTCTGAGTTATCATGGTGAAAGCTTCGTAGTGAAGAGGCAAATGAAAAGGTATTAACCTCTGAATCGAACGTATTCATACACTCTCTTCTTAAATTTCGATGATTTGAATTTGTTATCGCATTGAGCCATAGGTTTTTTACAAAAAAAAAAAAAAAGAATGAACGAAAAATTTTTTCTTCAGCTCAATTTTCAGACATATCTCGATATCTGAGAGAGATAGAAGAATTTTTGTAAAGCTTGTTTCTGTATAGAGGTATGAAAGCTAGACAATAAAGGGAAATCAGAGATACAGAAGAAGTGATTATAAAAATTTTACAATCTCTGCGAGGCCCTGAGATATTTCCCGAAAACTTTTTATCGCTACACTACAAAATTTGATTCATGACTTGAGAAGAAAAAATTCACGAATATTTTCATCTCAATGCAATGAATTGAATAGCTTCATCCTGATAGCCACATTGATAAGGAAAATCGTTTTCCTATTTGCTTGGATTTTTGTTTGTCATTCTATTGATTTTACCCATTGAATCTTAAATAATAAAGCACTCTTCCAAACAGCGATGCTGCTCCCCGTGCCACCGTGATAGACACGGCTGCAATCCAAGCACCACCTGGTAAAGGTTGTCCCCGTTGTGGTGGAGTTGTATTTGCTGCCGAACAAGTACTGGCTAAAGGACGTGAGTGGCACAGGAAGTGTTTCAAGTGTCATGATTGTACAAAAACACTTGATTCGATAATTGCATGTGACGGACCTGATAAGGACGTTTACTGCAAGACATGCTATGGCAAAAAATGGGGACCACATGGTTATGGATTCGCCTGTGGCTCTGGATTCCTACAGACGGATGGACTCACGTAAGAAGATCTTTTATTCTCACTAAAAAACAAAAAAGCCTTAACTTTTAATATGTTTGGCTTCCGGATGGATGCCGCGTTTGGTTTCAGCGTTGCGCCGACGTTGCATTGACCAGCTGATCAATTAAAAACTCCTGATTGGCTCTACCCCCACCCCTACCTACCCCCTTCCCTCCAGAAGGGGTATATAAGGACTACCCATTGACCATGGAGCTCAGAATCGGAAGCTCATAGCCCTGAAGATGCAAACTGCAACGTTTGCGAAACGTCGGCGCAACGCTGAAACCAAACGCGGCATCCATCCGGAAGCCAAACATATTAAAAATGACAATGACCGCGAAAGCCTAAAAACTGAGCCTTAACTTTTCTTACGGGGATTATAAAGGAAATCAATAAATATGAGATGGCAGCAGTTTCTTTCGAAAATTTCGAAATCTATAGTGGTTAGATCTTTTTCCATAATTACTTTTTTTTTTGTACCTGAAGAGTGAAATATGCAAAATATCTAGTTGAAGCTGCGAAACATTGGTATCATGATAAAAGTTACTTTTTGTCTAATAGATTTTGAAATATTCTTTAAGAAAACTGAAAATTAAAAAAAATAGGCATTAATTTCTCAACTCCATGGATTACGTTTAAGGTAATCTTATTGGTTCTGGCAATCTATTTTTCCTTTTCAATTTTTGTCGCGTTCGACAGAATGGCATGAGGAGATTTTTTCAAAATTCAGTTTATCCCATGTTACCGGACAAATAAGGCTAAAATTAATTTCTGAGGAAAATTAAATTAACATTAGAATTAGGCATTCAGCTCATTCCAAATATAATCAATTGAATAGTCTTGAAGATATAGCTTGCATTTCAGATGTTTCTATGCTAGTATCCAAAGAACTACCGGACCGATTCTGCTCAGTTTCAATACCAAGCTTTGTGCTCATAGGATGTATAACCTTACAAAATTTGAGGTCTCTAGCTCAATTATTTATTAAGTTATAGAAGAATCAAGATTTCTACAAAAAATTTCTCAAAAGTTTTATACTGAATAAACTAAGAAACTGAGCTCTTATTACCCCAGGGATCAAAAATGCAGGTCATAAACACGCATCTCTTCGCTGAGAGTGGACGCTGTAATTTCATTTTTCATCGAGAAAAGTCGAAAAACAATATTTCGATATTTTTATTTTTCTCAAGAACTATTCGGCCGATTCAGCTGAAATTTCCGTGAGAGGTTAAGGCACGCATGGCAAACATATGGTAACATTTTCAGATCGTTAGCTAGTCCCGTTTCAGAGTAAAGCGGAGAATACGTCATCACACACACACACACACACTTACATACATCTCGGCCTTTTATATTTGCTTCCCTTCCCCACCTCCACTTGCAATTCCCCTTGCGACTCCATGAATCGACTTCTATTACTGCACTGCATTTGCCGTGAACCAAGGAAACCCATGAAATTGCTCTTTTTCGTTAAAAATTTCTAGAATCAATGGTTGCGGGTTCGAATCCAAGCTGGAGCAACTTTTTTTTCCATATTAATTTTTTCTTCAATGTTATCTGAACTGATTTATCTCGTAAAAGCCTTATAATCGAATAATCATCAATGTTTAACAATTATTTGAACATTTTACAGCCCCATTAATGGTTCACTCTTAGTACAGCCTCAGATCTGAGTGTTGGGGAACGCCTCAGTTCCGAAGCTTGGGGTGATCTTTATCATACTGAGGCTCATACAAGCTTGTCGCAGCCTTGCTATCTGAGCCTCAGACTAGTCAGCCTCAGCCTTGGGCAAAGGCTAGCCAGAGCTTGTCCCGATCGTCAATTCCTACCTGGGTTCAGTCATTTTTCATCAGAACTTTCTTCCATGTAGATTTTACAAGACAATTCTGCAAGAAACAGAAGGCTTGATACTCCTAGTATACATTTGCCAAGTTGACTGGAGCAAGATCAAGTACTTAGTTGTAGCTCAGGAATCAGTACCTGCTCACTTGACTTATTTGTATATTTATATTTATCAATTATCCATGGATATAGATATGCAGATGCGCCAGTTAGCAGCTTTCGGAAACTTGACCTTGCTGGATATGCGATAAAACCTAAATATGCGAAAAAACTAACTCCCTATTCTCCATTTTCTCAGAATATGGTTCAACGCAGTCATCTCATAACAGCCAACAAACAGTTACAAAAAAGTTCATTACCAAAATTACTCAATCTTCTTCAGATTTTCAAAAATGTCGTAAAAAAACGTTACAGAATGAAATTAGCTCGTTTTAAAATTCTCGCTTCTGACATTGAGATTTAATGAGATTTATTCATCAATAGGGAAGATCAGATATCAGCATCAAGGCCTTTTGCCAATCCGGACACAACATCGATAAAAGCCCCAGCTGGACAGGGCTGTCCACGCTGTGGTGGTATGGTTTTTGCAGCTGAACAGCAACTTGCGAAAGGGACAATGTGGCACAAGAAATGCTTCAATTGCGCTGAATGTCATCGGCCACTTGATTCGATGCTAGCTTGCGATGGACCTGATAAAGAAATTCACTGCCGTCCATGTTATGGTAAACTATTTGGACCAAAGGGTTTTGGCTTTGGACACACTCCAACTCTTGTCTCTACGAATGGAGATCACGCACCATCATAGTGAGTAACGAAATTATTCAGATTTTCGTAGAAGAAACGTTTTCAATTATTTTTTTGTCATCGTAAAAAATGATGATAGAAGACTTCGTTCAAATAACGGTAGAAAAGGAGGTGCAGTCTTTCCCGCATGCCAGCCGCCCTCATATTCAGTTCGAATCACAATCTTGCACGCAGGAGAGACTGCACTGTCTTTCCTTTTCCGTATGTTACACACTATTTCATTCCAGAAAATTTGAAGTAAAGTCAAAAGTCGTGTACCTCATCGAATAAATGTTTTCATTCAATTGCAGCATCGATTCCAAGCCTCAGCTTGGTACAAGAAGCACAGATGGACACGGTTGTTCGAGATGTGGTTATCCAGTTTATGCTGCCGAGCAAATGATCTCAAAAAATCGTGTATGGCACAAACGTTGCTTCAGCTGTGGCTCATGTCATCGTTCATTAGATTCAACGAATCTAAATGATGCACCTGATGGTGATATTTATTGTCGCGGCTGCTACGGAAGGAACTTTGGACCACGCGGAGTTGGTTTCGGCATGGGAGCTGGTACCCTAACGATGGCTTAATTATTCCCATAAAAATTAAATTAAAAAAAAAAATCCTCTAATTTCCTGATCCTTTCTTTTCTTTTCAATTTCATTATTTTCTTTTTCTTCTTCATTTCATTTTTCCTCAATATTTCCGTAAATTTGAGTGAACGTTTTACTACGCGATGAACATAGACGATGAAGGAATATAATTCGCAGAATGAACTCGCTGTGTGCACCGATGGATTCGATAAGCGAGACGAATTTTTAATGCAAATCGATTATTATGAAGGAAGTGCAAAAATAATTAAAATAATAGAATAATAATGCTAAATGATATCTTGTTATCGACATGAATATCATTATCTCTTATCATTAAGATTTGATTTACGATGAACCGAGATAACGTTATTGGTTTAACAAACAATTTTGTCACAAGTATGAAAGAATTATTCGTTTTTCTTTTTCTTTTCTCTCGTTTTGTTTTTTATTTCTGTGACAAAATAGTTTGTCAATTTGTTAATGAAGAAGCACGAACGAATATACACCTGATTCAAGGATGTGGCGAACAACGATTTATTTTTTACAACATGTCAACAAAAAAAAAAAAAAAAATGATTATTCTCATTCTAATCAAACGAAGAAATTCAAAGTGTTTAATTTAAATTGTTAAATCATTTAACTGGATGTTTCTGATAATATTTCCAATGAAACATGATTTCTTCACTTGATTTTGTGTGGTAATCATTGAAAACGAATTATGAATACTCCAAATTATATCATCGAAATCTTAATCGTGTAATAACGAAGAGTCAGATGATTATTTCCACGAAAATATATGAATGAAAAAATGGAAAAAAAAAAATAAAGTTGAAACAAAAATAATTAGGATGTACCATTGGAATAATTTGAAGTAATGGTGTAAAACACTGATTTCATATATTTATAGCAACAACTGTACATTTTTTTTTTCTTTTTCTCTTCGTCTTTCATTTTTCCATTCACCCATAATAATATAATAGTTCAATCTCAATCAATATGTGCAAAGACAATGACCACTTCTTCTTTCTATCTTTGGTATTATTTTGATACATTGTTTCTGATTCCACTAGCTTCTTTCTGATCTTCTATTCAAAAACTTCATTCCAAGTAAGTTGAACACGACGTTAACGGAATCAAAAATGCATCACCAGCAATTATAATTCTCTTCTTCTTTACACCCTGTTATTCCAAACTGTCATAACTCTTTTAGATGCAAGAAAAAAAAAAAGATAAAAATGTGTGCAACATTCTTTAAAAAAAAAATTATCGTCCAAAAGATATCGACTGCAAAAAGTTTTTATTTTTAAGCATGTCGATAGATCTATTTACAACACAATTGAGACGTACATTTTTTTTCGTATAACATTTTCTTCCTCTCTCTCTCTCTTTCTCACTCATTGGAAGGAATTTTAGTAAAGATTCGCTGTTTTCAGAGGTAAAGGGTCGAGAAGGTAGGGTGGCAAAGCTGTAGAAAATGGTCGTGGGCTACATGAACCCCAAACACTGGTACTACCACCACTGCCTGATGTTGTACTACCATTAACACTACCACGGCCATTTGGTGAATTACCACCACCATGACTTTCATTGTGTTTAATATTTACTAAATTTCCTGTAGTTATTGTTTTTATTTCTGTGGACGGTAGATGATTATTTGATGGTGGTGTACCAGGACTACGTGGTGATCTTCCTTCGGTCTTCACACTACCAGATACTGGACTCGATGCACCACTGTCAACGCCAACACCTGTACTCTGGCCACTGGTTTTTTGCTGGGCTAAACGTTCCTGTTTTCGAAATTTTGCACGCCGATTTTGGAACCATACCTGTCAACATAAATTCATTTATAAATGTAAAATTTATCAGGTTAATGAGAGAATTTCTTATTCATAATTGATAGTGAATTTCGCGATCCAAGTTAATCGCATGGTCGGCGTAATTTCACCGTATACAATCAGATACATTGCTTTCAAACATATTTTACTATGACACAGTGTAGCGCACGTGGGTTGAACCAGGAAGCCTGACTTAATAGCTCATTTCAGGCCTTTTCTGTGAGCTCACTAACTATATGCGAACATATATGGCCATATATGTCCGTATATGGTCATGTATGGTTATCCCGGGAGAAAATTGTCATAGGGGATCATATATGATCATATATGGGTATGTATGTCGATATTTTCCCGGAATATATCATCAAAATGTTCTAATATATGAACATAATATCAGTATTAATTCCCTTTGATCACTCAACTCCTCATTAATAACGAATTTGAATTGAAAAAAAAAAAACATCCAGCTGGGATCGAACCCGGAACCGTCACATGATGAGTCCATTATCTTACCACCTTCGCTATTCGCATTTCACATACATGTTGGATGAATTTTAATCCTGATATAGTGATCAATGTTTTTCGGACTTAGAAAAAGTGAATTCAATTGAATTATTTCAATCATTGTAAATAATTTAGTGATACCGAAGAAACTGATTTTCGAATGCTGGCAGAATTTTAAATTCTCAAAGTAAGCGGTAAATAACTAAAAGAACGTACATTTACCATTAATTATTCAAATTTATCATTTTCACGTTCTTATATGAATTGAGTGAGCATTTTTTCATATACGTTCATATATGTTCCATATATGTTCATATATGTTCCATATATGCTCAATTTCCACAGGATCGTACGACCATGTATGACCATATATGACCATGTAAGCCCATATATGTCTCATATATGCCCATATATGTTCATATATGTTCTATATATGCCCATATATTTCATTCGAAGATCAACAATTTTTCATAGGTATGTTCCAAATAAACTTCCATCATTGACGTTGATCTCCAGGAATCCAAGAATTCCAAGATGATATAAGAATAGGTCAATAAAATCTGTTGAAAAATATTCCTTGAGCGTGGAAATGGAGAAGTTCCATGCAGAGTTCATCAGCCCAAATAAAATTATCGACAAACATCAATCATCGAGTGAGCAATTTAAAAATTGCGGTTCACAATCTCATGTAGTAAAATCATCATTTCAATATTCTCTTAAAAATCAGCGATGGTAATTTACAGAAAATGTCGATCAGAGTCCTTCTGATATTATCAGAGCTACCACCTAATTTAAACTATAATTTTGAGCTCATGGAAAAGTGTTTAAACTCCACCCCCTTAATTACAATTATCTCTGCTACAGATTTCATTTTTTTCCATTTCATGTATTAATTGATTTTTTTTTTATTTAAATCGTTTATTCACCAAACAAGGTGGAAAAGCGAATTCACAATGATGCAGAGTAGAAAAAAAAAACAAATGACAATTTAAAAAATCGACAGAGGGTGGACCGTGCCAGACTAGCTGTTCACTCTGCTGGAACGAGAAGAGCTGGACTCGTAATTGGCTCTAGTTGGTAAATGAAATATTTAACAAATAAAACAAACGGAACGTCGGTGACCTGCATGTTAAAGTAGTAGGATTTATTTGCTCATAGTCTTTGTCCGAACAGTCAGTTCGAGAGGGGAATAGGAAGAGGGGAGCAAGAGGAAGGGATGGAATGGTACACGGGGATTAGAGTTTGTGAGGAGGGAGAGGAATAGAGGAGATTCACTATCTCAACAGCTTGTGTGATAGCAAGTCCTGCAGAGGGCGGACCGAAAGGGGCGGAAAGCGGCGATTTTATATGTTCCGAGTGCAAGAGGAAGAGCGAAAAAAACCTGCCAAGTGAAAAGGAGGAGAGAGAAAGGATAGGACACCATGACGAACGTGATTGCCCTTACCGGACGGCAAACACAGGCTATTGGATTTTCATCAGCTGGTGCTATGCCGGCAACATAGTACCGTAGCATGGGGGGGGGGGGTCGAATTAGTCACGACACCAGCTACACTTGGTTCGTCTCTATCGAAGAATGAGAGAACAGAGTTTTCTTCTTGCTTGTTCTATATCATTTACTTTTTTCGTTTTTCCAATGGCCACTTTTGGCTTCCAGAATACTGGATCGTTGAATGTACCATTACTGTTTCATTACAACTCCGTCATCTAGATTTTAGTAGCCAGCCGAGCTTTTGTGGTTAAGACTACTGCATTTACGGTTTGGGAAAGTGCCATTAGCATTGGAAGTCAATCATAAACGGGGTGCAATTTGCTTCTGGGAGGAGTTTTCATGAAACACGACCGAAAAATTCCCATGCGGCACATCATCATTTTAATTTCTTAAAAAAATAGCCATTTTACACTTAGCTTTGGATTGAAATATCTCGAAAACTACTCAAAAATTATCGAGACATGCTGTGAATGAAATTTAGAGGGAAAATTAACGAATGAGATAAACAAAACTCCGTTTTTCTACGACTCGTAGTTATTGAGACATTAATTTTCAATGAAAAATTCAAAAGGACGCCCGAGCGCACATTTATTTGCTATCGGACCTCGTCCATTGTTTCTGAACTACTCATTGAAAAATCGATATCTTGGCAACTACTGATCGGAGAAAAACAGTGTTTTGCTTATTTTCTTCGTTGATCTTCTCTCTAAATTTCATTCGCAGCATGTTTCGATAAATTTTGCATAGTTTTCGAGATATTTCAATCCTAAGGGTTATTTTTTAAGAAATAAAAATTATGATGTGCAGCATGGGAATCTTTCGATCGTCTTCCATGAATACTCCTCCTTTGAATGAAAATTTTCCGATTCAGAAGTAAATCGCATCCCGTTCATGGAGCAGCATGATAACTTTTTAAAGAATCATTTAGAAAAATTCTGATGTTTTTCTCTCCGTGTAGTAATCACTGTTATGTGGCCCGACGTAAAAAAACCATTACTATGTTGAACACAGTAATGCTTACTATTCTATTTCTCTCCGTCTAATATTTGTTAATCTTCAACTCCAGTTACATTCGTCTACTATTATGTTGGCGATCTGAGCCTTTTAAAGAAGCAGCCCGGGATGAAATTTCGAAGTCTCGCAAAGACGATAGCGTCTTCAGGAGACTCTCTAGCGTGTCCAGAAGACTTGATGCATCTTCGTGCGATGCGATGTATTTTGTGGTCCATCGTGACAGGAGATACGAGTGTTCGAGTATATCTCACTTATTAATTTTTATAATAGAGATACTTGCGATACACAGAGAAAAATTCTTTCTTAATTTAAGTGAGAAAAGTCACTTGATTTAAATGAGAAAACGCACTTGATTTAAGTGAGATTTCTCACTTGAATCAAGTGATTTTTTCTTTCTTAATTTAAGAGAGTAAAACTCACTTGAATTAAGTGACTCTTTTCACTTGATTTAAGTGAGTTTTACTTTCTTAAATTAAGTGAGAAAACGTCACTTGATTTAAGTGAGTTTTCTCACTTAAATTAAGAAAACATTTTTCTCTGTGTATTCTGCATCTCTTCTCCGCAGACGGAGACACGTCGTAGTATATTCTATATGATTTGCATAATCCTTAAAACGATGCAAATCAAATGAAGGATCAAATGTCATAACGACCAATAAGAATCATTTCAGGTAAAATTGCGCCATATGTGATAATTTAGTTAATCTAGCATCCCGATTCATACGTCATATCGCACACCGAATTGTTTAATATACCCAATACTAGGGACATGAGGATTTCATAGAGAGGCTAATAACAATCTCTATAGGACTGAGCCGAATACCCAACAGCTTAACCACTGCATGAAAAAAAAAAAAGTATACAAAGACATGTGCCATGGTGTTTGGTCGCAATACTGGCGTTAATGTTAGATAAACACACTGGGGTTAAATAAAATGTAACAAGGCGTCGAATTCGAGGGAGCTGCTCTAGAGAGAGGGGAGGGGGGGGGGGAGGGGGGATGTGACAGATGTCCCCTCACGCAATGGATAAATATTTAATCGACCCTCTATAAGCCACTGTACGACTCAATACATTCGAATACCAGTTGAGACACCAAGGTAGTCACCCCTTCTCCTCTTCAATGTTGTATTGACAAAAACCCACACCAGCCTTCTCCCAAGCATCTACACGCATACCAGCTACTGTTGATATGTATGGAGTCATGGTTGCACTTTACACGCTTATTCAACATTAGTATGCAATGAACAGTACTCACCTCCAGGATTTTGGAATTCCTCTGGGTAAAATCAATTGATTTTGCCCGGATTTTTTCATGCTCTTCTACTGAACGATACCGCTCATGCTATTTCTCATTTGACCCACGATCACTGCCACAGGGCAATTGTGATTTTCATTCGACTGGCATTGTGCAATCACAGAGAAAATATGTTTTCTTAATTTAAGAATTTACAGTCACTTAATTTAAGAATGTGCAGGTCACTTAAATTAAGAAAATAAAGTCACTTGATGTAAGTGCGAAAACTTACTTGATTCAAGTGAGTTTTACTTTCTTAAATTGAGAAAGAAAAAGTCACTTGATTTAAGTGAGAAAAGTCACTTAATTTAAGTGACTTTTACTTTCTTAAATTAAGAAATAAAAAGTTACTTGATTTAAGTAAGAAAAGTCACTTGATCTAAGTGAGAAAAGTCACTTAATTTAAGTGACTTTTACTTTCTTAAATTAAGAAATAAAAAGTTACTTGATTTAAGTAAGAAAAGTCACTTGATCTAAGTGAGAAAAGTCACTTAATTTAAGTGAGTTTTACTTTCTTAAATTAAGAAAGAAAAAGTCACTTGATTTAAGTGACCTGCCATTCTTAAATTAAGTGACTGCACATTCTTAAATTAAGAAAACATTTTTCTCTGTGATATTAGAAAAATTAGAACATTCTATCAATTTTTGCGCTGTGCGTCACAATATTTACAAAAATAATTTTAATGGCGAAAAATAGTGAAAAAAGTAAATTAAAATTGGAGATGAATTTCTATGAAAAATTATCCTGCCGGCAAGTGCCATAAAATCAGTAGTTATCCGACATTTTCCGAAAATATTACGAGTATTGGATAACTTCTTACCATTGGTAAGGTTATTCCTGCACTACTCGAGAATTGTCACTATGAAATGGTCAAAAACTCATAGGATAATTTATAAAAAGTTCTGTGCTCAGGTGAGTTTTCACTCAGCTACAGAAAAATTCCCCCCCTCCCCCTATTTAATAAAAAACTTTAGAATTTTCTTTTAAATAATATTTTGCTCCGTTTTATTATTTATAACGCAGAATTCCGAATTAAAGCTGTTAATTGCAACCATATTTTTGATTCATTGCAAATTCAATTACTCGAATTTCGAATGTCAAACATCATTTCTTACGTTTTTATGATAAAAAAGCTTCATTCTCCAATATTTACAAATGTTCGTTGCTTGATAGCTATATTAGACTTTTTGAGACGTGAAACTTTAAGGCCTTACTCATTATTAATCCTCGCAAGAAATTTCGCACCTCTTTGCAAACTTGGCAATTTACAACTATTTTTTTTTTAACAAGAAATTTTTTTCAGAAATTTTCGTGAAGGCTTCAGCTCCCAAAAAAATTCCGGTGCATTCCCACCCATAAATCCGTTTTGTAATTCAATTAACATAATCGTAAGAAAGTGGCTCAATGAAGGGAATTGACTGAAAGAAAAAAGATAAGATTTTCCAACGTAAAGTAGAAAAATTCCCCCAATTTTTTTTCTGACTGATGGATTTTTTTTCATGTTTCTCCCTAGAAATCTCACTCACCAAATTGTTCCACTTATCGATCCTTCCACAGTAATCGTTCTAATTGAAAGCATTCTTCGAAGTGATATAAAAGATCTTGGCCTTTTTTTTTCTTCCACTATTTCTTATTCGTTAATTACATTTCGACAACATAAATTTTCTAGAATAAAGCCAGAATAGTCAGAATTGGACATGTCACGTAAGCAGGAGAGAGAAAGAGACAAAGGAGGGAGCAAGCTCGGTGTTTCTACAAGTGATGTCGTTTGGAATGTGCCTGGTATATGTAAAATTTGCCAGCAAAGCGTGAAAGATTCTGCTGTGAGATGCACTCTCTTTCTATCCATGAAATCCATACAGATACACACACACACACACATTCAGACATATAGTGTAGAAACGTGCATCCGCAGAAATGTAGGAGAGAGAATGAGAACAATTGGGCAATAGTGTTGCCATGCTGATACTCGGCAGGACAGTTTTTAATCACTGTAAGTGGATCTACATGGAGTCTCGCAATTACCCAGGGCCACACTCGCATAGGACGACCCCCTTGTGTATCAGCTACCCCCCGTTTACCAACCAGAAACGAATGCTTTCCCCATTTTCCCGGTATAACCTTCCACAGCAACATCTCCATCCTCTCCCATCCCCCTGCTTCATCATTCTCTTCGTCCCTTTATCCATTCTCTATTCTTTTTTCTCTGCTGCATCCTCAAACAAACTTTTATTATCCTTGCTGAACAGCAAACTACACTCCCAAAAGATAAAGGGAAAAATTAGAGAAAATAACGTATAATCATTTTTCATTAATGCTGCAATATTTGCGCTTCTACTTGGTTACATTTTACATATGTAACAATTATTTTTGATGTGGACAAATATGAAGATGAGGTTTCATGATTATTAGAAGCAGAAGGATGTTATTAGCTTTTGCGGATTTCAAGAAGGTTCACAATAGTTGAGAGCATTTGCGACGAATTTAGATTTAGCAAAATCGGTCGGAAAAGCTTTTTCGTAGAAAATTATATTCATAAATTATGTTGACCAAATGTGATTATCAGTTTTTTCCCCTTTTACTATCGAATTGGTTGATTTACACATATATTTTCGAAATGAGCAAGTACATTTAAATTGAATGAGAGCCATTTTTGGTACACAGAGAAAAATGTTTTCTTAATTTAAGAATGTACAGTCACTTAATTTAAGAATGTGCAGGTCACTTAAATTAAGAAAGTAAAGTCACTTAATTTAAGTGAGAAAACTCACTTGATTTAAGTGAGTTTTACTTTCTTAGATCAAGAAAGAAAAGTCACTTGATCTAAGTGAGAAAAGTCACTTAATTTAAGTGAGTTTCACTTTCTTAAATTGAGAAAGAAAAAGTCACTTGATTTAAGTGAGAAAAGTCACTTAATTTAAGTGACCTGCCATTCTTAAATTAAGTGACTGCATACTCTTAAATTAAGAAAACATTTTTCTCTGTGTAAGCAATCTCCAGTCTACAAAAGAACGCTTCAGATAGGTCTTCCTAATTTCAATAATTTTTCCGATACTTGTAGTAACTCTTCGTTTCATCAAAATCTAACAATTATGGAAAAGAGATCAAATGCAATTATCCGATGACTGAGCTGAAGTTGTTGAAGAAAGTAGAGCCAGAACCACATGAGTTTGGTCGGAAAGTAAAAAAAAAAGGGAGCAACGTAAGAGGGAGATAGATGTTGGACGAGGGCCTCTCATCTTAATTGGATATGGACCACTTGTCTAGTATTGTACCACCTCATACGAGTATAATAAACGCAGTGGTGGTCGATCCCATTGACCCTATGAATGTAATCCAATGTCCTGATACTCATTGACGCGTGTCTCACGTCCTGACTCACAGTATTGCGTAACCATTAACAGCTCTCATCCAAAGAACAAATCCATTAGTAAACTATTTTCAAAACACCCCATATGCAATTATAATAACGAAAATGAATGCAGTAATGCATTATTCAGATTGGCCGATGACTTTTACTCATAATTTATCCACAAGTTTAATTCACTCAGTGAATTTTCGATTCAATTCACTTATGATGTTCGAATGCTTGAGATTTCTCATTTCTAATGCCATTAATATCCTCAGAAGGTAACCAGAAAATGTTAACATTCAAAAGACTATTCAATGCTATCAATAAGTCATTGGGAGTAATTTCAATATTAATGGCATTTCCGTTGGAATAAAATTTTCTGAATGAACATTCATGATGAGTGAATTTTCATCCTGTTCTATATCCTAGGTATTGATTATTCTTAATGCTAAAAGATATTTGATAATTTTGGAACTATTCGAATTTGAAGAATCGATGATAAGAAAACTAATGCGTTCTTCAATGGAAGTCGTTCTCGTTTTCACTGGATTTGAACAGATAATTCAGTGAAAAGTGATGAAAACAGATGCGTCACTTTGAATTTCAGAACAATTTCAATTCAGTCATAATCTTACGTGTAGAGGCGAATTGGGATTTATGAAAATAATTTTCAAGATATTTGGGATATTTCGATGAATTTTCGAGATATCTCCCATAAAAGAAGAGCCGTTCGTTTCTAAATAACCTAGGAATTTAATTTTGGGATGATTCTCTCGAGGAATCCAAAAGAGATAGAAAATTGTTATAGTTATTCCTTGTACAGAGGAAAATTGATGAATAGGAAGAATAGCTGACTGAATCAAAAACTTATTTCTGCAATTTCAATCAAACAGTGTGATGTGCTTGGTGACACTACGCAGAGAAAAATGTTTTCTTAATTTAAGAATGTACAGTCACTTAGTTTAAGAATGTGCAGGTCACTTAAATTAAGAAAGTAAAGTCACTTGATTTAAGTGAGAAAACTCACTTGATTTAAGTCAGTTTTATCTTCTTAAATTAAGAAAGAAAAAGTCACTTGATCGAAGTGAGAAAAGTCACTTAATTTAAGTGAGAAGAGTCACTTACTTTAAATGACCTGCCATTCTTAAATTAAGTTACTGCACATTCTTAAATTAAGAAAACATTTTTCTTTGTGTAGCGTCAGTATTGATGTCACTCACAGCTAATTTGTCAAGAAAATCCGTTATTAAACTACAAATGATAGAACTTTTGTTTTAAATCAGTTACCACTCCGTTATTATCCAGTATATAAAAAAAACTGGAGATATTTTTCTTCATACATGATATCGACGAAAGTACTGCGCAAGGCCGGTAATATTATTGTGGAATGCAGTGCAGGATTCGAGCAACTACAACACGATTTATCTCTGCACAGAGAAAAATGTTTTCTTAATTTAAGAATGTGCAGTCACTTAATTTAAGAATGTGCAGATCACTTAAATTAAGAAAGAAAAGTCACTTGATTTAAGTGAGTTTTACTTTCTTAAATTAAGAAAGAAAAAGTTACTTGATTTAAGTGAGAAAAGCCGCTTGATTTAAGTGAGAAAACTCACTTGATTTAAGTGAGTTTTACTTTCTTAAATTAAGAAAGAAAAAGTCACTTGATTTAAGTGAGAAAAGTCACTTAATTTAAGCGACTTTTACTTTCTTAAATTAAGAAAGAAAAAGTTACTTGATTTAAGTGAGAAAAGCCACTTGATTTAAGTGAGAAAAGTCACTTAATTTAAGTGACCTGCCATTCTTAAATTAAGTGACTGCACATTCTTAAATTAAGAAAACATTTTTTTCTGTGTGGAGATACTAACAACGTGTCCGAACATACAGTTTTAGAAAGTATTTAGTTGTGTCATAATGTATTTTAATTTCAACTCTTGACATTCGAGAATTTTAGAAACTCTCATCGAACAATAATGTAGATGAGACGGTTGGCAAAGTGGAAGTCCTAGTTACCGGAAATTTAAAGATGAAAAATGTAACTACCCAAATTACTTGATCAACTCTAACGGAAGAGAGCGAGTTATAATCAGCAGATGGAACATCAGTCATAAAACCTACCACACAAATACTAGATGACAGAAAAAGCCCCCCCCCCCAACATCATAGACTACTGATGAGAACAACTCACTGTAGAGCATATTATTAGCACATGCTTTAGCAAAATTTTAATTTTGCATAACTGAGGTCAACAATCAACATCTGGAGTATCCTAAAAGGAGGAATTTTCTTATTCAAGACTGATGTGTTCAACAAGATCTAATTACCAATAATAGATTTCTGCACCTGAAATATCATACCATTATCGTTGACTTTTGATTTAGGAGGCATTCAGCACTTTTTAGTCAATACGACTGTCACAATTTTTCTAAATTTGCTTTTTTATTCTCATGTAATGAAAGAAAATACTTCATCTCTCTCAAATTCTAGGATAGTCAACGAAGCTCATCTCATTCAATGGTCTCTACGTCTACACTGAAATTACGGAATCAATGAAATCTTTAACTATGAAATAATCAATGATATCTTTAGTATATTCAACTGGAGAGGAAACAATGTACAGGTGCGAGGATAAGTCATGAAAAAATAGTAGAGATTCAGAGGGAAAGTCAGAACCTGTGGATAAAGAAGAGAGAAGGGAAGAAAAACAAAGAAAAATGGACGAGAGTTGGGTTGCGAAGGCAGTTTCGTTGGAGGAGGGTTTGCAATTTCATCGGGCAGATGCCATGCCCTACTGAGGGGGAGTTGGCAACGAACGAATCACGAATAAAGATGCGAAGAACTGAGCAATGCTTCCCCTCTCATCCTCATTCTTCAAAGTCAACAAAGGACTGAGAAGAGTTTATACTGCTTCCATTTTTTTTTCACCTCTTATCAGTGGATATATATTGACTCTATTGTGTCTCTCTGGAATTAGTGGAAAAATTGTTCCTAATATTTACATTATTATATCAATCAATAATTGAATGTTTGATCATTTTCTCAATGGGAAGAATTGAAGGAAAATGGAAGAAGTTCAGACAGAATAGTCATTCGAATTTTTCTTATAAGGAATTTTGAAAAACATGAAAGTGGAAGGTGTGGATATTGGAATTTGGGCGGATTTTTTGTTCCAGTTGGCTCGTACGTGAAGAAATTTTGGAAAAATTAGTGATAAATTTTTTTGAATTTCTCAGAGACGTTAACGTTTCTAGAAGATCTCTTTTTTTCTTATTTGAATCAAGTGACTTTTCTTTCTTAATTTAAGTAACCTGCACGTTCTTAAATTAAGTGACTGCACATTCTTAAACTACGAAAACATTTTTCTCTGTGTAATATAAATTGTTTGACAAATGCAAAAAAATCATGATAATAATTATTATCATAATAATAATGATTCGTTTTCACTTGGAAAATATTATTATAGTGGAGAAAGCCGAAAGAAGGTCGGTGGAGGAGAAAAAAGCTAGCTCTCCAGCGGAAAAGCTGGATTTACTCGAAATATATTTTTTATTTACTTTTTCGTCATATCTGTGCTTTTTCTTATAACTATTCAGAATAATTACAAATCTCTTCTGTGAGTCATCACCATTAAATAATGAATGTCTGAAGAGATATATTCATGTAGGCAATCCAAGTAATCCAAATTAAAAAAGCGTGCGTAGCTCCGTGGTACAAAGCGTAGGTTTAGGAATTGTAGAGTCGAGCGTTCAAATCCTCTTTAGGTTACACAGAGAAAAATGTTTTCTTAATTTAAGTGAGAAAACTCACTTGATTTAAGTGAGTTTTACTTTCTTAAATTAAGTGAGAAAAAGTCACTTGATTTAAGTGAGAAAACTCACTTGGTTTAAGTGAGTTTTACTTTCTTAAATTAAGTGAGAAAAGTCACTTGATTTGAGTGAAAAGAGTCACTTAATTCAAGTGAGTTTTACTTTCTTAAATTAAGAAAGAAAAAGTCACTTGATTCAAGTGAGAAAACTCACTTAAATCAAGTGAGTTTTCTCACTTAAATCAAGTGTCTTTTTCTCACTTAATTTAAGAAAGTAAAACTCACTTAAATCAAGTGAGTTTTCTCACTTAAATTAAGAAAGAATTTTTCTCTGTGTAAAATTTTCATATGGAATAAACGGTCTTTCATGTCATCAAAGCGATAGGAGATGAATCGAAATTTTACATTATTTCGAAAAAAAAGCCATTAAAGATTTTGACTCGGGCTACCAAATCAGGAGCTGAGATGGCCTGCTACATCATGACCTGAATTGGACTGCCAAATCATGTCCAGATCCAGCATGCCTTATCCCTAGCCTTATTGGAGGTCGCGTCACAAATCTTATCAGGACCAGATAAGGCATGCCGGATCATGACCGAAGTTCAAATGTGGCATGCCATATCATGCCCGAACTTCCGCCGGACCAAATTTCTTGTCGGGCTTGTTTGTCTTTTCATAGTGAAATGATCCGAATGCTAAACTAGCATTTTTCATGTTTTGACAGTGCAATAAGCTGCTGCACTCCATATGCGTTAATTTCTAAGCGAATAATTCCACAGTGCACTGAACTGCTGGGCTCACAAATGTCCCTACAGTTTTCCCATAAGTTTTTCGCTCTTCAAGAATGTTAAATTTAATTATTATTTCTTATGAGAGATTTTTCTCCTCTCACCTTCAATTGTTTCAATATTTTATTTCAGTTTCTCGGAATAAAGATATCAAAATTGTATAAGACACTCGAGAATCAACAGTCGAATAATGAACTAATCTTGGAAAACCAAATGACTGTACCCTTGGTGGTTATGTATTAGAGAGCGACCATATTCCAGCCACAAACTACTATAAAATTGATAGCAACTTCCAGTTTAATAATCCACTGTACTTTCCACACATAATGCTTCACATTCACGTATTATTAAATCTAATGAGATACGAACTAGCAAGCAATCATTTCAGCAAATAATCAATTAATCGCAGAAAGTGAAACATTTATATGCCAAAATACAATTATCACATGTAATAAAAATTTGATATTTTATGAATTAATCGGGGTTGAATTGGTTTTTTGCGTGAAACAAAAACGCTCATGCATTTCAAGAACACATCATTGCTTTGTCAGTAACGGTCTTTCAAATCACTTGAATATTTATTGTTTCATTATCTCTGGAATGTGGTAGAATTTCATTAGCCTCTAGTCACAATTTTCTACTGTAACACACGAAGTTCCCATTTCACAATATGTGTTGGATCTATGTTGTTGTAGTTTCCAATTGTTCCCTAGAGTGTAACGAGACTATCTCTCTCTCTCTGTCATTGTAGTTCGATTCACTACTATTGCTAGAACTATAGAATACATTTTTCCCAGAATTTGTGCTATTACATTGAATATATGTAATGGATAGATGGGTAAAATAGATGAAGAAAACCAGCATTCAAGGTTGGATTTTCGTTGTGTTCCTTCACTTCCCGAGATAAAAAATTGGTTCCACGTCTTTTGATCCACGGCGTTTGGTCCAGCGACAATGGATCCATGACATTTGATCCTTTTTTCTTTAATCCAGTGACAATTAATCAACGACATTATCCCTGTCTGCTACACACTGGTCTCAAAATAAAGGAAGAATACTAGAGAAATACAAGGTATTCTTAAAACAAAAGGACCTCACCAGGTACGCTAATTCAAGCGCCTGCCAACTCGCCATTCCTAGAACGATATCAGACTGCACTCCAAACTACTTATTGCACAATGCTTACAAGCTCATAATCCCCAAGATTCAGCTGAGACTCGCCAACCGTTTCGTCTGCAATATCTCTGTCGAAGGTGTAAATATTAAGTTACAACCCTCCCAATCATGCCAGTACTGCCACGGTCTGGTAGAGGAGACAGTTGTACACTTTCTGCTGGAATGTCCCTTCTTCGCTGAACCGAGACAAAAACTCCCTAACATCTCTCAGGACAACAGTAATCGTTTAAACCTTCTTATTATCCTGGATGACCACTCACACATGGGAACCAAAACTCTTTTTAAATATCTCAAAGAATGCATAATGATTATAAAACGTCATCAAGATATTATAACCATTTAAAAGACAATTTGTAGTACTTCGCGAGCCCGACTAACTGAAACCACCATAGACTGTACTATTTATTTTATTTGATTATCTTCTCTCTTCTTCTTATTATCATTTCACATAGCCAAGAGATGAACCTCTGCCAGTGTATAAAAGAAATGTATTTTTTATAATGCACTTAAATAAATAAATAAATAAATAATCAACGACATTTAATTCTTTTTTTTTAATCGAGTGAAAATTGGTCCTCAATATTTAATCTTTCATCTATTCGTTCAATTAAGTTGTTCGGAACACCATATTCGAAAAATTTGTCACTGGATTTAAAAAAAAGGATCAAATGTCGTGGATCAATTGTCGCTGGACCAAACGCCGTGGATCAAAAGACGTGCCACCAAAAAATTAGTCTCCCAAAGACGATTGCATCTTCACGAGACTCTCTACCCTCGTGAAAATCACCCCTGCAGATTTTGACAAAAAATGTCATAAAATGAGAAATATTGCAGATAACGAGAGAATAGTATGCAATTCGACATAATTCTTCAAGTTTCGTCAAAAT
Organism: Aleiodes alternator; assembly: GCA_963921955.1. Lineage (NCBI taxonomy): Eukaryota > Metazoa > Arthropoda > Insecta > Hymenoptera > Braconidae > Aleiodes > Aleiodes alternator. Next base: position 10,156,039 of record OY998109.1, on the reverse strand, counting down.
TTCTATGACGAATTTTTAATATCGTTAAATATTTTCTATCATGATATGTCATAATTCCATATTCAGACCAACAGTGATTCTTGGAGGCATGCTGGAAAATGTACAATCATGATGAAAAGTAATAGAATGGAATATATAATGCCAAATCATGACAGATTATGCATCAAAGCTCCAAGAGACGCAATGTGAAGACGCAATCATCTTTGGGAGACTCTAATTTTTCATCTCCGGAATACTTGCTTCTATCAACAATCCGTTATAACCCATTTCGATGATGAAAAATAGAGATATACCGAAGTAATATTCAATTTCTGAGCTCGTTTAGCGCAACAAATATGTATCAAAATAATTAAATGACATTCAATGAGCAAATAGTGGTTGCCTTCGATTTATGCTACGAGCAAATAGCTCTGAAGTGTCAGAAACCTGGGCCACGGCGGTATATAAAAGATTTCTTCGGAAAAAAATTCCGCAAAAATGCCGGAATCTATCAAGCTTCAAAAATAATTCAGTTTAAAAGATAATTCTTTTTCTGATCCGTTCTGAACTTTCATTCCGACCCGTATGCCCGACATCGAAGGTCGAATCATCTTCATAAGAAAAAATGAAAAATCGGAATCGAATAAAAAATAAATCGGAAAAATAGTTTCAACTAAAAGACAAGTACTCATGAATTTCAATAATCGTTCCAAGTTCGAAAACATGAGTTAAAATTTTACACCGAAAGTTCATAAATTCTTCCATGAACTATATATTGACTTCGGAACATTAGAAGCATGATGGAAGTCACGTCATCCATGAAGAAGACAGATTCGTGCATAAATCAATTACTGAATTATGTCACTTGTGAAGAGACAAGAAGATCAAATGGTATTGTTGTGGTTGAAGCGACGGAAACATTAGGGGCAAAATGTCGTTTTATCTGCAAGCAACGAAAAGGAGAGAACCTCGCAGAAACCCCTCACTATGATTTTGACTCGAATTACAATCATCTTAGTAATACCCCATAATATAATTAACTACACCAAACCAGACAGAAATTGTCCTAAAGTTAGACTTGTGGCAACTTATATATTATTTAAAAATAATGAAGAAAGGGAGAAACAAGGTGAATTCCCATTCACATTTTCCGAGAGTTGAGTCTTTCGTGACGAAGAAAATCCAATGAAATTACTTCATTTGGAGCCTCTAATTTACTGGAGACTGATGGAGGATTGTTCTCATGTGTAGAGATGTAGCTCTACCATTTTTTTATCTTGATTTTCGCTATGACAGTTTTCTTGAAATTTTCAAAGAATATCTATTTATGGATCGTCAACATGAAAAGAAGTGTCAGTTCAATTGAATTTCGATGAATATGAGATGAGTTTGGCCACAAAATTAGCATTGTCGTACAAGAAATTTAGTTTCCCAAATAAGCTATTGCGTATATAATATCCTATGAATTAAACGGTGATAAATATGGAAAAGTCATCTTTTATAGAATCTTTTAGGCCACAACAGTCTCCTGATAAATTCCCATAAGCCAAATGGTTTCGATATAATTTTTCCAAGTAATTATGGAATGATGAATAGATCATTTGAAGGATTATGTGGAGATGATTTAGCAAATTTCTCTGAAGTTGATAGGTTTAATCACCAATTTTAAAAACCTTTCTAATAAAAGCTTCTGCAGACTGGAAAATAAAGTCTTTCTAAATTCTCATAAACTTTATAGCGTCTGAGATATTTCAAAAATAATCAGCAGCTGATTTTTCTCTGTATCTTTCAACTCCATTCTCATAATCATCGACAATAGAAAGATCGAAGGAAAAACATGAAAGCTGAAAAAATGGGAGTGAAGAGTGTGAAATGAAAAATATCACTGGAAACTCAAAATAATGAAAATTATATTCGAAAAAACAATGGAGTAAAGGATATTTAAACCATAGACATGAAGGAATCCAGACGTCTCTCGATTTACACAGAGAAATATGTTTTCTTAATTTAAGAATGTGCAGTCACTTAATTTAAGAACGGCAGGTCACTTAAATTAAGTGACTTTTCTCACTTAAATCAAGTGATTTTTCTCACTTAAATTAAGTGACTTTTTCTTTCTTAATTTAAGAAAGTAAAACTCACTTAAATTAAGTGACTTTTTTAGTTAAATTAAGTGACTTTTTTCACTTAAATTAAGTGACTTTTTCACTTAAATTAAGTGACTTTTCTCACTTACATCAAGTGACTTTTCTCACTTAAATCAAGTAACTTTTTCATTCTTAATTTAAGAAAGTAAAACTCACTTAAATAAAGTGAGTTTTCTCCCTTAAATCAAGTGACTTTACTTTCTTAATTTAAGTGACCTGCACATTCTTAAATTAAGTGACTGCACATTCTTAAATTAAGAAAACATTTTTCTCTGTGTAGTTTTTCTTTACTTCCGAATGGAAGGTTTATAATCGTAATTTCTTTCGAATTGAGATTTTATCATAATGTGACTACAAAACGCAAGAAGGGTCATTTTTTAAAAAAAGTCTGTGTGTATGTATGTGTATGTTTGCCATGCATGCTCTAATCTCTCACAAAAATTTCAGCTGAGTCGGCCAGATAGTTCTTGAAAAAAAAATGTCGAAATATCGTTTTTTCGACTTTTTTCGATGAAAAATGAAATCACTGCGTCCACTCTCAGCAAGGACATGCGCGCTTATGAGCTGCATCTCTGACGTGTGGTGGGAGCTGAGATTTTTAGTTTATCCAGTACACAACTTTTGAGAAATTCTTCGTAAAAATCTTGATTCCCCTATAACTTAATAAATAATTTTTTATCAAAATACGGTTTTATTTTCAATCATTCACCGAAACTATGTAGTCAATGATCTTCATTTTTTCAAAAACAATTTTAGATATATAGGTCTGATAGGTGCTAGTTATTTATAATGATAGTTTTTTTTCCACCGAGAAAAAAACATAAAATTTGTAGTATCCCCAAGCTTCTCTTATATTGCCTGTACAAAAACGGTAATATTTTATGATAATTATCTCATATATACTGTGGACCATCGTTCTCAAATTTCATTATCAAATGCATTATGCATCTAATTATCTGTAGCCTGATTTTCATGCAAGTCTTGAACTTTGTCATTAGGAAGTCAACCTTAACGTTTTCACCAAATAATTTCTCTTCCTGTTCAATATGTAACGGAAATTTTCCTCCCTTCTTGAGATTTGTCAGTAATGTCAACGGAAAATGAAAAATCATCTTTACTGTCTCATCAGAAGGATTCGATATTCCTTCACACCAACTGATCATTCCTTCCCATGGGAATATGCATTCAAGCTACTATTTTTCCCAAATTATTCTTTCACCGGCAAGTTTCGGGAAGATATGAGTCGTCATAATTATAAATATATGACTGTCTATCTACACAGAGAAAAATGTTTTCTTAATTTAAGAATGTGCAGGTCACTTAAATTAAGAAAGAAAAGTCACTTGATTTAAGTGAGAAAAATCACTTGATTTAAGTGAGAAAAGACACTTAATTTAAGTGAGTTTTACTTTCTTAAATTAAGAAAGAAATAGTCACTTGATTTAAGTGAGAAAAGTCACTTGATTTAAGTGAGAAAAGACACTTAGTTTAAGTGAGTTTTACTTTCTTAAATTAAGAAAGAAATAGTCACTTGATTTAAGTGAGAAAAGACACTTAATTTAAGTGAGTTTTACTTTCTTAAATTAAGAAAGAAAAAGTCACTTGATTTAAGTGAGAAACGTCACTTAATTTAAGTGACCTGCCATTCTTAAATTAAGTGACTGCACATTCTTAAATTAAGAAAACATTTTTCTCTGTGTATGGACGAATTCTTGCATTTTGAATCGAGAATGCCATCATTTTCCCGTTTATTCCCATGAGATGAGCCTTCACAAACGAATAGTAGTACCAATTGATAGTTCATTGAAAGTACACAGCCCTCGGCCGGGCTATTGTCAACAATAATGGATGGATATAAAAATAGAAAAACTTTTTTCTTTTCGGGTATATATTTTTGTTTTATTCTCAAATTCATCTCTTCCCTGAAACCTTTTCTTCAGTCCCTCGCGGAATTTTGACTGCCATAGCATTTTATGATATCGATGAGCAGATGAAGTTTTTGGATTCTAAGCATCCTGATTATTACATGCAGCTTCCAATTATAGTAAAAAATATTTTATGAAGCTATTACTAAGACAAGACATAGAATTCAATAATAATTGTTATTAATCGAGGATAACGAGAATATTGCGATGAATTTCATTCATAGACTAGATGATTATTATTCACGAATCTTCAATTATACTTTCGATCAGTTATTAGATTGATTCGTCCTCCGATTTGAAATTACAGATTGAATGTAAATTATTTTGCGAATATAGTCAAAAGAAGTGGCTATGGTGAAATTTACCATATTAAGGGACTCTGTCTATAGAAAATTCACTTTTCTACAAAAAAAAAGTTCTGTAGATGAATTTTCCTGAACTCAACTATTGTCGACAGACAGAGCAGAAATTAATTGATTCACACGAGAATATTTCAAAGAAAAAATTATAATTTAGCAGACAGAACGATGGAGAAGAGACGAAAATCACTATGGAAGAAGGAAACACGAAGAGCCAACGATAATCTGTCAAGAGCGTAGAGCAATATAATCCATCAGGTCACGAATTGCAGGTGCCCGTAAGGAATGAACCCGAGATGTAGGTAATTTAATTGCTACAGAAAGCTTAAGATAGGATACTTCCTCTGGCCTTTCGTAGGTTCGTCCAATAGGGGAATTTAGTATGTATAGTGAAGGGGTCCGTGACCCTCCTACATCGTCTTATCATGTCTACAAAGTCCATTTGCCATTCTGTCAGAAATCACTGACGCACAAACAAATTGACGTTGACATTTTGATTTTCTCCTTTTTCTATTTCCTTCATTTTCTTGATACAGAAAGTAATACTCAAAATTTTTTCTGAATAAAATTGCCATAAATTTTATCGATAATTTTTTCATTCCAACTGAGAAATAAGTCGAAACGAAAATAACTGCATAACCGAAAAAAAAAGGATTCTCATAGATCAAAAAGTTATGGCAAAAAGTTGTTCAGTTTCACTACATCTGTAGGCTAACTTACGTTACTACTCCTTATTTGAACAAAAGTGTTCGATACTTTCATTTTCATTTTTTTTTTTTTTTTTTTGGAAAAACAGGAATAAAGACAATTCTTTACCGAACTCACCTGTACCCTCGCTTCCGTAAGATCAATCTTCATCGCTATCTCTTCTCTCGTATAAATGTCAGGATAATGTGTCTCTTGGAAAGCACGCTCCAATTCTTTTAGCTGCGCTGAAGTAAATGTCGTTCGTATCCGGCGTTGTTTTCTCTTTTCCGCTAAGCCATCGTGTGTCGAGTATGGTTTGTAGCCCAGACCACCTGTCAAATTCATTCACGTCTGTGTTGAATATTAATGGAACGAGTTAAGGAGCCAAACATTCTATTATTTTTCGATAGAGTCTCGATTTGTAGTAAAGAAAATTTAGTAACAAGTGGTATTTTTTTTTCATATCGTCGACCTAGAAACAAAAGGGCGTAAGTGCCATTATTTCATTTTTTGTTTTTTTAATAACAAAGGGGCGTAATTTTTTTTTATTCGCTTCATCAATTATGCTTGACTTTGCCGATCATTTGGAGTATTTTTTTTCTGGAATAACAAAGAGACGTATCTCCCTCACATACGCCGTTTTATTATCAATTTTATCAATTTTATTTATTATCAATTTTATAAAGAGCGAATTTTTTTGCACATACACCCTTTTGTTATTAATTTTATCCTCAATTGCGCCCTCCTGCTATATAATTTATAACAACAAAAGAGCGTATTTTCAATAAATACACCCTTTTGCTTTTATTATTTTTCTATTCGAGCCATTATACAAAAAATGGTTAATGGCAAAGGGGCATATCTTTTGCACATGCGCCTATTTGTTTTTAATTATTTTTCCTTAACTATGGATTCTTTTTGTGGAAATCATAATAACAAAAGGGCTTATGAACTGAAAATATGCCCTTTTACTATTATTAATTTTCATAACTTTCCGAAAATTTGCTGTCATAATTAATAACAAAAGAGCGTATGTTTGGAAGATACGCCCTTTTGGTATTAAATAAATCAGGGAGATGAAGCAAAAAGAAAAAGCATAATAACAAAAAGGCGTACATGTTGCACATTCGCCTTATTCCTGCTAGGATTGGCAAATGCACCCTTTTGTTACTCAAATTGTAAATTTGTTTCTTTTGCATCATTGGAGCATAAAAAACATTTTCAGAAGCATTTTGGACATACGCCCTTTTCCCTTTGAAAAGTTTTTTTTTTTGGCGATTACGCCCTTAGGTTTCTAGGTCGAGGATATTTTCTCCTGCAAATATCTTCAAAACGAAAATTTCCTAAAACCCAAAAAAAGGTATTTGACAAGTCATCTCAGACATTGTCACTCTTGAGATATTCTCAAAATGAACCATGTATAATTTTCTAATGAAATAATGCAATGATTAGGGCCCAGAACTTCGTACATCTAAAAGTATCAGCAGCCGTAGCTGATACCTTGGTCGCGGATAAACAGTGAGAACTTTTAATTTTGATGCAAATGTTATCGAAATTGGTATTCGTCAAAAAAGTTTCTCTAAATTAAATGAAACAGTGATGTGCTTAGTTTTTCACGATTATCTCAGTTAATAAGCGAGATGAAGCGAAATGGATACAATATGGGGTCACCAGGGGGTTTCGCCAGTTTTTCGTGATTATCTCGGTAAATAAGCGAGATAGAGCGACATGAACGTTAATTTGGGATCAGGGGGGAGTTTTTACCCGAAGTAATATCCTCCTGATCCCAAATTAACGTCCATTTTGCTCTATCTCGCTTATTCACCGAGATAATGACGAAAACCTGCAGAAACTTTCTCCTGGTCCCAAATTAACGTCCATTCTACTCTATCTCGCTTATTTACCGAGATAATCATGAAAAACTCCCTGGTGATCCCATATGGACATCCATTTCACTTATTTACCGAAATATTGACAAAAAACTGAAGAAACTCCCTCCTGATCCAACATTAATGTGTGTTCCGCTCTATCTCGCTAATTTACTGGGATAATCGCAAAAAAATGGGAAAACTCCCTGGTGACCCCATATTAATGTCCATTTCACCCTATCTCGCTTATTTACTGAGATAATAGCAACCAACTGAAAAAATTCCCTCCTGATCCCATACCAATGTCTATTTCGCTCTATCTCGCTCATTTACCGAGATATTGACAAAAAACTGGAGAAACTCCCTCCTGATCCGGTATTAACCTGTGGCCGACGGCAGTGGCTGTGTGGTTAGAGCGGGAGGGTTTGGCATGCTGAGGGCCCAGGTTCAAATCCCGGCGGAGGGAAAGCCAAAATGGAAAAAGCTCTAATTCCACAGTTTCTACCGAGCGGGAGTCTCGCAAGAGACGACTGTATCTGGGCAGGTTTTCCTCAAGAAAAGAGAGGTTTTCCCTCGTCCTTCGGCGAACGCGGTACAGTGGGGTTGGGTTGGGGATGAAAAATACGTAAAAACTCGAGAGGGTACATGTCAGAGGCCGAAGTTAAAAAAAAAAAAATATATAAACATAGTGATTTGAATTATTTTAACATAGTAATGATTGCTATGTTGGGCATAGTAATCATTACTATGTTAAAACAATTCAAATTACTATGTTTATAGTACATATACAGTGTACACAGGTTAATACCGGATCATAGCACTCAGTACCATGTGATATAGTAACCATTGCTATAACATAGCAATAATGATTACTAAGGTTTTTTAAAATGATCCCTTAATCTTTTCTGGATCATCTCCAACTCTTTTTTGGATCTTCGAAAACAATTTGAGAAATATTCGAAAAAAGACTAGAGGAAGATTTAGAGAAGACTTGGAGAAGATTCAACAAAGACTCGGACAAAAGTGAAAGAGCTTCAGCGAAGCGATTGTTTCATTATAATTGATTCTTTTTTTATTCTCTTTATTCGACTCGTTCAATTATTTCCAAAAAAACCATTTCGAACCATACGAATGTGTTAAAATTGATATTTTTTTTGTTCATCCGTAGCCAAGGTATCAGTTACGGCTGCCGATACTTCTAGATGTACCAAGTTCCGGGCCCTGGTAATGATGAATAAATGATAATTTATAAAAATGAATTGTAGACCAATAATTTTCGAGATGAGGCGAAGAATTCAAATTATGAAAACTTGATCAGTAAACTGGCAGAACAGGACAAGTTGAAAAATCCCATGTAGTTTCTTCTAAAAATGTTTCTGTATGAGCTGAGTTGATGTACAGACAAATATAACAAGATGGTTTTTCAATGCTGTGAATTATCATTTTTCCCAAGACATTCTTTAAATAGTCTAGAAACAATTGCTGGTAGGCTATGCTGCTAGATTATGTGCAATATTAATGTGAAACATCTCTTATTTGTTGATTCTACTGATTCAATTTTCGAGCTAAATCAGAAACTTGCACCGAAATGGAATGTACTTACAGAATAAAACGTTATTACCTCTCGAAAAAATAATTTTCGCCTTTTTTTCAATTCGAAATGATCACAAAAAATATTTAATAGCCATGATGGACGAGATGGAAACACAAGTACGTAACCATAGTGATGAGCGTGAGAGGTAGTATAACCCATCCATTGATTTTCAGTGCCATCTTGTCGTACTGCTCTTTCTCCCTCTCTCTCCCTCCCCTCCCTCCTTCATTGACTCACTCACTCCATTGGTTATTTGTTCAACTAGACTCGAAAGCCCGTCGGGCGGCTGACTGCAAACTACTTGTACTACTTGACAGCAGTTATCGTGCCATAAATTGATAGTCTGATAATTTCATGAGCTTCAAATTTTCTATTGCTTATTGATACATTCAGTTATGGGAATCTGTCTGTTATTTGTTATTTGTTATTATGAAGATTTGAATGATTAAAGTTATAAATTGACTGGTTAGATGAGATGTGTAGGTTCTACTTTGCTATCTGTTTTTCTAGAGTATTTTGAAATCTGGAGGTCGCAGAAGAACATTACACAGAGAAAAATGTGTTCTTAATTTAAGAATGTACAGTCACTTAATTCAAGTGACCTGCCAATCTTAAATTAAGTGACTTTTCTCACTTAAATCAAGTGACTTTTTCTTTCTCAATTTAAGAAAGTAAAATTCACTTAAATTAGGTGACTTTTCTCACTTAAATCAAGTGAATTTTTCTTTCTCAATTTAAGAAAGTAAAATTCACTTAAATTAAGTGACTTTTTCTTTCTCAATTTAAGAAAGTAAAATTCACTTAAATTAAGTGACTTTTCTCACTTAAATCAAGTGACTTTTCTCACTTAAATCAAGTGACTTTTCTCACTTAAATCAAGTAACTATTTCTTTCTTGATTTAAGAAAGTAAAAATCACTTAAATTAAGTGACTTTTCTCACTTAAATCAAGTGACTTTTTCCTCTCAATTTAAGAACGTAAAATTCACTGAAATTACGTGACTTTTCTCACTTAAATCAAGTGACTTTTTTTTTCTCAATTTAAGAACGTAAAATTCACTGGTATTAAGTGACTTTTCTCACTTAAATCAAGTGACTTTTTCTTTCTCAATCTAAGAATGTAAAATTTACTTAAATTAAGTGACTTTTTTCACTTAAATCAAGTAACTATTTCTTTCTTAATTTAAGAAAATAAAAATCACTTAAATTAAGTGACTTTTTTCACTTAAATCAAGTGACTTTTCTCACTTAAATCAAGTAACTATTTCTTTCTTAATTTAAGAAAGTAAAAATCACTTAAATTAAGTGACTTTCCTCACTTAAATCGAGTAACTATTTCTTTCTTAATTTAAGAAAGTAAAAATCACTTAAATTAGGTGACTTTTCTCACTTAAATCAAGTGACTTTTTCTTTCTTAATTTAAGAAAGTAAAACTACTTAAATCAAGTGAGTTTTCTCACTTAAATCAAGTGACTTTTCTTTCTTAATTTCAGTGACCTGGACATTCTTAAATTAAGTGACTGCACATTCTTAAATTGAGAAAACATTTTTCTCTGTGTATTGTTGGTATTTCTATGAAAGAAAAAAAATGGTTCATAATGAAATCGAGATCGAATGCTCAAAAATTCCATTAAGAAACCATGGAAGAGAGAGAGAGAAAGAGAGAGAGAGAGGTGGCACTGGAAAATGCGTTAATGCAGTTGGCGTAAGCCCGATAATTATTTAAATGATGAAGATTCCAATCAACATTTTTTCCTAATGTGACATGCCTTTCATTCTTCTCACACTAGTTATATCAAGTCGAAAAAAAAATACTTGGAATATACGTAAAAGCCCGAGAGCTGAATCTATAACACCGGATATCGATGTCGATATCTAAAAATATAATGTTACCCCGTCGTTGTGGCTATTCATATTAATAAAAATCTTTCAAATTCTCCAATGATTCAGAAACAGTTGGATCGAGATTACTCTTGTTTCTAAAGAAATTGATAGAATCCATAGAATCTATAGACTCTATGCACTTATGCTCTTCAATTTCTGCCACTTTTTATTATTCTAATAGAATTGTGAAGAAGTTATGTAAAATTATGAAAATTTCAAGTTTTCATTACTTTCCTCCATCTTTATGAGTTAAAAAAAAATTTGATGGAATTTCTAAAAAATATTTTTGTTTTAAATTCATTGATGTGTCGCATCATATTTATATGCAGCATTCCATCTCATGTTTTTGACCACCAAATTCAATAAATTTCACGCCACTTTTCATTAACCTGACAATTTAATTTTTCATTTCCCGGTGATAACTCGAGAGTGCTATTGAATAGATATCACTCATCTTAATTTTGAATATTTCTTTTAAATAATTGCAAAAAATATTCAAGTGGAAGAGATGGATGATCGCTATGTACTGGTTGTGACCAGTCAACGTGAGAACCATTGAAATATACATTGAAATGTGTTTAAAATTTTTAGTTTATATTTATAGCTTGAGATACACAGAGAAAAATGTTTTCTTAATTTAAGAATGTGCAGTCACTTAATTCAAGAATGGCAGGCCACTTAAATTAAGTGACTTTTCTCACTTAAATTAAGTGACTTTTTCACTTAAATCAAGTGACTTTACTCACTTAAATCAAGAAACTGTCTCTTTCTTAATTTAAGAAAGTAAAAGTCACTTAAATTAAGTGACATTCTCACTTAAATCACGTGACTTTTTCATTCTTAATTTAAGAAAGGTAAAACTCACTTAAATCAAGTGACTTTTTCTTTCTTAATTTAAGAAAGTAAAACTCACTTAAATTAAGTGACTTTTTTCACTTAAATCAAGTGACTTTTCTCACTTAAATCAAGTAACTTTCTCTTTCTTAATTTAAGAAAGTAAAAGTCACTTAAATTAAGTGACATTCTCACTTCAATCAAGTGACTTTTTCATTCTTAATTTAAGAAAGGTAAAACTCACTTAAATCAAGTGAGTTTTCTCACTTAAGACAAGTGACTTTTCTTCCTTAATTTAAGTAGCCTGCACATTCTTAAATTAAGTGACCGCACATTCTTAAATTAAGAAAACATATTTCTCTGTGTACTGAAATAAACTCATGATTATCCGATATTTTTATTCAACAGTATTATGTTTTTCGCCATTAAAGATAAATATTTTTTGCTTTTATTTAATGAAAAAAAGACTTTTGACGTGAAATGATTCTGTGGATTTAGTGCTCTAACATGAAAATATTGCTTACAGATATTCCTCTCTTCATTTTTGCAATTGAAAATTAAACTTCACATTTTGATGAAGAATGAGAGGAAAAATTGATGATAATAGGGAAAAAATTCATGAAATTTCGATGTTCATTGATGATTACAGAATTCGATAATCGAATAACTGAGGAGCCAAATGAAAGCGGTTGATGAGAATTTTTGATAATGCTGCATATGTGCTCGATAATAATATATGGATGCACCGGATATGAATTCATATTCTTGGAGGGAAAATTCAATCAAATCATATAGAGACTTGAATGGAATTATTGATGGAGACGAAACGCCTGATTCATTGATCGTCAGTCATTATCCTCTTCTCATTTTTTTAATTTAATTGGAAGGAAATAGAGAAGGATGTTTATGAAGAATGAAGATAAATGGAGTTTTCAATAATATCAATAATTCATGATTTTTCAAATGGTAATAATGTTTCTATATTATGCGGAAAAAAAACACTATCACAGATACGGAATATCAAGGGAAGAGTTTGATCAAATTAACAAGAATGTCAACGAATTCATTCTGCTTGAGAGATCAAATAATCATTCAGATTAACAATATATTTGTTCCTTCCGACTTTCAAGGACAATCTCAATGTAGTTGAATTTCGGGAAATTTTTCGAAATGTGGAGGAATCGGCTTTTTTGGAGCGAAAACTGAAGCCTATGAGAAAAGTCATGATGAAAACATGATATCCTCTATTCGATTTCAAGATAGTTTCAGAATATGAAATATGGACAGAAATAATTTATTCAATATAGGAGAAATCCATGGAAATTATCCTTGTGAGATAATTCGGCTGGTTAGAAAAAAAGATTAATAATTTTGTACTTTCAGAGCAAAATTGCGTTCAGGCGGAGTTTCTTCTCCTTACAATAACCATCATCTCAATTCCGAAAACTGTACTTATTAGGTTTTCACAGGAAATTCTCCAAATGATACCCATTTCTTATTATCGAGGTCTCCGAACGAGCAGCGACGGCTCCTAGGTGGCTCTTGACGCAAATATCGTCAGTTTGTAGTAGCAAAACTGTCTTACAAAATACCATTAGGCTGCCAGATATTCCTAAATGCCCACCTAATTCTTCCCCCTACACAGAGAAAAATGTTTTCCTAATTTAAGAATGTGCAGTCACTTAATTTAAGTGGCCTGCCATTCTTAAATTAAGTGACTTTTCTCACTTAAATCAAGTAACTATTTCTTTCTTAATTTAAGAAAGTAAAAGTCACTTAAATTAAGTGACTTTTCTCACTTAAGTCAAGTGACTTTTTCTTTCTTAATTTAAGAAAGTAAAATTCACTTAAATCAAGTGAGTTTTCTCACTTAATGCAAGTGACTTTTCTTTCTTAATTTAAGTGACTGCACATTCTTAAATTAAGAAAACATTTTTCTCTGTGTAGGTTCGAATCAAAGTAGCGTAAATGATATGCTTAGACATAAGACTTACGCTACTTTGTTTCCAAGGGAACAATAACATTTTGTGCAGTAATGGTTCTCAAGCTACACTAAGTTTCTCGACTCACCGCGTCTCGCCACTCAATTGCTGATTTCAATTTAATAAAGATCAATACCTTGAAGATTGATAGACTGGTTGAAAAGTGAAGCAGCATGTCGATGAACATCCTGAGTCCTGGCAGCCATGACAGAGCAGGGTGTCGCGTGGGTAGCGTGATGCGTGTGGGCATGAGGATGTGTAGCATGGTGAGATGACAAAGTAGGCCCAGTGCCAGTCCCAGCAGATCCAGTATTACCAGGATAGCCAGCAGCCCTAGCTGCCGTGTAACGATAAGCAGCCTGACTCATTTGCGAACACGAACTCAAGTCCCCATAGCCACACTGCATATCACTAGCAGCAAGAGCACAACTTGATGCCTCAAAGCCAGCTGCAGCAGCAGCCGCTGCCTGATTCAAATACGAGTAATCCATTGACAGAATTCACAGCCTTCAAAAAGAAGGTCACATGGAATCACAAAATAAATACTAATTTTAATGTTTTCATTCACTTGAATGAATCATTCAATTTTTAATGATATATGCCATGGCATTCTGATCAGCCAGCCGTCCAACCAAACTCAGCTCCACCACTCCAGTCAATTCCAATTATTTAATTCCATTAATCGAAACAATTCACTTTGTGAAATTGCCGTTAAAATAATCAAATAAACGTCTTTTCTATCTATCTACCTCACTAAATGGCTTTCGCGCACGCGCACACTCACAATTGATGCGCTAAAAGGCCCAAAAGCAAAGATTCTCAACTCCCCCTAGTAGCGTGCTTGCAAAAAACCGAAACAATTGTGATTCGTAGACCTTAGAGCTTCCAAAAAAAGCAAAAGAAAAAAAATGAGAAAGATGCAGCTTCTTTCACCTGCTTTCCTTCTCTTTCTCCTTTCCCTTCCTACTCTGGCACGCGCTTGTACCTCTTGAGAAGCCCGCGGGGTGCTTATAATGTAATCGTATCAAGTAAACGATATCAAATTATTGCGATTGTAGCGGGGTTAGTGGCGATAGAAAAGTTTTGTCCCGCAGTAGCGTTTAAGAGCACCCGAGACAACCGACTGGTGGCTCTCCTCAAAATCAAATGATAAGCTTAATTCAATAACGCTCCTTCACACAGAGTCGAGAGGGGCGACGCTTTGCTAGTCACCCTTCCTCCCTCTTCCCATTCCCCTACCGCTGAAAATTCTGGATAGTAAACCCAGGGAAAAGGTGGGCGTGGCAAAATCACCCGGGCTTTCCAACTGGTGAGGGATCCAACTACCCTATGTCTGTATTGCTGTACGTTCATTGGTTGATCGTAAATTCCAGCCACCCCTCTTGCTATAACATACCCCTTCATCATTGTACAAGTATATTTCCCACTCTTCCAGACAAGATCAACGCCTCTTTCACTCTGGCACTCTGCCTCATTGTGTAGCAGAGGAACAAGAGAGAAAGACAGAAATATAGAGGAGAAGGGAGAAAGAGAGGGAATTTTTAGCCAAGCCAGCCTCTCTTAGTTGGTAAAATGGATATGAGAGGTTAAAACGAAACGCTATTGCCCGTGATGATGCCTAATGTTTCGACGAGAGGGGAGAAGTCGCGATTTTACGAGCCGCGGAGCATAGCCTCGTATTTTCTCTCTTTCTCCATCCCATTTCTCTCATGTGAATCGACATTTGCGGCTTGTTGATTCCCACATATACGTTATCACATACGGATAGGAGATTTCAAATTGTTTTCCTTTCTGCACTGCAAATACATGATGTATTTTACTATTAATCTGATCCGTTTAAATTCAAGGGGATATTACCTAATCGCTTGATCTATAATGCAGAGCTTATTCATATATTATAGGAAAGAAATTCAATTTTCCGATCATTTTGTTGAGAAAGGGTCAAGGTCATTTTCACGCGATTCACATATCATATCCCCTGCTCCGATTTGAAATTTTTTTCCCCCTTTAAATCTCCATCAATTACTGCAGTAACAAATGATTGAAAATTGAGCAATAGATAAATGCTGCATAACTGCATTCGAATGAACCTTCCTCGATGAAAATACGATCTGTCGCATTTCATAACTTGAACTTTCAATCAACAATTTTTATCTCACATATTAGCTGTTCGACTTGACTATCGTATTTCCTCGTTTTTTTTTTTCGTTGAGAAATATTTCATAGAATATCAATGAATTTTCAATTTTCCTCTTACGAGTTTGGCAGGCTAGACTCACGTGATTGACGAGACGTATGTCATGCGAAAATCAGTAAAAGACATGAAAGTTCGATTGTACTCCATAATACCGCTGAACCATTCAAGCGGGGAAAAGGCAAGTAGAAACGATAATCAGGTGAAAGGGTTAACCCTGTAAGTTTCACAAAAATTCGATATTTCTCGATAATTCCACGAGTTTTCCTCAATAATCGAGATATTGTTAATACCGCGGTAAAAATAGAGAGAAACGCTCAGTTCAATACGGGGAAATGCAATAAAAAATAGGAAATTACCCCCGAAGGGGGAACCTTTCGCGATACTGGACCGAAAGGATGCGTAAATTTCAACGAGTGATCAGTTTTCCGCCAGTTTCTGATCACATGAAAATCTATAAATAGAAGCAAAAACAGTCTACAGACAAAAAACAAACGAAACACAACTATTGAATAATTCAAAAAACAAATACAGAAAATGTATAAAAATTGATCCACTACGAAGCTCAATGAGTATGTATGTGCCATAAGAACTGTTACACAGAGAAAAATGTTTTCTTAATTTGAGAATGTGCAGTCACTTAATTTAAGAATGTGCAGTTAACTTAAATTAAGAAAGAAAAGTCACTTGATTTAAGTGAAAAAACTCACTTGATTTAAGTGAGTTTCACGTTCTTAAATTAAGAAAGAAAAAGTCACTTGATTTAAGTGAAAAAAAGTGCACTTCATTCAAGTGACTTTTACTTTCTTAAATTAAGAAAAAAATCGTTACTCGATTTCAGTGAGAAAATTCACTTGATTTAAGTTAGAAAAGTCACTTGATTTAAGTGAGTTTTACTTTCTTAATTTGAGAAAGAAAAAGTCACTTGATTTAAGTGAAAAAGTCACTTAATTCAAGTGACATTTACTTTCTTAAATTAAGAAAAAAATAGTTACTCGATTTGAGTGAGAAAAGTCACTTGATTTAAGTGAAAAAACTCACTTGATTTAAGTGAGTTTTACTTTCTTAAATTAAGAAAGAAAAAGTCACTTGATTTAAGTGAAAAAAGTCACTTAATTCAAGTGACTTTCACTTTCTTAAATTAAGAAAAAAATAGTTACTCGATTTCAGTGAGAAAAGCCACTTGATTTAAGTTAGAAAAGTCACTTAATTTAAGAATGGCATGTCACTTAAATTAAGTGATTGCGCATTCTTAAATTAAGATAAAATTTTTCTCTGTGTAGGTTAAGAAAAATACTGTTTTCCATGTTTCCCAGTATCTAAGTAATCAAAAATAACAATGTATCCATATGTACAAATGCTGGCTCTAATAAACATGTTAAAAAAAAAAAATGCGTAAATTTCATCCACCGCGATCTTTCAATGTCGACCTTTGGTATATTCCCGTTCTCCCACTCATCTCCTAACCAACGAGAGAGCAATGAAAAATCTCAAGAACGTTTCTCATTTTCATTCAATCTCCAAATTTCTATAAATAAATTAATTTTGCATCAATAAAAATCAAGGATTATGAATTAAAGCCGGAGGGAGGGGGAAAAGAGAAGAGGGGAAGGGGTATGCGACACTTGCCTGGCACTTGTTCTCACGAGCGCAAACAACATGGAAACGTCGACCCTCTTCGTTCCTACATATTCTTTTTTTTTTGCTTTTTTTCTCTCTGAATCCAGCAGTCTCGAGGGATTCCTGGCAGCGACACGCTACAACACCGTGCGGTGTGTGCGCTGGGCTACACGCTCAACGGGGGTAAAACCGCCCTATCCCCGTGATCACTCACCCATCCACTGCAGTCACATTTATGTGTTAGTTTATATGGGTTAAACGTGTATGTACAATAGCAAAAAGTAAGAATGTGTATATCACATAAACGAATACACATACACGAGACTATGGGCTACATATGTCCTTGATTTGTCCAGAGAATAATATTCTCTCCTGCAAAGTTGATTAAATATTGGTTGGTGCAGGGCCCTATGGGACACGCCGACAATTCGCTAGAAATACAATTTAATATCTCAACGCCTGGGATATGAGTGTGCAATAGTTTTTTTTTTTTTCTATATCTATGATCTTTCCTTTTCCCTTCAATTTGCTATTTATCACAGAAATGTCTATTACTGTTCAATGCAATTTATTTCTAGCGAGAATAAATAAAATCTTTTTTATCACAATCCACAAAAGATAATTTTACCAGTTTTTTTTTTTGTAAAAAATTGATTTTATCATTAAAAAGGGAGGTAGAGGAATCATTTTCTTTTCTTTTTTTCTGTTGATAGTAGTAATTGCTCAGAAAAAATGTCGATTACACAGAGAAAAATGCTTTCTTAATTTAAGAATGTGCAGTCACTTAATTTAAGAATGTGCAGGTCACTTAAATTAAGTGACCTGCTTATAATGAAAAGTCGCTTGATTTAAGTGAGTTTTACATTCTTAAATTAAGGACTTTGAAAATGAAGAAAAGTACTTCTTTCAGAGACAGATGAGCTCATTTTTCGAGAAGAACAAAGTATTTTATGAGAATTCATAAGTTCTTTAGAATCCAAATTCCTCTGCACAAATTCAATTATAAATACATGAACAATTACCTGAGAAGTGACACTTGCTCCTCTCGGGGGATATAGCTAATATGGAATAAGAAAAAGAATTACCAAAGAGATTTCATATCTCAATGTAAGAAGAATCAATGAATGACGTGTCTCAAAGATTATACCTTGTCACAAGTTTCTGTTAAATAATCAATAACTCAATCATCAGCCATTGACTCTCATCACTGAATATCATTTTTTTCATTCAAGAAATTGTCAACGACCAATAATATCAATGAAATTTTCTCTCCTTCGAATGTTCATTGCTTAATTTCGGAGAATATTAAACTAGCCATTTTTCAGAATATATGATAGTAATGATTGATCCAAGGTATATATACCGCACAGGAAAAGCTGAGAAGAGAATATGAATTTTCTGATCATATTATATGCACTATTTAGTGCATAAAATATGTACTACTGTTTTACATATAGAACATGCACCATTCCTCTATAAAAAGGAAACAAGAACGCAAACAATCGATGTATCGAAAGTTGTCACGGTTAAAGTGGAGTCATCATTCCTCATTGGTCAATTAAATTGTGAGTAGTATAGTACGCGTGATATCCCGAGTCGAAATTTTTCGACGTATTTCGCCGTAAAAGTGGTGTTTCAAATCCAATTCATACGTTGAAATACGTCGAGGGACGTTGAAATTAGTATGGGCACCATTGAATGATTTCAACGTAGAACCGGGAAGAAAATTCCATTTCTTCCATGTTTGACGTTGACTGAACGTTCAACGTACAACATCATTTCAACGTATTCCAACGTATACGTTGAAAGTACGCTGAAGGATTTTTCGGCGTACGCGAGTCGAGAAAAATTGCTCCTTTACTTCTACAAACCGAAACTGAGTCGGTAAGAGGATAATCTACAGTTACCACTGCCAAAATACAATTTTTTTCCAAAATAATGAGAACTTCCGGTTCGCCACGCTTTGGTGAGAGCAATTACCCCTTCTAAGACGCTTCCCTATCGCTTTCGCACCTGAAATCCTATTTTTTTCGCATTGAAATTCTACCCACCTAGAGGATTTGAACGCTCGACCCTACAATTACTATGCCTACGCTTTAGACCACGGAACTACGCACGCTTTTCTAATTCCAAAGAATCGGACTGTCTACATGAATCTATTTTTTTCAAATATTCATTCTTTAATTATGATGAATCACAGGAGAGAGTTTTCATCATTCTAAATTTCTTATATTTAACGCTAGTCCAATAAAAAAAAGTTTTAATTCTTCACTCGTCTACCAGTTCATTTCTTTCTCAATAGATTGATTTTGATCTATATTTTAATTATCTCTACTTGAAAAATCCCGAAAGGGTGGCGAAGAGATAGAAAAAAATCAAGACCACCCCAAAAATGACATTTTTTTTGCCATTATCTTGAAAATGGCGAATAATACAAGAAAAAGTGCCTCACAAATGTTGAAATTATCAAAATTATCCACAAAATTGTTCTCATACACTTTTTACGTATTTGAAAAATTAACCGAGAGATTAACAGTTGAAAATTTTTGTGTACAGCTCAACTGCGAGAAAAATCTCATAATCTTCAAAAAATCGTATAAATATGAAAACTTCATATTTTTAAACATTTTTTTAAAACATATCTACAAAATACGGCGAATAATTCCTGAAAGACCGATTTTTTTTCGTAGACTCATTCAAAACTTATTAATTAATTAATTGTTGAAAAATATTATTTTGCTATTCAAATTGTATTTGAACTTTTTCTCTTCTTACGTTCCTTGAGGTATGCAGGGAATGTAAATATCAAACAAAAATCAAAACACAATTCGAATAATAAAATAATAAGTTTAAACAATTAATTAATTGATAACTCTTGAGTGAGTCTACACTGAGAAAAAAATAATAGTAAAAACAATCAAATATTGATGCCATTGGTCCTTAGAAAATATTTTGTTGAATTAAATGAAAACAGTCGTTGAATTTACTGAATTTAGTCAATTCAACTAGTTAATCTGTTTAAATTAACTAAATTCAATGAATTCAACTAGTTCATTTATTGGAATGAACTAAATTCAGTAAATTCAACAATTTCTTGAATCATTTCAAAAAAATATTTGCTAAGGACCATTTGCCACAAGATTTGATTTTTTTTACCCCGATTTTTTTCCTCAGTGTATTAATTTTTGAAAATTGGAAATCGAGTTCTTTTTTTGCGAATATCTTGGGAAATAATGGGGATACGCCCTTTTTGTCTGAGAGTAGTTTTTTACCTCTTGAAATTCTCTACAAAATTGAATTGAGGTAAAGAAGACGTATCTCCATTAGTTTCGGAGATAATCGTGGAAAACTGAAGATGATGATTTGAAAAAGAAAAAAAAATAGAGCTTTTTTCATTAATTTTTCATGAATATCTCGGAAATTAAGTGAGATAGAGCGATTTTACCTTAATCCTTTATTGCAGAGAATTTCAAGGGCTCTAGGAAAAGATTCATACAAAATCGCTCTATCTCGTTTAGTTTCCAAGATAATCCCAAAATAAGATGTGCCGAATTTGCACAAGCACACTACTGATATACGGCGAAACCACTGCAGTTCGACGGTGATTTGTCGGTAAAATCAATTCACCGTCAATTCACGATTCTTTCACTGCATTTTCACCGTGATCACGAAACTGCCAGGGATCACATTTAATTAACTCCTTTGAACAATCATTTTCTCGCCAAAAATGAGGACAGTAGACATTGTGAATAGGTAATCTACGACGGCTTTAATGAACTTGACATTAATAAGGATCTGGATTTATTCAATGACCCTTTTCCAATAATATTACTTTTTTAACGAAACCATTATCAAATCACTTTTACGTTGAACGCATTGTGAACGTTATTTCAACGTAGAATTATTCTGAAAGTCAAAAAATTTCAAATCGCGGTACTGCTACGTTGAAATACGTTCAAGACGTTGAAATACGTTGGAATACGTTGAAATACGTTGAGAAAGTCGCGGCGAAATCCAACATCAAAAGAATTTACGTCGAAACCTCGATATACGTTAAGGAACGTTGAAGAAATTTCGACTCGGGATACTACACTAAAAATGCCTAACGGGCGCGCTGAGATATGGAATCAGGAAAATTTTTTTCCAGTTTTCCGCGATGATCTCGGTAAATAAGCGAGATAGAGCGGAATAGACGTTAATATGGGAACAGTAAAAATGTTAATGTCTGCTCTATTGAATTCGCTGAACCATTCGCGATACTGTTGTGGAATTTTGCAGGCTACTTCCTGACGACCTAGGCAGTGTCACTGTAAAATTTCATCAGGAAATACGCCACAGAAAAAAAGTTATGAAGATTTGAAAATCGGGATTTTCATGATGGCTGATTTCCTTCGAATATTCCTTCATCCTCATTTTTCACCCATTTCCCGTAGAGATACGAGGTTTTCCTTGAAATTTCGCAAAGAATTGAGTGAAACGCACGATGATGGGGGATCCTGAAGGGCCAAAAGCCGCAAGGATTCGGGATATCCAGTTTTTGCGGAATTTTTTCAGTTTTTCTCAATTATCTCGGTAAATAAGCGAGATAGAGCGAAATAGACGTTAATATGGAGTCGGGAAGAAAAAATTCCAGTTTTTCGCGATTATCTCGGTAAATAAGCGAGATAGAGCGAAATAGGCACTAATTTGGGATCGGGAAAGGAGCATTTTCAGTTTTTCGCAATTATCTCGGTAAATAAGCGAGATAGAGCGAAATGGACGTTAATATGGGATCCGTAAAAATGTCAATGTCTGCTCTATCGAATTCGCTGAACCATTCGCGATACTGTTGTGGAATTTTGCAGGCTACTTCCTGACGACCTAGGGAGTGTCACTGTAGAATTTCATCAGGAAATACGCCACAGAAAAAAAGTTATGAAGATTTGAAAATCGGGATTTTCATGAGGGCTGATTTCCTTCAAATATTCCTTTATCCTCATTTTTCACCCATTTCCCGTAGAGATACGAGGTTTTCCTTGAAATTTCGCAAAGAATTGAGTGAAACGCACGATGATGGGGGATCCTGAAGGGCCAAAAGCCGCAAGGATTCGGGATATCCAGTTTTTGCGGAATTTTTTCAGTTTTTCTCAATTATCTCGGTAAATAAGCGAGATAGAGCGAAATAGACGTTAATATGGAGTCGGGAAGAAAAAATTCCAGTTTTTCGCGATTATCTCGGTAAATAAGCGAGATAGAGCGAAATAGGCACTAATTTGGGATCGGGAAAGGAGCATTTTCAGTTTTTCGCAATTATCTCGGTAAATAAGCGAGATAGAGCGAAATGGACGTTAATATGGGATCCGTAAAAATGTCAATGTCTGCTCTATCGAATTCGCTGAACCATTCGCGATACTGTTGTGGAATTTTGCAGGCTACTTCCTGACGACCTAGGGAGTGTCACTGTAGAATTTCATCAGGAAATACGCCACAGAAAAAAAGTTATGAAGATTTGAAAATCGGGATTTTCATGAGGGCTGATTTCCTTCAAATATTCCTTTATCCTCATTTTTCACCCATTTCCCGTAGAGATACGAGGTTTTCCTTGAAATTTCGCAAAGAATTGAGTGAAACGCACGATGATGGGGGATCCTGAAGGGCCAAAAGCCGCAAGGATTCGGGATATCCAGTTTTTGCGGAATTTTTTCAGTTTTTCTCAATTATCTCGGTAAATAAGCGAGATAGAGCGAAATAGACGTTAATATGGAGTCGGGAAGAAAAAATTCCAGTTTTTCGCGATTATCTCGGTAAATAAGCGAGATAGAGCGAAATAGGCACTAATTTGGGATCGGGAAAGGAGCATTTTCAGTTTTTCGCAATTATCTCGGTAAATAAGCGAGATAGAGCGAAATGGACGTTAATATGGGATCCGTAAAAATGTCAATGTCTGCTCTATCGAATTCGCTGAACCATTCGCGATACTGTTGTGGAATTTTGCAGGCTACTTCCTGACGACCTAGGGAGTGTCACTGTAGAATTTCATCAGGAAATACGCCACAGAAAAAAAGTTATGAAGATTTGAAAATCGGGATTTTCATGAGGGCTGATTTCCTTCAAATATTCCTTTATCCTCATTTTTCACCCATTTCCCGTAGAGATACGAGGTTTTCCTTGAAATTTCGCAAAGAATTGAGTGAAACGCACGATGATGGGGGATCCTGAAGGGCCAAAAGCCGCAAGGATTCGGGATATCCAGTTTTTGCGGAATTTTTTCAGTTTTTCTCAATTATCTCGGTAAATAAGCGAGATAGAGCGAAATAGACGTTAATATGGAGTCGGGAAGAAAAAATTCCAGTTTTTCGCGATTATCTCGGTAAATAAGCGAGATAGAGCGAAATAGGCACTAATTTGGGATCGGGAAAGGAGCATTTTCAGTTTTTCGCAATTATCTCGGTAAATAAGCGAGATAGAGCGAAATGGACGTTAATATGGGATCCGTAAAAATGTCAATGTCTGCTCTATCGAATTCGCTGAACCATTCGCGATACTGTTGTGGAATTTTGCAGGCTACTTCCTGACGACCTAGGGAGTGTCACTGTAGAATTTCATCAGGAAATACGCCACAGAAAAAAAGTTATGAAGATTTGAAAATCGGGATTTTCATGAGGGCTGATTTCCTTCAAATATTCCTTTATCCTCATTTTTCACCCATTTCCCGTAGAGATACGAGGTTTTCCTTGAAATTTCGCAAAGAATTGAGTGAAACGCACGATGATGGGGGATCCTGAAGGGCCAAAAGCCGCAAGGATTCGGGATATCCAGTTTTTGCGGAATTTTTTCAGTTTTTCTCAATTATCTCGGTAAATAAGCGAGATAGAGCGAAATAGACGTTAATATGGAGTCGGGAAGAAAAAATTCCAGTTTTTCGCGATTATCTCGGTAAATAAGCGAGATAGAGCGAAATAGGCACTAATTTGGGATCGGGAAAGGAGCATTTTCAGTTTTTCGCAATTATCTCGGTAAATAAGCGAGATAGAGCGAAATGGACGTTAATATGGGATCCGTAAAAATGTCAATGTCTGCTCTATCGAATTCGCTGAACCATTCGCGATACTGTTGTGGAATTTTGCAGGCTACTTCCTGACGACCTAGGGAGTGTCACTGTAGAATTTCATCAGGAAATACGCCACAGAAAAAAAGTTATGAAGATTTGAAAATCGGGATTTTCATGAGGGCTGATTTCCTTCAAATATTCCTTTATCCTCATTTTTCACCCATTTCCCGTAGAGATACGAGGTTTTCCTTGAAATTTCGCAAAGAATTGAGTGAAACGCACGATGATGGGGGATCCTGAAGGGCCAAAAGCCGCAAGGATTCGGGATATCCAGTTTTTGCGGAATTTTTTCAGTTTTTCTCAATTATCTCGGTAAATAAGCGAGATAGAGCGAAATAGACGTTAATATGGAGTCGGGAAGAAAAAATTCCAGTTTTTCGCGATTATCTCGGTAAATAAGCGAGATAGAGCGAAATAGGCACTAATTTGGGATCGGGAAAGGAGCATTTTCAGTTTTTCGCAATTATCTCGGTAAATAAGCGAGATAGAGCGAAATGGACGTTAATATGGGATCCGTAAAAATGTCAATGTCTGCTCTATCGAATTCGCTGAACCATTCGCGATACTGTTGTGGAATTTTGCAGGCTACTTCCTGACGACCTAGGGAGTGTCACTGTAGAATTTCATCAGGAAATACGCCACAGAAAAAAAGTTATGAAGATTTGAAAATCGGGATTTTCATGAGGGCTGATTTCCTTCAAATATTCCTTTATCCTCATTTTTCACCCATTTCCCGTAGAGATACGAGGTTTTCCTTGAAATTTCGCAAAGAATTGAGTGAAACGCACGATGATGGGGGATCCTGAAGGGCC
The DNA here is from genome assembly GCA_963921955.1 of Aleiodes alternator. Taxonomy (NCBI): domain Eukaryota; kingdom Metazoa; phylum Arthropoda; class Insecta; order Hymenoptera; family Braconidae; genus Aleiodes; species Aleiodes alternator. Next base: position 10,131,065 of record OY998109.1, on the reverse strand, counting down.
AAAAGCCGCAAGGATTCGGGATATCCAGTTTTTGCGGAATTTTTTCAGTTTTTCTCAATTATCTCGGTAAATAAGCGAGATAGAGCGAAATAGACGTTAATATGGAGTCGGGAAGAAAAAATTCCAGTTTTTCGCGATTATCTCGGTAAATAAGCGAGATAGAGCGAAATAGGCACTAATTTGGGATCGGGAAAGGAGCATTTTCAGTTTTTCGCAATTATCTCGGTAAATAAGCGAGATAGAGCGAAATGGACGTTAATATGGGATCCGTAAAAATGTCAATGTCTGCTCTATCGAATTCGCTGAACCATTCGCGATACTGTTGTGGAATTTTGCAGGCTACTTCCTGACGACCTAGGGAGTGTCACTGTAGAATTTCATCAGGAAATACGCCACAGAAAAAAAGTTATGAAGATTTGAAAATCGGGATTTTCATGAGGGCTGATTTCCTTCAAATATTCCTTTATCCTCATTTTTCACCCATTTCCCGTAGAGATACGAGGTTTTCCTTGAAATTTCGCAAAGAATTGAGTGAAACGCACGATGATGGGGGATCCTGAAGGGCCAAAAGCCGCAAGGATTCGGGATATCCAGTTTTTGCGGAATTTTTTCAGTTTTTCTCAATTATCTCGGTAAATAAGCGAGATAGAGCGAAATAGACGTTAATATGGAGTCGGGAAGAAAAAATTCCAGTTTTTCGCGATTATCTCGGTAAATAAGCGAGATAGAGCGAAATAGGCACTAATTTGGGATCGGGAAAGGAGCATTTTCAGTTTTTCGCAATTATCTCGGTAAATAAGCGAGATAGAGCGAAATGGACGTTAATATGGGATCCGTAAAAATGTCAATGTCTGCTCTATCGAATTCGCTGAACCATTCGCGATACTGTTGTGGAATTTTGCAGGCTACTTCCTGACGACCTAGGGAGTGTCACTGTAGAATTTCATCAGGAAATACGCCACAGAAAAAAAGTTATGAAGATTTGAAAATCGGGATTTTCATGAGGGCTGATTTCCTTCAAATATTCCTTTATCCTCATTTTTCACCCATTTCCCGTAGAGATACGAGGTTTTCCTTGAAATTTCGCAAAGAATTGAGTGAAACGCACGATGATGGGGGATCCTGAAGGGCCAAAAGCCGCAAGGATTCGGGATATCCAGTTTTTGCGGAATTTTTTCAGTTTTTCTCAATTATCTCGGTAAATAAGCGAGATAGAGCGAAATGGACGTTAATATGGGATCCGTAAAAATGTCAATGTCTGCTCTATCGAATTCGCTGAACCATTCGCGATACTGTTGTGGAATTTTGCAGGCTACTTCCTGACGACCTAGGGAGTGTCACTGTAGAATTTCATCAGGAAATACGCCACAGAAAAAAAGTTATGAAGATTTGAAAATCGGGATTTTCATGAGGGCTGATTTCCTTCAAATATTCCTTTATCCTCATTTTTCACCCATTTCCCGTAGAGATACGAGGTTTTCCTTGAAATTTCGCAAAGAATTGAGTGAAACGCACGATGATGGGGGATCCTGAAGGGCCAAAAGCCGCAAGGATTCGGGATATCCAGTTTTTGCGGAATTTTTTCAGTTTTTCTCAATTATCTCGGTAAATAAGCGAGATAGAGCGAAATAGACGTTAATATGGAGTCGGGAAGAAAAAATTCCAGTTTTTCGCGATTATCTCGGTAAATAAGCGAGATAGAGCGAAATAGGCACTAATTTGGGATCGGGAAAGGAGCATTTTCAGTTTTTCGCAATTATCTCGGTAAATAAGCGAGATAGAGCGAAATGGACGTTAATATGGGATCCGTAAAAATGTCAATGTCTGCTCTATCGAATTCGCTGAACCATTCGCGATACTGTTGTGGAATTTTGCAGGCTACTTCCTGACGACCTAGGGAGTGTCACTGTAGAATTTCATCAGGAAATACGCCACAGAAAAAAAGTTATGAAGATTTGAAAATCGGGATTTTCATGAGGGCTGATTTCCTTCAAATATTCCTTTATCCTCATTTTTCACCCATTTCCCGTAGAGATACGAGGTTTTCCTTGAAATTTCGCAAAGAATTGAGTGAAACGCACGATGATGGGGGATCCTGAAGGGCCAAAAGCCGCAAGGATTCGGGATATCCAGTTTTTGCGGAATTTTTTCAGTTTTTCTCAATTATCTCGGTAAATAAGCGAGATAGAGCGAAATAGACGTTAATATGGAGTCGGGAAGAAAAAATTCCAGTTTTTCGCGATTATCTCGGTAAATAAGCGAGATAGAGCGAAATAGGCACTAATTTGGGATCGGGAAAGGAGCATTTTCAGTTTTTCGCAATTATCTCGGTAAATAAGCGAGATAGAGCGAAATGGACGTTAATATGGGATCCGTAAAAATGTCAATGTCTGCTCTATCGAATTCGCTGAACCATTCGCGATACTGTTGTGGAATTTTGCAGGCTACTTCCTGACGACCTAGGGAGTGTCACTGTAGAATTTCATCAGGAAATACGCCACAGAAAAAAAGTTATGAAGATTTGAAAATCGGGATTTTCATGAGGGCTGATTTCCTTCAAATATTCCTTTATCCTCATTTTTCACCCATTTCCCGTAGAGATACGAGGTTTTCCTTGAAATTTCGCAAAGAATTGAGTGAAACGCACGATGATGGGGGATCCTGAAGGGCCAAAAGCCGCAAGGATTCGGGATATCCAGTTTTTGCGGAATTTTTTCAGTTTTTCTCAATTATCTCGGTAAATAAGCGAGATAGAGCGAAATAGACGTTAATATGGAGTCGGGAAGAAAAAATTCCAGTTTTTCGCGATTATCTCGGTAAATAAGCGAGATAGAGCGAAATAGGCACTAATTTGGGATCGGGAAAGGAGCATTTTCAGTTTTTCGCAATTATCTCGGTAAATAAGCGAGATAGAGCGAAATGGACGTTAATATGGGATCCGTAAAAATGTCAATGTCTGCTCTATCGAATTCGCTGAACCATTCGCGATACTGTTGTGGAATTTTGCAGGCTACTTCCTGACGACCTAGGGAGTGTCACTGTAGAATTTCATCAGGAAATACGCCACAGAAAAAAAGTTATGAAGATTTGAAAATCGGGATTTTCATGAGGGCTGATTTCCTTCAAATATTCCTTTATCCTCATTTTTCACCCATTTCCCGTAGAGATACGAGGTTTTCCTTGAAATTTCGCAAAGAATTGAGTGAAACGCACGATGATGGGGGATCCTGAAGGGCCAAAAGCCGCAAGGATTCGGGATATCCAGTTTTTGCGGAATTTTTTCAGTTTTTCTCAATTATCTCGGTAAATAAGCGAGATAGAGCGAAATGGACGTTAATATGGGATCCGTAAAAATGTCAATGTCTGCTCTATCGAATTCGCTGAACCATTCGCGATACTGTTGTGGAATTTTGCAGGCTACTTCCTGACGACCTAGGGAGTGTCACTGTAGAATTTCATCAGGAAATACGCCACAGAAAAAAAGTTATGAAGATTTGAAAATCGGGATTTTCATGAGGGCTGATTTCCTTCAAATATTCCTTTATCCTCATTTTTCACCCATTTCCCGTAGAGATACGAGGTTTTCCTTGAAATTTCGCAAAGAATTGAGTGAAACGCACGATGATGGGGGATCCTGAAGGGCCAAAAGCCGCAAGGATTCGGGATATCCAGTTTTTGCGGAATTTTTTCAGTTTTTCTCAATTATCTCGGTAAATAAGCGAGATAGAGCGAAATAGACGTTAATATGGAGTCGGGAAGAAAAAATTCCAGTTTTTCGCGATTATCTCGGTAAATAAGCGAGATAGAGCGAAATAGGCACTAATTTGGGATCGGGAAAGGAGCATTTTCAGTTTTTCGCAATTATCTCGGTAAATAAGCGAGATAGAGCGAAATGGACGTTAATATGGGATCCGTAAAAATGTCAATGTCTGCTCTATCGAATTCGCTGAACCATTCGCGATACTGTTGTGGAATTTTGCAGGCTACTTCCTGACGACCTAGGGAGTGTCACTGTAGAATTTCATCAGGAAATACGCCACAGAAAAAAAGTTATGAAGATTTGAAAATCGGGATTTTCATGAGGGCTGATTTCCTTCAAATATTCCTTTATCCTCATTTTTCACCCATTTCCCGTAGAGATACGAGGTTTTCCTTGAAATTTCGCAAAGAATTGAGTGAAACGCACGATGATGGGGGATCCTGAAGGGCCAAAAGCCGCAAGGATTCGGGATATCCAGTTTTTGCGGAATTTTTTTAGTTTTTCTCAATTATCTCGGTAAATAAGCGAGATAGAGCGAAATAGACGTTAATATGGAGTCGGGAAGAAAAAATTCCAGTTTTTCGCGATTATCTCGGTAAATAAGCGAGATAGAGCGAAATAGGCACTAATTTGGGATCGGGAAAGGAGCATTTTCAGTTTTTCGCAATTATCTCGGTAAATAAGCGAGATAGAGCGAAATGGACGTTAATATGGGATCCGTAAAAATGTCAATGTCTGCTCTATCGAATTCGCTGAACCATTCGCGATACTGTTGTGGAATTTTGCAGGCTACTTCCTGACGACCTAGGGAGTGTCACTGTAGAATTTCATCAGGAAATACGCCACAGAAAAAAAGTTATGAAGATTTGAAAATCGGGATTTTCATGAGGGCTGATTTCCTTCAAATATTCCTTTATCCTCATTTTTCACCCATTTCCCGTAGAGATACGAGGTTTTCCTTGAAATTTCGCAAAGAATTGAGTGAAACGCACGATGATGGGGGATCCTGAAGGGCCAAAAGCCGCAAGGATTCGGGATATCCAGTTTTTGCGGAATTTTTTCAGTTTTTCTCAATTATCTCGGTAAATAAGCGAGATAGAGCGAAATGGACGTTAATATGGGATCCGTAAAAATGTCAATGTCTGCTCTATCGAATTCGCTGAACCATTCGCGATACTGTTGTGGAATTTTGCAGGCTACTTCCTGACGACCTAGGGAGTGTCACTGTAGAATTTCATCAGGAAATACGCCACAGAAAAAAAGTTATGAAGATTTGAAAATCGGGATTTTCATGAGGGCTGATTTCCTTCAAATATTCCTTTATCCTCATTTTTCACCCATTTCCCGTAGAGATACGAGGTTTTCCTTGAAATTTCGCAAAGAATTGAGTGAAACGCACGATGATGGGGGATCCTGAAGGGCCAAAAGCCGCAAGGATTCGGGATATCCAGTTTTTGCGGAATTTTTTCAGTTTTTCTCAATTATCTCGGTAAATAAGCGAGATAGAGCGAAATAGACGTTAATATGGAGTCGGGAAGAAAAAATTCCAGTTTTTCGCGATTATCTCGGTAAATAAGCGAGATAGAGCGAAATAGGCACTAATTTGGGATCGGGAAAGGAGCATTTTCAGTTTTTCGCAATTATCTCGGTAAATAAGCGAGATAGAGCGAAATGGACGTTAATATGGGATCCGTAAAAATGTCAATGTCTGCTCTATCGAATTCGCTGAACCATTCGCGATACTGTTGTGGAATTTTGCAGGCTACTTCCTGACGACCTAGGGAGTGTCACTGTAGAATTTCATCAGGAAATACGCCACAGAAAAAAAGTTATGAAGATTTGAAAATCGGGATTTTCATGAGGGCTGATTTCCTTCAAATATTCCTTTATCCTCATTTTTCACCCATTTCCCGTAGAGATACGAGGTTTTCCTTGAAATTTCGCAAAGAATTGAGTGAAACGCACGATGATGGGGGATCCTGAAGGGCCAAAAGCCGCAAGGATTCGGGATATCCAGTTTTTGCGGAATTTTTTTAGTTTTTCTCAATTATCTCGGTAAATAAGCGAGATAGAGCGAAATAGACGTTAATATGGAGTCGGGAAGAAAAAATTCCAGTTTTTCGCGATTATCTCGGTAAATAAGCGAGATAGAGCGAAATAGGCACTAATTTGGGATCGGGAAAGGAGCATTTTCAGTTTTTCGCAATTATCTCGGTAAATAAGCGAGATAGAGCGAAATGGACGTTAATATGGGATCCGTAAAAATGTCAATGTCTGCTCTATCGAATTCGCTGAACCATTCGCGATACTGTTGTGGAATTTTGCAGGCTACTTCCTGACGACCTAGGGAGTGTCACTGTAGAATTTCATCAGGAAATACGCCACAGAAAAAAAGTTATGAAGATTTGAAAATCGGGATTTTCATGAGGGCTGATTTCCTTCAAATATTCCTTTATCCTCATTTTTCACCCATTTCCCGTAGAGATACGAGGTTTTCCTTGAAATTTCGCAAAGAATTGAGTGAAACGCACGATGATGGGGGATCCTGAAGGGCCAAAAGCCGCAAGGATTCGGGATATCCAGTTTTTGCGGAATTTTTTCAGTTTTTCTCAATTATCTCGGTAAATAAGCGAGATAGAGCGAAATAGACGTTAATATGGAGTCGGGAAGAAAAAATTCCAGTTTTTCGCGATTATCTCGGTAAATAAGCGAGATAGAGCGAAATAGGCACTAATTTGGGATCGGGAAAGGAGCATTTTCAGTTTTTCGCAATTATCTCGGTAAATAAGCGAGATAGAGCGAAATGGACGTTAATATGGGATCCGTAAAAATGTCAATGTCTGCTCTATCGAATTCGCTGAACCATTCGCGATACTGTTGTGGAATTTTGCAGGCTACTTCCTGACGACCTAGGGAGTGTCACTGTAGAATTTCATCAGGAAATACGCCACAGAAAAAAAGTTATGAAGATTTGAAAATCGGGATTTTCATGAGGGCTGATTTCCTTCAAATATTCCTTTATCCTCATTTTTCACCCATTTCCCGTAGAGATACGAGGTTTTCCTTGAAATTTCGCAAAGAATTGAGTGAAACGCACGATGATGGGGGATCCTGAAGGGCCAAAAGCCGCAAGGATTCGGGATATCCAGTTTTTGCGGAATTTTTTCAGTTTTTCTCAATTATCTCGGTAAATAAGCGAGATAGAGCGAAATAGACGTTAATATGGAGTCGGGAAGAAAAAATTCCAGTTTTTCGCGATTATCTCGGTAAATAAGCGAGATAGAGCGAAATAGGCACTAATTTGGGATCGGGAAAGGAGCATTTTCAGTTTTTCGCAATTATCTCGGTAAATAAGCGAGATAGAGCGAAATGGACGTTAATATGGGATCCGTAAAAATGTCAATGTCTGCTCTATCGAATTCGCTGAACCATTCGCGATACTGTTGTGGAATTTTGCAGGCTACTTCCTGACGACCTAGGGAGTGTCACTGTAGAATTTCATCAGGAAATACGCCACAGAAAAAAAGTTATGAAGATTTGAAAATCGGGATTTTCATGAGGGCTGATTTCCTTCAAATATTCCTTTATCCTCATTTTTCACCCATTTCCCGTAGAGATACGAGGTTTTCCTTGAAATTTCGCAAAGAATTGAGTGAAACGCACGATGATGGGGGATCCTGAAGGGCCAAAAGCCGCAAGGATTCGGGATATCCAGTTTTTGCGGAATTTTTTCAGTTTTTCTCAATTATCTCGGTAAATAAGCGAGATAGAGCGAAATAGACGTTAATATGGAGTCGGGAAGAAAAAATTCCAGTTTTTCGCGATTATCTCGGTAAATAAGCGAGATAGAGCGAAATAGGCACTAATTTGGGATCGGGAAAGGAGCATTTTCAGTTTTTCGCAATTATCTCGGTAAATAAGCGAGATAGAGCGAAATGGACGTTAATATGGGATCCGTAAAAATGTCAATGTCTGCTCTATCGAATTCGCTGAACCATTCGCGATACTGTTGTGGAATTTTGCAGGCTACTTCCTGACGACCTAGGGAGTGTCACTGTAGAATTTCATCAGGAAATACGCCACAGAAAAAAAGTTATGAAGATTTGAAAATCGGGATTTTCATGAGGGCTGATTTCCTTCAAATATTCCTTTATCCTCATTTTTCACCCATTTCCCGTAGAGATACGAGGTTTTCCTTGAAATTTCGCAAAGAATTGAGTGAAACGCACGATGATGGGGGATCCTGAAGGGCCAAAAGCCGCAAGGATTCGGGATATCCAGTTTTTGCGGAATTTTCAGGCCAAACCCAGAGGCAATGGCCTTTGCTCTATGAAAATGATCATTTCTGCTCAATCGAATTCTCAGAACCGTTTGCGATACTGTTATGAAATTTTGCAGGCTCTCTTATGACGACCTAGGCAGTGTCACTGTAAAATTTCATCAGGAAATACGCCACAGAAAAAAAGTTATGAAGATTTGAAAATCGGGATTTTCATGATGGCTGATTTCCTTCGAATATTCCTTCATCCTCATTTTTCACCCATTTCCCGTAGAGATACGAGGTTTTCCTTGAAATTTCGCAAAGAATTGAGTGAAACGCACGATGATGGGGGATCCTGAAGGGCCAAAAGCCGCAAGGATTCGGGATATCCAGTTTTTGCGGAATTTTTTCAGTTTTTCTCAATTATCTCGGTAAATAAGCGAGATAGAGCGAAATAGACATTAATATGGAGTCGGGAAGAAAAAATTCCAGTTTTTCGCGATTATCTCGGTAAATAAGCGAGATAGAGCGAAATAGGCACTAATTTGGGATCGGGAAAGGAGCATTTTCAGTTTTTCGCAATTATCTCGGTAAATAAGCGAGATAGAGCGAAATGGACGTTAATATGGGATCCGTAAAAATGTCAATGTCTGCTCTATCGAATTCGCTGAACCATTCGCGATACTGTTGTGGAATTTTGCAGGCTACTTCCTGACGACCTAGGGAGTGTCACTGTAGAATTTCATCAGGAAATACGCCACAGAAAAAAAGTTATGAAGATTTGAAAATCGGGATTTTCATGAGGGCTGATTTCCTTCAAATATTCCTTTATCCTCATTTTTCACCCATTTCCCGTAGAGATACGAGGTTTTCCTTGAAATTTCGCAAAGAATTGAGTGAAACGCACGATGATGGGGGATCCTGAAGGGCCAAAAGCCGCAAGGATTCGGGATATCCAGTTTTTGCGGAACTTTTTCAGTTTTTCTCAATTATCTCGGTAAATAAGCGAGATAGAGCGAAATAGACGTTAATATGGAGTCGGGAAGAAAAAATTCCAGTTTTTCGCGATTATCTCGGTAAATAAGCGAGATAGAGCGAAATAGGCACTAATTTGGGATCGGGAAAGGAGCATTTTCAGTTTTTCGCAATTATCTCGGTAAATAAGCGAGATAGAGCGAAATGGACGTTAATATGGGATCCGTAAAAATGTCAATGTCTGCTCTATCGAATTCGCTGAACCATTCGCGATACTGTTGTGGAATTTTGCAGGCTACTTCCTGACGACCTAGGGAGTGTCACTGTAGAATTTCATCAGGAAATACGCCACAGAAAAAAAGTTATGAAGATTTGAAAATCGGGATTTTCATGAGGGCTGATTTCCTTCAAATATTCCTTTATCCTCATTTTTCACCCATTTCCCGTAGAGATACGAGGTTTTCCTTGAAATTTCGCAAAGAATTGAGTGAAACGCACGATGATGGGGGATCCTGAAGGGCCAAAAGCCGCAAGGATTCGGGATATCCAGTTTTTGCGGAATTTTTTCAGTTTTTCTCAATTATCTCGGTAAATAAGCGAGATAGAGCGAAATAGACGTTAATATGGAGTCGGGAAGAAAAAATTCCAGTTTTTCGCGATTATCTCGGTAAATAAGCGAGATAGAGCGAAATAGGCACTAATTTGGGATCGGGAAAGGAGCATTTTCAGTTTTTCGCAATTATCTCGGTAAATAAGCGAGATAGAGCGAAATGGACGTTAATATGGGATCCGTAAAAATGTCAATGTCTGCTCTATCGAATTCGCTGAACCATTCGCGATACTGTTGTGGAATTTTGCAGGCTACTTCCTGACGACCTAGGGAGTGTCACTGTAGAATTTCATCAGGAAATACGCCACAGAAAAAAAGTTATGAAGATTTGAAAATCGGGATTTTCATGAGGGCTGATTTCCTTCAAATATTCCTTTATCCTCATTTTTCACCCATTTCCCGTAGAGATACGAGGTTTTCCTTGAAATTTCGCAAAGAATTGAGTGAAACGCACGATGATGGGGGATCCTGAAGGGCCAAAAGCCGCAAGGATTCGGGATATCCAGTTTTTGCGGAATTTTTTCAGTTTTTCTCAATTATCTCGGTAAATAAGCGAGATAGAGCGAAATGGACGTTAATATGGGATCCGTAAAAATGTCAATGTCTGCTCTATCGAATTCGCTGAACCATTCGCGATACTGTTGTGGAATTTTGCAGGCTACTTCCTGACGACCTAGGGAGTGTCACTGTAGAATTTCATCAGGAAATACGCCACAGAAAAAAAGTTATGAAGATTTGAAAATCGGGATTTTCATGAGGGCTGATTTCCTTCAAATATTCCTTTATCCTCATTTTTCACCCATTTCCCGTAGAGATACGAGGTTTTCCTTGAAATTTCGCAAAGAATTGAGTGAAACGCACGATGATGGGGGATCCTGAAGGGCCAAAAGCCGCAAGGATTCGGGATATCCAGTTTTTGCGGAATTTTCAGGCCAAACCCAGAGGCAATGGCCTTTGCTCTATGAAAATGATCATTTCTGCTCAATCGAATTCTCAGAACCGTTTGCGATACTGTTATGAAATTTTGCAGGCTCTCTTATGACGACCTAGGCAGTGTCACTGTAAAATTTCATCAGGAAATACGCCACAGAAAAAAAGTTATGAAGATTTGAAAATCGGGATTTTCATGATGACTGATTTCCTTCGAATATTCCTTCATCCTCATTTTTCACCCATTTCCCGTAGAGATACGAGGTTTTCCTTGAAATTTCGCAAAGAATTGGGTGAAACGCACGATGATGGGGGATCCTGAAGGGCCAAAAGCCGCAAGGATTCGGGATATCCAGTTTTTGCGGAATTGTTTCAGTTTTTCTCAATTATCTCGGTAAATAAGCGAGATAGAGCGAAATAGACGTTAATATGGAGTCGGGAAGAAAAAATTCCAGTTTTTCGCGATTATCTCGGTAAATAAGCGAGATAGAGCGAAATAGGCACTAATTTGGGATCGGGAAAGGAGCATTTTCAGTTTTTCGCAATTATCTCGGTAAATAAGCGAGATAGAGCGAAATGGACGTTAATATGGGATCCGTAAAAATGTCAATGTCTGCTCTATCGAATTCGCTGAACCATTCGCGATACTGTTGTGGAATTTTGCAGGCTACTTCCTGACGACCTAGGGAGTGTCACTGTAGAATTTCATCAGGAAATACGCCACAGAAAAAAAGTTATGAAGATTTGAAAATCGGGATTTTCATGAGGGCTGATTTCCTTCAAATATTCCTTTATCCTCATTTTTCACCCATTTCCCGTAGAGATACGAGGTTTTCCTTGAAATTTCGCAAAGAATTGAGTGAAACGCACGATGATGGGGGATCCTGAAGGGCCAAAAGCCGCAAGGATTCGGGATATCCAGTTTTTGCGGAATTTTTTCAGTTTTTCTCAATTATCTCGGTAAATAAGCGAGATAGAGCGAAATGGACGTTAATATGGGATCCGTAAAAATGTCAATGTCTGCTCTATCGAATTCGCTGAACCATTCGCGATACTGTTGTGGAATTTTGCAGGCTACTTCCTGACGACCTAGGGAGTGTCACTGTAGAATTTCATCAGGAAATACGCCACAGAAAAAAAGTTATGAAGATTTGAAAATCGGGATTTTCATGAGGGCTGATTTCCTTCAAATATTCCTTTATCCTCATTTTTCACCCATTTCCCGTAGAGATACGAGGTTTTCCTTGAAATTTCGCAAAGAATTGAGTGAAACGCACGATGATGGGGGATCCTGAAGGGCCAAAAGCCGCAAGGATTCGGGATATCCAGTTTTTGCGGAATTTTCAGGCCAAACCCAGAGGCAATGGCCTTTGCTCTATGAAAATGATCATTTCTGCTCAATCGAATTCTCAGAACCGTTTGCGATACTGTTATGAAATTTTGCAGGCTCTCTTATGACGACCTAGGCAGTGTCACTGTAAAATTTCATCAGGAAATACGCCACAGAAAAAAAGTTATGAAGATTTGAAAATCGGGATTTTCATGATGGCTGATTTCCTTCGAATATTCCTTCATCCTCATTTTTCACCCATTTCCCGTAGAGATACGAGGTTTTCCTTGAAATTTCGCAAAGAATTGGGTGAAACGCACGATGATGGGGGATCCTGAAGGGCCAAAAGCCGCAAGGATTCGGGATATCCAGTTTTTGCGGAATTTTTTCAGTTTTTCTCAATTATCTCGGTAAATAAGCGAGATAGAGCGAAATAGACGTTAATATGGAGTCGGGAAGAAAAAATTCCAGTTTTTCGCGATTATCTCGGTAAATAAGCGAGATAGAGCGAGTAAAGGCACTAATTTGGGATCGGGAAAGGAGCATTTTCAGTTTTTCGCAATTATCTCGGTAAATAAGCGAGATAGAGCGAAATGGACGTTAATATGGGATCCGTAAAAATGTCAATGTCTGCTCTATCGAATTCGCTGAACCATTCGCGATACTGTTGTGGAATTTTGCAGGCTACTTCCTGACGACCTAGGGAGTGTCACTGTAGAATTTCATCAGGAAATACGCCACAGAAAAAAAGTTATGAAGATTTGAAAATCGGGATTTTCATGAGGGCTGATTTCCTTCAAATATTCCTTTATCCTCATTTTTCACCCATTTCCCGTAGAGATACGAGGTTTTCCTTGAAATTTCGCAAAGAATTGAGTGAAACGCACGATGATGGGGGATCCTGAAGGGCCAAAAGCCGCAAGGATTCGGGATATCCAGTTTTTGCGGAATTTTCAGGTCAAACCCAGAGGCAATGGCCTTTGCTCTATGAAAATGATCATTTCTGCTCAATCGAATTCTCAGAACCGTTTGCGATACTGTTATGAAATTTTGCAGGCTCTCTTATGACGACCTAGGCAGTGTCACTGTAAAATTTCATCAGGAAATACGCCACAGAAAAAAAGTTATGAAGATCTGAAAATCGGGATTTTCATGATGGCTGATTTCCTTCGAATATTCCTTCATCCTCATTTTTCACCCATTTCCCGTAGAGATACGAGGTTTTCCTTGAAATTTCGCAAAGAATTGAGTGAAACGCACGATGATGGGGGATCCTGAAGGGCCAAAAGCCGCAAGGATTCGGGATATCCAGTTTTTGCGGAATTTTTTCAGTTTTTCTCAATTATCTCGGTAAATAAGCGAGATAGAGCGAAATAGACGTTAATATGGAGTCGGGAAGAAAAAATTCCAGTTTTTCGCGATTATCTCGGTAAATAAGCGAGATAGAGCGAAATAGGCACTAATTTGGGATCGGGAAAGGAGCATTTTCAGTTTTTCGCAATTATCTCGGTAAATAAGCGAGATAGAGCGAAATGGACGTTAATATGGGATCCGTAAAAATGTCAATGTCTGCTCTATCGAATTCGCTGAACCATTCGCGATACTGTTGTGGAATTTTGCAGGCTACTTCCTGACGACCTAGGGAGTGTCACTGTAGAATTTCATCAGGAAATACGCCACAGAAAAAAAGTTATGAAGATTTGAAAATCGGGATTTTCATGAGGGCTGATTTCCTTCAAATATTCCTTTATCCTCATTTTTCACCCATTTCCCGTAGAGATACGAGGTTTTCCTTGAAATTTCGCAAAGAATTGAGTGAAACGCACGATGATGGGGGATCCTGAAGGGCCAAAAGCCGCAAGGATTCGGGATATCCAGTTTTTGCGGAATTTTTTCAGTTTTTCTCAATTATCTCGGTAAATAAGCGAGATAGAGCGAAATAGACGTTAATATGGAGTCGGGAAGAAAAAATTCCAGTTTTTCGCGATTATCTCGGTAAATAAGCGAGATAGAGCGAAATAGGCACTAATTTGGGATCGGGAAAGGAGCATTTTCAGTTTTTCGCAATTATCTCGGTAAATAAGCGAGATAGAGCGAAATGGACGTTAATATGGGATCCGTAAAAATGTCAATGTCTGCTCTATCGAATTCGCTGAACCATTCGCGATACTGTTGTGGAATTTTGCAGGCTACTTCCTGACGACCTAGGGAGTGTCACTGTAGAATTTCATCAGGAAATACGCCACAGAAAAAAAGTTATGAAGATTTGAAAATCGGGATTTTCATGAGGGCTGATTTCCTTCAAATATTCCTTTATCCTCATTTTTCACCCATTTCCCGTAGAGATACGAGGTTTTCCTTGAAATTTCGCAAAGAATTGAGTGAAACGCACGATGATGGGGGATCCTGAAGGGCCAAAAGCCGCAAGGATTCGGGATATCCAGTTTTTGCGGAATTTTTTCAGTTTTTCTCAATTATCTCGGTAAATAAGCGAGATAGAGCGAAATGGACGTTAATATGGGATCCGTAAAAATGTCAATGTCTGCTCTATCGAATTCGCTGAACCATTCGCGATACTGTTGTGGAATTTTGCAGGCTACTTCCTGACGACCTAGGGAGTGTCACTGTAGAATTTCATCAGGAAATACGCCACAGAAAAAAAGTTATGAAGATTTGAAAATCGGGATTTTCATGAGGGCTGATTTCCTTCAAATATTCCTTTATCCTCATTTTTCACCCATTTCCCGTAGAGATACGAGGTTTTCCTTGAAATTTCGCAAAGAATTGAGTGAAACGCACGATGATGGGGGATCCTGAAGGGCCAAAAGCCGCAAGGATTCGGGATATCCAGTTTTTGCGGAATTTTCAGGCCAAACCCAGAGGCAATGGCCTTTGCTCTATGAAAATGATCATTTCTGCTCAATCGAATTCTCAGAACCGTTTGCGATACTGTTATGAAATTTTGCAGGCTCTCTTATGACGACCTAGGCAGTGTCACTGTAAAATTTCATCAGGAAATACGCCACAGAAAAAAAGTTATGAAGATTTGAAAATCGGGATTTTCATGATGGCTGATTTCCTTCGAATATTCCTTCATCCTCATTTTTCACCCATTTCCCGTAGAGATACGAGGTTTTCCTTGAAATTTCGCAAAGAATTGGGTGAAACGCACGATGATGGGGGATCCTGAAGGGCCAAAAGCCGCAAGGATTCGGGATATCCAGTTTTTGCGGAATTTTTTCAGTTTTTCTCAATTATCTCGGTAAATAAGCGAGATAGAGCGAAATAGACGTTAATATGGAGTCGGGAAGAAAAAATTCCAGTTTTTCGCGATTATCTCGGTAAATAAGCGAGATAGAGCGAAATAGGCACTAATTTGGGATCGGGAAAGGAGCATTTTCAGTTTTTCGCAATTATCTCGGTAAATAAGCGAGATAGAGCGAAATGGACGTTAATATGGGATCCGTAAAAATGTCAATGTCTGCTCTATCGAATTCGCTGAACCATTCGCGATACTGTTGTGGAATTTTGCAGGCTACTTCCTGACGACCTAGGGAGTGTCACTGTAGAATTTCATCAGGAAATACGCCACAGAAAAAAAGTTATGAAGATTTGAAAATCGGGATTTTCATGAGGGCTGATTTCCTTCAAATATTCCTTTATCCTCATTTTTCACCCATTTCCCGTAGAGATACGAGGTTTTCCTTGAAATTTCGCAAAGAATTGAGTGAAACGCACGATGATGGGGGATCCTGAAGGGCCAAAAGCCGCAAGGATTCGGGATATCCAGTTTTTGCGGAATTTTTTCAGTTTTTCTCAATTATCTCGGTAAATAAGCGAGATAGAGCGAAATGGACGTTAATATGGGATCCGTAAAAATGTCAATGTCTGCTCTATCGAATTCGCTGAACCATTCGCGATACTGTTGTGGAATTTTGCAGGCTACTTCCTGACGACCTAGGGAGTGTCACTGTAGAATTTCATCAGGAAATACGCCACAGAAAAAAAGTTATGAAGATTTGAAAATCGGGATTTTCATGAGGGCTGATTTCCTTCAAATATTCCTTTATCCTCATTTTTCACCCATTTCCCGTAGAGATACGAGGTTTTCCTTGAAATTTCGCAAAGAATTGAGTGAAACGCACGATGATGGGGGATCCTGAAGGGCCAAAAGCCGCAAGGATTCGGGATATCCAGTTTTTGCGGAATTTTTTCAGTTTTTCTCAATTATCTCGGTAAATAAGCGAGATAGAGCGAAATAGACGTTAATATGGAGTCGGGAAGAAAAAATTCCAGTTTTTCGCGATTATCTCGGTAAATAAGCGAGATAGAGCGAAATAGGCACTAATTTGGGATCGGGAAAGGAGCATTTTCAGTTTTTCGCAATTATCTCGGTAAATAAGCGAGATAGAGCGAAATGGACGTTAATATGGGATCCGTAAAAATGTCAATGTCTGCTCTATCGAATTCGCTGAACCATTCGCGATACTGTTGTGGAATTTTGCAGGCTACTTCCTGACGACCTAGGGAGTGTCACTGTAGAATTTCATCAGGAAATACGCCACAGAAAAAAAGTTATGAAGATTTGAAAATCGGGATTTTCATGAGGGCTGATTTCCTTCAAATATTCCTTTATCCTCATTTTTCACCCATTTCCCGTAGAGATACGAGGTTTTCCTTGAAATTTCGCAAAGAATTGAGTGAAACGCACGATGATGGGGGATCCTGAAGGGCCAAAAGCCGCAAGGATTCGGGATATCCAGTTTTTGCGGAATTTTCAGGCCAAACCCAGAGGCAATGGCCTTTGCTCTATGAAAATGATCATTTCTGCTCAATCGAATTCTCAGAACCGTTTGCGATACTGTTATGAAATTTTGCAGGCTCTCTTATGACGACCTAGGCAGTGTCACTGTAAAATTTCATCAGGAAATACGCCACAGAAAAAAAGTTATGAAGATTTGAAAATCGGGATTTTCATGATGGCTGATTTCCTTCGAATATTCCTTCATCCTCATTTTTCACCCATTTCCCGTAGAGATACGAGGTTTTCCTTGAAATTTCGCAAAGAATTGGGTGAAACGCACGATGATGGGGGATCCTGAAGGGCCAAAAGCCGCAAGGATTCGGGATATCCAGTTTTTGCGGAATTTTTTCAGTTTTTCTCAATTATCTCGGTAAATAAGCGAGATAGAGCGAAATAGACGTTAATATGGAGTCGGGAAGAAAAAATTCCAGTTTTTCGCGATTATCTCGGTAAATAAGCGAGATAGAGCGAAATAGGCACTAATTTGGGATCGGGAAAGGAGCATTTTCAGTTTTTCGCAATTATCTCGGTAAATAAGCGAGATAGAGCGAAATGGACGTTAATATGGGATCCGTAAAAATGTCAATGTCTGCTCTATCGAATTCGCTGAACCATTCGCAATACTGTTGTGGAATTTTGCAGGCTACTTCCTGACGACCTAGGGAGTGTCACTGTAGAATTTCATCAGGAAATACGCCACAGAAAAAAAGTTATGAAGATTTGAAAATCGGGATTTTCATGAGGGCTGATTTCCTTCAAATATTCCTTTATCCTCATTTTTCACCCATTTCCCGTAGAGATACGAGGTTTTCCTTGAAATTTCGCAAAGAATTGAGTGAAACGCACGATGATGGGGGATCCTGAAGGGCCAAAAGCCGCAAGGATTCGGGATATCCAGTTTTTGCGGAATTTTTTCAGTTTTTCTCAATTATCTCGGTAAATAAGCGAGATAGAGCGAAATGGACGTTAATATGGGATCCGTAAAAATGTCAATGTCTGCTCTATCGAATTCGCTGAACCATTCGCGATACTGTTGTGGAATTTTGCAGGCTACTTCCTGACGACCTAGGGAGTGTCACTGTAGAATTTCATCAGGAAATACGCCACAGAAAAAAAGTTATGAAGATTTGAAAATCGGGATTTTCATGAGGGCTGATTTCCTTCAAATATTCCTTTATCCTCATTTTTCACCCATTTCCCGTAGAGATACGAGGTTTTCCTTGAAATTTCGCAAAGAATTGAGTGAAACGCACGATGATGGGGGATCCTGAAGGGCCAAAAGCCGCAAGGATTCGGGATATCCAGTTTTTGCGGAATTTTCAGGCCAAACCCAGAGGCAATGGCCTTTGCTCTATGAAAATGATCATTTCTGCTCAATCGAATTCTCAGAACCGTTTGCGATACTGTTATGAAATTTTGCAGGCTCTCTTATGACGACCTAGGCAGTGTCACTGTAAAATTTCATCAGGAAATACGCCACAGAAAAAAAGTTATGAAGATTTGAAAATCGGGATTTTCATGATGGCTGATTTCCTTCGAATATTCCTTCATCCTCATTTTTCACCCATTTCCCGTAGAGATACGAGGTTTTCCTTGAAATTTCGCAAAGAATTGGGTGAAACGCACGATGATGGGGGATCCTGAAGGGCCAAAAGCCGCAAGGATTCGGGATATCCAGTTTTTGCGGAATTTTTTCAGTTTTTCTCAATTATCTCGGTAAATAAGCGAGATAGAGCGAAATAGACGTTAATATGGAGTCGGGAAGAAAAAATTCCAGTTTTTCGCGATTATCTCGGTAAATAAGCGAGATAGAGCGAAATAGGCACTAATTTGGGATCGGGAAAGGAGCATTTTCAGTTTTTCGCAATTATCTCGGTAAATAAGCGAGATAGAGCGAAATGGACGTTAATATGGGATCCGTAAAAATGTCAATGTCTGCTCTATCGAATTCGCTGAACCATTCGCGATACTGTTGTGGAATTTTGCAGGCTACTTCCTGACGACCTAGGGAGTGTCACTGTAGAATTTCATCAGGAAATACGCCACAGAAAAAAAGTTATGAAGATTTGAAAATCGGGATTTTCATGAGGGCTGATTTCCTTCAAATATTCCTTTATCCTCATTTTTCACCCATTTCCCGTAGAGATACGAGGTTTTCCTTGAAATTTCGCAAAGAATTGAGTGAAACGCACGATGATGGGGGATCCTGAAGGGCCAAAAGCCGCAAGGATTCGGGATATCCAGTTTTTGCGGAATTTTTTCAGTTTTTCTCAATTATCTCGGTAAATAAGCGAGATAGAGCGAAATGGACGTTAATATGGGATCCGTAAAAATGTCAATGTCTGCTCTATCGAATTCGCTGAACCATTCGCGATACTGTTGTGGAATTTTGCAGGCTACTTCCTGACGACCTAGGGAGTGTCACTGTAGAATTTCATCAGGAAATACGCCACAGAAAAAAAGTTATGAAGATTTGAAAATCGGGATTTTCATGAGGGCTGATTTCCTTCAAATATTCCTTTATCCTCATTTTTCACCCATTTCCCGTAGAGATACGAGGTTTTCCTTGAAATTTCGCAAAGAATTGAGTGAAACGCACGATGATGGGGGATCCTGAAGGGCCAAAAGCCGCAAGGATTCGGGATATCCAGTTTTTGCGGAATTTTCAGGCCAAACCCAGAGGCAATGGCCTTTGCTCTATGAAAATGATCATTTCTGCTCAATCGAATTCTCAGAACCGTTTGCGATACTGTTATGAAATTTTGCAGGCTCTCTTATGACGACCTAGGCAGTGTCACTGTAAAATTTCATCAGGAAATACGCCACAGAAAAAAAGTTATGAAGATTTGAAAATCGGGATTTTCATGATGGCTGATTTCCTTCGAATATTCCTTCATCCTCATTTTTCACCCATTTCCCGTAGAGATACGAGGTTTTCCTTGAAATTTCGCAAAGAATTGGGTGAAACGCACGATGATGGGGGATCCTGAAGGGCCAAAAGCCGCAAGGATTCGGGATATCCAGTTTTTGCGGAATTTTTTCAGTTTTTCTCAATTATCTCGGTAAATAAGCGAGATAGAGCGAAATAGACGTTAATATGGAGTCGGGAAGAAAAAATTCCAGTTTTTCGCGATTATCTCGGTAAATAAGCGAGATAGAGCGAAATAGGCACTAATTTGGGATCGGGAAAGGAGCATTTTCAGTTTTTCGCAATTATCTCGGTAAATAAGCGAGATAGAGCGAAATGGACGTTAATATGGGATCCGTAAAAATGTCAATGTCTGCTCTATCGAATTCGCTGAACCATTCGCGATACTGTTGTGGAATTTTGCAGGCTACTTCCTGACGACCTAGGGAGTGTCACTGTAGAATTTCATCAGGAAATACGCCACAGAAAAAAAGTTATGAAGATTTGAAAATCGGGATTTTCATGAGGGCTGATTTCCTTCAAATATTCCTTTATCCTCATTTTTCACCCATTTCCCGTAGAGATACGAGGTTTTCCTTGAAATTTCGCAAAGAATTGAGTGAAACGCACGATGATGGGGGATCCTGAAGGGCCAAAAGCCGCAAGGATTCGGGATATCCAGTTTTTGCGGAATTTTTTCAGTTTTTCTCAATTATCTCGGTAAATAAGCGAGATAGAGCGAAATGGACGTTAATATGGGATCCGTAAAAATGTCAATGTCTGCTCTATCGAATTCGCTGAACCATTCGCGATACTGTTGTGGAATTTTGCAGGCTACTTCCTGACGACCTAGGGAGTGTCACTGTAGAATTTCATCAGGAAATACGCCACAGAAAAAAAGTTATGAAGATTTGAAAATCGGGATTTTCATGAGGGCTGATTTCCTTCAAATATTCCTTTATCCTCATTTTTCACCCATTTCCCGTAGAGATACGAGGTTTTCCTTGAAATTTCGCAAAGAATTGAGTGAAACGCACGATGATGGGGGATCCTGAAGGGCCAAAAGCCGCAAGGATTCGGGATATCCAGTTTTTGCGGAATTTTCAGGCCAAACCCAGAGGCAATGGCCTTTGCTCTATGAAAATGATCATTTCTGCTCAATCGAATTCTCAGAACCGTTTGCGATACTGTTATGAAATTTTGCAGGCTCTCTTATGACGACCTAGGCAGTGTCACTGTAAAATTTCATCAGGAAATACGCCACAGAAAAAAAGTTATGAAGATTTGAAAATCGGGATTTTCATGATGGCTGATTTCCTTCGAATATTCCTTCATCCTCATTTTTCACCCATTTCCCGTAGAGATACGAGGTTTTCCTTGAAATTTCGCAAAGAATTGGGTGAAACGCACGATGATGGGGGATCCTGAAGGGCCAAAAGCCGCAAGGATTCGGGATATCCAGTTTTTGCGGAATTTTTTCAGTTTTTCTCAATTATCTCGGTAAATAAGCGAGATAGAGCGAAATAGACGTTAATATGGAGTCGGGAAGAAAAAATTCCAGTTTTTCGCGATTATCTCGGTAAATAAGCGAGATAGAGCGAAATAGGCACTAATTTGGGATCGGGAAAGGAGCATTTTCAGTTTTTCGCAATTATCTCGGTAAATAAGCGAGATAGAGCGAAATGGACGTTAATATGGGATCCGTAAAAATGTCAATGTCTGCTCTATCGAATTCGCTGAACCATTCGCGATACTGTTGTGGAATTTTGCAGGCTACTTCCTGACGACCTAGGGAGTGTCACTGTAGAATTTCATCAGGAAATACGCCACAGAAAAAAAGTTATGAAGATTTGAAAATCGGGATTTTCATGAGGGCTGATTTCCTTCAAATATTCCTTTATCCTCATTTTTCACCCATTTCCCGTAGAGATACGAGGTTTTCCTTGAAATTTCGCAAAGAATTGAGTGAAACGCACGATGATGGGGGATCCTGAAGGGCCAAAAGCCGCAAGGATTCGGGATATCCAGTTTTTGCGGAATTTTTTCAGTTTTTCTCAATTATCTCGGTAAATAAGCGAGATAGAGCGAAATGGACGTTAATATGGGATCCGTAAAAATGTCAATGTCTGCTCTATCGAATTCGCTGAACCATTCGCGATACTGTTGTGGAATTTTGCAGGCTACTTCCTGACGACCTAGGGAGTGTCACTGTAGAATTTCATCAGGAAATACGCCACAGAAAAAAAGTTATGAAGATTTGAAAATCGGGATTTTCATGAGGGCTGATTTCCTTCAAATATTCCTTTATCCTCATTTTTCACCCATTTCCCGTAGAGATACGAGGTTTTCCTTGAAATTTCGCAAAGAATTGAGTGAAACGCACGATGATGGGGGATCCTGAAGGGCCAAAAGCCGCAAGGATTCGGGATATCCAGTTTTTGCGGAATTTTCAGGCCAAACCCAGAGGCAATGGCCTTTGCTCTATGAAAATGATCATTTCTGCTCAATCGAATTCTCAGAACCGTTTGCGATACTGTTATGAAATTTTGCAGGCTCTCTTATGACGACCTAGGCAGTGTCACTGTAAAATTTCATCAGGAAATACGCCACAGAAAAAAAGTTATGAAGATTTGAAAATCGGGATTTTCATGATGGCTGATTTCCTTCGAATATTCCTTCATCCTCATTTTTCACCCATTTCCCGTAGAGATACGAGGTTTTCCTTGAAATTTCGCAAAGAATTGGGTGAAACGCACGATGATGGGGGATCCTGAAGGGCCAAAAGCCGCAAGGATTCGGGATATCCAGTTTTTGCGGAATTTTTTCAGTTTTTCTCAATTATCTCGGTAAATAAGCGAGATAGAGCGAAATAGACGTTAATATGGAGTCGGGAAGAAAAAATTCCAGTTTTTCGCGATTATCTCGGTAAATAAGCGAGATAGAGCGAAATAGGCACTAATTTGGGATCGGGAAAGGAGCATTTTCAGTTTTTCGCAATTATCTCGGTAAATAAGCGAGATAGAGCGAAATGGACGTTAATATGGGATCCGTAAAAATGTCAATGTCTGCTCTATCGAATTCGCTGAACCATTCGCGATACTGTTGTGGAATTTTGCAGGCTACTTCCTGACGACCTAGGGAGTGTCACTGTAGAATTTCATCAGGAAATACGCCACAGAAAAAAAGTTATGAAGATTTGAAAATCGGGATTTTCATGAGGGCTGATTTCCTTCAAATATTCCTTTATCCTCATTTTTCACCCATTTCCCGTAGAGATACGAGGTTTTCCTTGAAATTTCGCAAAGAATTGAGTGAAACGCACGATGATGGGGGATCCTGAAGGGCCAAAAGCCGCAAGGATTCGGGATATCCAGTTTTTGCGGAATTTTTTCAGTTTTTCTCAATTATCTCGGTAAATAAGCGAGATAGAGCGAAATGGACGTTAATATGGGATCCGTAAAAATGTCAATGTCTGCTCTATCGAATTCGCTGAACCATTCGCGATACTGTTGTGGAATTTTGCAGGCTACTTCCTGACGACCTAGGGAGTGTCACTGTAGAATTTCATCAGGAAATACGCCACAGAAAAAAAGTTATGAAGATTTGAAAATCGGGATTTTCATGAGGGCTGATTTCCTTCAAATATTCCTTTATCCTCATTTTTCACCCATTTCCCGTAGAGATACGAGGTTTTCCTTGAAATTTCGCAAAGAATTGAGTGAAACGCACGATGATGGGGGATCCTGAAGGGCCAAAAGCCGCAAGGATTCGGGATATCCAGTTTTTGCGGAATTTTCAGGCCAAACCCAGAGGCAATGGCCTTTGCTCTATGAAAATGATCATTTCTGCTCAATCGAATTCTCAGAACCGTTTGCGATACTGTTATGAAATTTTGCAGGCTCTCTTATGACGACCTAGGCAGTGTCACTGTAAAATTTCATCAGGAAATACGCCACAGAAAAAAAGTTATGAAGATTTGAAAATCGGGATTTTCATGATGGCTGATTTCCTTCGAATATTCCTTCATCCTCATTTTTCACCCATTTCCCGTAGAGATACGAGGTTTTCCTTGAAATTTCGCAAAGAATTGGGTGAAACGCACGATGATGGGGGATCCTGAAGGGCCAAAAGCCGCAAGGATTCGGGATATCCAGTTTTTGCGGAATTTTTTCAGTTTTTCTCAATTATCTCGGTAAATAAGCGAGATAGAGCGAAATAGACGTTAATATGGAGTCGGGAAGAAAAAATTCCAGTTTTTCGCGATTATCTCGGTAAATAAGCGAGATAGAGCGAAATAGGCACTAATTTGGGATCGGGAAAGGAGCATTTTCAGTTTTTCGCAATTATCTCGGTAAATAAGCGAGATAGAGCGAAATGGACGTTAATATGGGATCCGTAAAAATGTCAATGTCTGCTCTATCGAATTCGCTGAACCATTCGCGATACTGTTGTGGAATTTTGCAGGCTACTTCCTGACGACCTAGGGAGTGTCACTGTAGAATTTCATCAGGAAATACGCCACAGAAAAAAAGTTATGAAGATTTGAAAATCGGGATTTTCATGAGGGCTGATTTCCTTCAAATATTCCTTTATCCTCATTTTTCACCCATTTCCCGTAGAGATACGAGGTTTTCCTTGAAATTTCGCAAAGAATTGAGTGAAACGCACGATGATGGGGGATCCTGAAGGGCCAAAAGCCGCAAGGATTCGGGATATCCAGTTTTTGCGGAATTTTTTCAGTTTTTCTCAATTATCTCGGTAAATAAGCGAGATAGAGCGAAATGGACGTTAATATGGGATCCGTAAAAATGTCAATGTCTGCTCTATCGAATTCGCTGAACCATTCGCGATACTGTTGTGGAATTTTGCAGGCTACTTCCTGACGACCTAGGGAGTGTCACTGTAGAATTTCATCAGGAAATACGCCACAGAAAAAAAGTTATGAAGATTTGAAAATCGGGATTTTCATGAGGGCTGATTTCCTTCAAATATTCCTTTATCCTCATTTTTCACCCATTTCCCGTAGAGATACGAGGTTTTCCTTGAAATTTCGCAAAGAATTGAGTGAAACGCACGATGATGGGGGATCCTGAAGGGCCAAAAGCCGCAAGGATTCGGGATATCCAGTTTTTGCGGAATTTTCAGGCCAAACCCAGAGGCAATGGCCTTTGCTCTATGAAAATGATCATTTCTGCTCAATCGAATTCTCAGAACCGTTTGCGATACTGTTATGAAATTTTGCAGGCTCTCTTATGACGACCTAGGCAGTGTCACTGTAAAATTTCATCAGGAAATACGCCACAGAAAAAAAGTTATGAAGATTTGAAAATCGGGATTTTCATGATGGCTGATTTCCTTCGAATATTCCTTCATCCTCATTTTTCACCCATTTCCCGTAGAGATACGAGGTTTTCCTTGAAATTTCGCAAAGAATTGGGTGAAACGCACGATGATGGGGGATCCTGAAGGGCCAAAAGCCGCAAGGATTCGGGATATCCAGTTTTTGCGGAATTTTTTCAGTTTTTCTCAATTATCTCGGTAAATAAGCGAGATAGAGCGAAATAGACGTTAATATGGAGTCGGGAAGAAAAAATTCCAGTTTTTCGCGATTATCTCGGTAAATAAGCGAGATAGAGCGAAATAGGCACTAATTTGGGATCGGGAAAGGAGCATTTTCAGTTTTTCGCAATTATCTCGGTAACTAAGCGAGATAGAGCGAAATGGACGTTAATATGGGATCCGTAAAAATGTCAATGTCTGCTCTATCGAATTCGCTGAACCATTCGCGATACTGTTGTGGAATTTTGCAGGCTACTTCCTGACGACCTAGGGAGTGTCACTGTAGAATTTCATCAGGAAATACGCCACAGAAAAAAAGTTATGAAGATTTGAAAATCGGGATTTTCATGAGGGCTGATTTCCTTCAAATATTCCTTTATCCTCATTTTTCACCCATTTCCCGTAGAGATACGAGGTTTTCCTTGAAATTTCGCAAAGAATTGAGTGAAACGCACGATGATGGGGGATCCTGAAGGGCCAAAAGCCGCAAGGATTCGGGATATCCAGTTTTTGCGGAATTTTTTCAGTTTTTCTCAATTATCTCGGTAAATAAGCGAGATAGAGCGAAATGGACGTTAATATGGGATCCGTAAAAATGTCAATGTCTGCTCTATCGAATTCGCTGAACCATTCGCGATACTGTTGTGGAATTTTGCAGGCTACTTCCTGACGACCTAGGGAGTGTCACTGTAGAATTTCATCAGGAAATACGCCACAGAAAAAAAGTTATGAAGATTTGAAAATCGGGACTTTCATGATGGCTGATTTCCTTCGAATATTCCTTCATCCTCATTTTTCACCCATTTCCCGTAGAGATACGAGGTTTTCCTTGAAATTTCGCAAAGAATTGAGTGAAACGCACGATGATGGGGGATCCTGAAGGGCCAAAAGCCGCAAGGATTCGGGATATCCAGTTTTTGCGGAATTTTTTCAGTTTTTCTCAATTATCTCGGTAAATAAGCGAGATAGAGCGAAATAGACGTTAATATGGAGTCGGGAAGAAAAAATTCCAGTTTTTCGCGATTATCTCGGTAAATAAGCGAGATAGAGCGAAATAGGCACTAATTTGGGATCGGGAAAGGAGCATTTTCAGTTTTTCGCAATTATCTCGGTAAATAAGCGAGATAGAGCGAAATGGACGTTAATATGGGATCCGTAAAAATGTCAATGTCTGCTCTATCGAATTCGCTGAACCATTCGCGATACTGTTGTGGAATTTTGCAGGCTACTTCCTGACGACCTAGGGAGTGTCACTGTAGAATTTCATCAGGAAATACGCCACAGAAAAAAAGTTATGAAGATTTGAAAATCGGGATTTTCATGAGGGCTGATTTCCTTCAAATATTCCTTTATCCTCATTTTTCACCCATTTCCCGTAGAGATACGAGGTTTTCCTTGAAATTTCGCAAAGAATTGAGTGAAACGCACGATGATGGGGGATCCTGAAGGGCCAAAAGCCGCAAGGATTCGGGATATCCAGTTTTTGCGGAATTTTCAGGCCAAACCCAGAGGCAATGGCCTTTGCTCTATGAAAATGATCATTTCTGCTCAATCGAATTCTCAGAACCGTTTGCGATACTGTTATGAAATTTTGCAGGCTCTCTTATGACGACCTAGGCAGTGTCACTGTAAAATTTCATCAGGAAATACGCCACAGAAAAAAAGTTATGAAGATTTGAAAATCGGGATTTTCATGATGGCTGATTTCCTTCGAATATTCCTTCATCCTCATTTTTCACCCATTTCCCGTAGAGATACGAGGTTTTCCTTGAAATTTCGCAAAGAATTGGGCGAAACGCACGATGATGGGGGATCCTGAAGGGCCAAAAGCCGCAAGGATTCGGGATATCCAGTTTTTGCGGAATTTTTTCAGTTTTTCTCAATTATCTCGGTAAATAAGCGAGATAGAGCGAAATAGACGTTAATATGGAGTCGGGAAGAAAAAATTCCAGTTTTTCGCGATTATCTCGGTAAATAAGCGAGATAGAGCGAAATAGGCACTAATTTGGGATCGGGAAAGGAGCATTTTCAGTTTTTCGCAATTATCTCGGTAAATAAGCGAGATAGAGCGAAATGGACGTTAATATGGGATCCGTAAAAATGTCAATGTCTGCTCTATCGAATTCGCTGAACCATTCGCGATACTGTTGTGGAATTTTGCAGGCTACTTCCTGACGACCTAGGGAGTGTCACTGTAGAATTTCATCAGGAAATACGCCACAGAAAAAAAGTTATGAAGATTTGAAAATCGGGATTTTCATGAGGGCTGATTTCCTTCAAATATTCCTTTATCCTCATTTTTCACCCATTTCCCGTAGAGATACGAGGTTTTCCTTGAAATTTCGCAAAGAATTGAGTGAAACGCACGATGATGGGGGATCCTGAAGGGCCAAAAGCCGCAAGGATTCGGGATATCCAGTTTTTGCGGAATTTTCAGGCCAAACCCAGAGGCAATGGCCTTTGCTCTATGAAAATGATTATTTCTGCTCAATCGAATTCTCAGAACCGTTTGCGATACTGTTATGAAATTTTGCAGGCTCTCTTATGACGACCTAGGCAGTGTCACTGTAAAATTTCATCAGGAAATACGCCACAGAAAAAAAGTTATGAAGATTTGAAAATCGGGATTTTCATGATGGCTGATTTCCTTCGAATATTCCTTCATCCTCATTTTTCACCCATTTCCCGTAGAGATACGAGGTTTTCCTTGAAATTTCGCAAAGAATTGAGTGAAACGCACGATGATGGGGGATCCTGAAGGGCCAAAAGCCGCAAGGATTCGGGATATCCAGTTTTTGCGGAATTTTTTCAGTTTTTCTCAATTATCTCGGTAAATAAGCGAGATAGAGCGAAATAGACGTTAATATGGAGTCGGGAAGAAAAAATTCCAGTTTTTCGCGATTATCTCGGTAAATAAGCGAGATAGAGCGAAATAGGCACTAATTTGGGATCGGGAAAGGAGCATTTTCAGTTTTTCGCAATTATCTCGGTAAATAAGCGAGATAGAGCGAAATGGACGTTAATATGGGATCCGTAAAAATGTCAATGTCTGCTCTATCGAATTCGCTGAACCATTCGCGATACTGTTGTGGAATTTTGCAGGCTACTTCCTGACGACCTAGGGAGTGTCACTGTAGAATTTCATCAGGAAATACGCCACAGAAAAAAAGTTATGAAGATTTGAAAATCGGGATTTTCATGATGGCTGATTTCCTTCGAATATTCCTTCATCCTCATTTTTCACCCATTTCCCGTAGAGATACGAGGTTTTCCTTGAAATTTCGCAAAGAATTGAGTGAAACGCACGATGATGGGGGATCCTGAAGGGCCAAAAGCCGCAAGGATTCGGGATATCTAGTTTTTGCGGAATTTTTTCAGTTTTTCTCAATTATCTCGGTAAATAAGCGAGATAGAGCGAAATAGACGTTAATATGGAGTCGGGAAGAAAAAATTCCAGTTTTTCGCGATTATCTCGGTAAATAAGCGAGATAGAGCGAAATAGGCACTAATTTGGGATCGGGAAAGGAGCATTTTCAGTTTTTCGCAATTATCTCGGTAAATAAGCGAGATAGAGCGAAATGGACGTTAATATGGGATCCGTAAAAATGTCAATGTCTGCTCTATCGAATTCGCTGAACCATTCGCGATACTGTTGTGGAATTTTGCAGGCTACTTCCTGACGACCTAGGGAGTGTCACTGTAGAATTTCATCAGGAAATACGCCACAGAAAAAAAGTTATGAAGATTTGAAAATCGGGATTTTCATGAGGGCTGATTTCCTTCAAATATTCCTTTATCCTCATTTTTCACCCATTTCCCGTAGAGATACGAGGTTTTCCTTGAAATTTCGCAAAGAATTGAGTGAAACGCACGATGATGGGGGATCCTGAAGGGCCAAAAGCCGCAAGGATTCGGGATATCCAGTTTTTGCGGAATTTTCAGGCCAAACCCAGAGGCAATGGCCTTTGCTCTATGAAAATGATCATTTCTGCTCAATCGAATTCTCAGAACCGTTTGCGATACTGTTATGAAATTTTGCAGGCTCTCTTATGACGACCTAGGCAGTGTCACTGTAAAATTTCATCAGGAAATACGCCACAGGAAAAAAGTTATGAAGATTTGAAAATCGGGATTTTCATGATGGCTGATTTCCTTCGAATATTCCTTCATCCTCATTTTTCACCCATTTCCCGTAGAGATACGAGGTTTTCCTTGAAATTTCGCAAAGAATTGAGTGAAACGCACCATGATGGGGGATCCTGAAGGGCCAAAAGCCGCAAGGATTCGGGATATCCAGTTTTTGCGGAATTTTTTCAGTTTTTCTCAATTATCTCGGTAAATAAGCGAGATAGAGCGAAATAGACGTTAATATGGAGTCGGGAAGAAAAAATTCCAGTTTTTCGCGATTATCTCGGTAAATAAGCGAGATAGAGCGAAATAGGCACTAATTTGGGATCGGGAAAGGAGCATTTTCAGTTTTTCGCAATTATCTCGGTAAATAAGCGAGATAGAGCGAAATGGACGTTAATATGGGATCCGTAAAAATGTCAATGTCTGCTCTATCGAATTCGCTGAACCATTCGCGATACTGTTGTGGAATTTTGCAGGCTACTTCCTGACGACCTAGGGAGTGTCACTGTAGAATTTCATCAGGAAATACGCCACAGAAAAAAAGTTATGAAGATTTGAAAATCGGGATTTTCATGAGGGCTGATTTCCTTCAAATATTCCTTTATCCTCATTTTTCACCCATTTCCCGTAGAGATACGAGGTTTTCCTTGAAATTTCGCAAAGAATTGAGTGAAACGCACGATGATGGGGGATCCTGAAGGGCCAAAAGCCGCAAGGATTCGGGATATCCAGTTTTTGCGGAATTTTCAGGTCAAACCCAGAGGCAATGGCCTTTGCTCTATGAAAATGATCATTTCTGCTCAATCGAATTCTCAGAACCGTTTGCGATACTGTTATGAAATTTTGCAGGCTCTCTTATGACGACCTAGGCAGTGTCACTGTAAAATTTCATCAGGAAATACGCCACAGAAAAAAAGTTATGAAGATTTGAAAATCGGGATTTTCATGATGGCTGATTTCCTTCGAATATTCCTTCATCCTCATTTTTCACCCATTTCCCGTAGAGATACGAGGTTTTCCTTGAAATTTCGCAAAGAATTGAGTGAAACGCACGATGATGGGGGATCCTGAAGGGCCAAAAGCCGCAAGGATTCGGGATATCTAGTTTTTGCGGAATTTTTTCAGTTTTTCTCAATTATCTCGGTAAATAAGCGAGATAGAGCGAAATAGACGTTAATATGGAGTCGGGAAGAAAAAATTCCAGTTTTTCGCGATTATCTCGGTAAATAAGCGAGATAGAGCGAAATAGGCACTAATTTGGGATCGGGAAAGGAGCATTTTCAGTTTTTCGCAATTATCTCGGTAAATAAGCGAGATAGAGCGAAATGGACGTTAATATGGGATCCGTAAAAATGTCAATGTCTGCTCTATCGAATTCGCTGAACCATTCGCGATACTGTTGTGGAATTTTGCAGGCTACTTCCTGACGACCTAGGGAGTGTCACTGTAGAATTTCATCAGGAAATACGCCACAGAAAAAAAGTTATGAAGATTTGAAAATCGGGATTTTCATGAGGGCTGATTTCCTTCAAATATTCCTTTATCCTCATTTTTCACCCATTTCCCGTAGAGATACGAGGTTTTCCTTGAAATTTCGCAAAGAATTGAGTGAAACGCACGATGATGGGGGATCCTGAAGGGCCAAAAGCCGCAAGGATTCGGGATATCCAGTTTTTGCGGAATTTTCAGGCCAAACCCAGAGGCAATGGCCTTTGCTCTATGAAAATGATCATTTCTGCTCAATCGAATTCTCAGAACCGTTTGCGATACTGTTATGAAATTTCGCAGGCTCTCTTATGACGACCTAGGCAGTGTCACTGTAAAATTTCATCAGGAAATACGCCACAGGAAAAAAGTTATGAAGATTTGAAAATCGGGATTTTCATGATGGCTGATTTCCTTCGAATATTCCTTCATCCTCATTTTTCACCCATTTCCCGTAGAGATACGAGGTTTTCCTTGAAATTTCGCAAAGAATTGAGTGAAACGCACGATGATGGGGGATCCTGAAGGGCCAAAAGCCGCAAGGATTCGGGATATCCAGTTTTTGCGGAATTTTTTCAGTTTTTCTCAATTATCTCGGTAAATAAGCGAGATAGAGCGAAATAGACGTTAATATGGAGTCGGGAAGAAAAAATTCCAGTTTTTCGCGATTATCTCGGTAAATAAGCGAGATAGAGCGAAATAGGCACTAATTTGGGATCGGGAAAGGAGCATTTTCAGTTTTTCGCAATTATCTCGGTAAATAAGCGAGATAGAGCGAAATGGACGTTAATATGGGATCCGTAAAAATGTCAATGTCTGCTCTATCGAATTCGCTGAACCATTCGCGATACTGTTGTGGAATTTTGCAGGCTACTTCCTGACGACCTAGGGAGTGTCACTGTAGAATTTCATCAGGAAATACGCCACAGAAAAAAAGTTATGAAGATTTGAAAATCGGGATTTTCATGAGGGCTGATTTCCTTCAAATATTCCTTTATCCTCATTTTTCACCCATTTCCCGTAGAGATACGAGGTTTTCCTTGAAATTTCGCAAAGAATTGAGTGAAACGCACGATGATGGGGGATCCTGAAGGGCCAAAAGCCGCAAGGATTCGGGATATCCAGTTTTTGCGGAATTTTCAGGCCAAACCCAGAGGCAATGGCCTTTGCTCTATGAAAATGATCATTTCTGCTCAATCGAATTCTCAGAACCGTTTGCGATACTGTTATGAAATTTTGCAGGCTCTCTTATGACGACCTAGGCAGTGTCACTGTAAAATTTCATCAGGAAATACGCCACAGGAAAAAAGTTATGAAGATTTGAAAATCGGGATTTTCATGATGGCTGATTTCCTTCGAATATTCCTTCATCCTCATTTTTCACCCATTTCCCGTAGAGATACGAGGTTTTCCTTGAAATTTCGCAAAGAATTGAGTGAAACGCACGATGATGGGGGATCCTGAAGGGCCAAAAGCCGCAAGGATTCGGGATATCCAGTTTTTGCGGAATTTTTTCAGTTTTTCTCAATTATCTCGGTAAATAAGCGAGATAGAGCGAAATAGACGTTAATATGGAGTCGGGAAGAAAAAATTCCAGTTTTTCGCGATTATGTCGGTAAATAAGCGAGATAGAGCGAAATAGGCACTAATTTGGGATCGGGAAAGGAGCATTTTCAGTTTTTCGCAATTATCTCGGTAAATAAGCGAGATAGAGCGAAATGGACGTTAATATGGGATCCGTAAAAATGTCAATGTCTGCTCTATCGAATTCGCTGAACCATTCGCGATACTGTTGTGGAATTTTGCAGGCTACTTCCTGACGACCTAGGGAGTGTCACTGTAGAATTTCATCAGGAAATACGCCACAGAAAAAAAGTTATGAAGATTTGAAAATCGGGATTTTCATGAGGGCTGATTTCCTTCAAATATTCCTTTATCCTCATTTTTCACCCATTTCCCGTAGAGATACGAGGTTTTCCTTGAAATTTCGCAAAGAATTGAGTGAAACGCACGATGATGGGGGATCCTGAAGGGCCAAAAGCCGCAAGGATTCGGGATATCCAGTTTTTGCGGAATTTTCAGGTCAAACTCAGAGGCAATGGCCTTTGCTCTATGAAAATGATCATTTCTGCTCAATCGAATTCTCAGAACCGTTTGCGATACTGTTATGAAATTTTGCAGGCTCTCTTATGACGACCTAGGCAGTGTCACTGTAAAATTTCATCAGGAAATACGCCACAGAAAAAAAGTTATGAAGATTTGAAAATCGGGATTTTCATGATGGCTGATTTCCTTCGAATATTCCTTCATCCTCATTTTTCACCCATTTCCCGTAGAGATACGAGGTTTTCCTTGAAATTTCGCAAAGAATTGAGTGAAACGCACGATGATGGGGGATCCTGAAGGGCCAAAAGCCGCAAGGATTCGGGATATCTAGTTTTTGCGGAATTTTTTCAGTTTTTCTCAATTATCTCGGTAAATAAGCGAGATAGAGCGAAATAGACGTTAATATGGAGTCGGGAAGAAAAAATTCCAGTTTTTCGCGATTATCTCGGTAAATAAGCGAGATAGAGCGAAATAGGCACTAATTTGGGATCGGGAAAGGAGCATTTTCAGTTTTTCGCAATTATCTCGGTAAATAAGCGAGATAGAGCGAAATGGACGTTAATATGGGATCCGTAAAAATGTCAATGTCTGCTCTATCGAATTCGCTGAACCATTCGCGATACTGTTGTGGAATTTTGCAGGCTACTTCCTGACGACCTAGGGAGTGTCACTGTAGAATTTCATCAGGAAATACGCCACAGAAAAAAAGTTATGAAGATTTGAAAATCGGGATTTTCATGAGGGCTGATTTCCTTCAAATATTCCTTTATCCTCATTTTTCACCCATTTCCCGTAGAGATACGAGGTTTTCCTTGAAATTTCGCAAAGAATTGAGTGAAACGCACGATGATGGGGGATCCTGAAGGGCCAAAAGCCGCAAGGATTCGGGATATCCAGTTTTTGCGGAATTTTCAGGCCAAACCCAGAGGCAATGGCCTTTGCTCTATGAAAATGATCATTTCTGCTCAATCGAATTCTCAGAACCGTTTGCGATACTGTTATGAAATTTTGCAGGCTCTCTTATGACGACCTAGGCAGTGTCACTGTAAAATTTCATCAGGAAATACGCCACAGGAAAAAAGTTATGAAGATTTGAAAATCGGGATTTTCATGATGGCTGATTTCCTTCGAATATTCCTTCATCCTCATTTTTCACCCATTTCCCGTAGAGATACGAGGTTTTCCTTGAAATTTCGCAAAGAATTGAGTGAAACGCACGATGATGGGGGATCCTGAAGGGCCAAAAGCCGCAAGGATTCGGGATATCCAGTTTTTGCGGAATTTTTTCAGTTTTTCTCAATTATCTCGGTAAATAAGCGAGATAGAGCGAAATAGACGTTAATATGGAGTCGGGAAGAAAAAATTCCAGTTTTTCGCGATTATCTCGGTAAATAAGCGAGATAGAGCGAAATAGGCACTAATTTGGGATCGGGAAAGGAGCATTTTCAGTTTTTCGCAATTATCTCGGTAAATAAGCGAGATAGAGCGAAATGGACGTTAATATGGGATCCGTAAAAATGTCAATGTCTGCTCTATCGAATTCGCTGAACCATTCGCGATACTGTTGTGGAATTTTGCAGGCTACTTCCTGACGACCTAGGGAGTGTCACTGTAGAATTTCATCAGGAAATACGCCACAGAAAAAAAGTTATGAAGATTTGAAAATCGGGATTTTCATGAGGGCTGATTTCCTTCAAATATTCCTTTATCCTCATTTTTCACCCATTTCCCGTAGAGATACGAGGTTTTCCTTGAAATTTCGCAAAGAATTGAGTGAAACGCACGATGATGGGGGATCCTGAAGGGCCAAAAGCCGCAAGGATTCGGGATATCCAGTTTTTGCGGAATTTTCAGGTCAAACCCAGAGGCAATGGCCTTTGCTCTATGAAAATGATCATTTCTGCTCAATCGAATTCTCAGAACCGTTTGCGATACTGTTATGAAATTTTGCAGGCTCTCTTATGACGACCTAGGCAGTGTCACTGTAAAATTTCATCAGGAAATACGCCACAGAAAAAAAGTTATGAAGATTTGAAAATCGGGATTTTCATGATGGCTGATTTCCTTCGAATATTCCTTCATCCTCATTTTTCACCCATTTCCCGTAGAGATACGAGGTTTTCCTTGAAATTTCGCAAAGAATTGAGTGAAACGCACGATGATGGGGGATCCTGAAGGGCCAAAAGCCGCAAGGATTCGGGATATCCAGTTTTTGCGGAATTTTTTCAGTTTTTCTCAATTATCTCGGTAAATAAGCGAGATAGAGCGAAATAGACGTTAATATGGAGTCGGGAAGAAAAAATTCCAGTTTTTCGCGATTATCTCGGTAAATAAGCGAGATAGAGCGAAATAGGCACTAATTTGGGATCGGGAAAGGAGCATTTTCAGTTTTTCGCAATTATCTCGGTAAATAAGCGAGATAGAGCGAAATGGACGTTAATATGGGATCCGTAAAAATGTCAATGTCTGCTCTATCGAATTCGCTGAACCATTCGCGATACTGTTGTGGAATTTTGCAGGCTACTTCCTGACGACCTAGGGAGTGTCACTGTAGAATTTCATCAGGAAATACGCCACAGAAAAAAAGTTATGAAGATTTGAAAATCGGGATTTTCATGAGGGCTGATTTCCTTCAAATATTCCTTTATCCTCATTTTTCACCCATTTCCCGTAGAGATACGAGGTTTTCCTTGAAATTTCGCAAAGAATTGAGTGAAACGCACGATGATGGGGGATCCTGAAGGGCCAAAAGCCGCAAGGATTCGGGATATCCAGTTTTTGCGGAATTTTCAGGTCAAACCCAGAGGCAATGGCCTTTGCTCTATGAAAATGATCATTTCTGCTCAATCGAATTCTCAGAACCGTTTGCGATACTGTTATGAAATTTTGCAGGCTCTCTTATGACGACCTAGGCAGTGTCACTGTAAAATTTCATCAGGAAATACGCCACAGAAAAAAAGTTATGAAGATTTGAAAATCGGGATTTTCATGATGGCTGATTTCCTTCGAATATTCCTTCATCCTCATTTTTCACCCATTTCCCGTAGAGATACGAGGTTTTCCTTGAAATTTCGCAAAGAATTGAGTGAAACGCACGATGATGGGGGATCCTGAAGGGCCAAAAGCCGCAAGGATTCGGGATATCCAGTTTTTGCGGAATTTTTTCAGTTTTTCTCAATTATCTCGGTAAATAAGCGAGATAGAGCGAAATAGACGTTAATATGGAGTCGGGAAGAAAAAATTCCAGTTTTTCGCGATTATCTCGGTAAATAAGCGAGATAGAGCGAAATAGGCACTAATTTGGGATCGGGAAAGAAGCATTTTCAGTTTTTCGCAATTATCTCGGTAAATAAGCGAGATAGAGCGAAATGGACGTTAATATGGGATCCGTGAAAATGTCAATGTCTGCTCTATCGAATTCGCTGAACCATTCGCGATACTGTTGTGGAATTTTGCAGGCTACTTCCTGACGACCTAGGGAGTGTCACTGTAGAATTTCATCAGGAAATACGCCACAGAAAAAAAGTTATGAAGATTTGAAAATCGGGATTTTCATGAGGGCTGATTTCCTTCAAATATTCCTTTATCCTCATTTTTCACCCATTTCCCGTAGAGATACGAGGTTTTCCTTGAAATTTCGCAAAGAATTGAGTGAAACGCACGATGATGGGGGATCCTGAAGGGCCAAAAGCCGCAAGGATTCGGGATATCCAGTTTTTGCGGAATTTTCAGGCCAAACCCAGAGGCAATGGCCTTTGCTCTATGAAAATGATCATTTCTGCTCAATCGAATTCTCAGAACCGTTTGCGATACTGTTATGAAATTTTGCAGGCTCTCTTATGACGACCTAGGCAGTGTCACTGTAAAATTTCATCAGGAAATACGCCACAGAAAAAAAGTTATGAAGATTTGAAAATCGGGATTTTCATGATGGCTGATTTCCTTCGAATATTCCTTCATCCTCATTTTTCACCCATTTCCCGTAGAGATACGAGGTTTTCCTTGAAATTCCGCAAAGAATTGGGTGAAACGCACGATGATGGGGGATCCTGAAGGGCCAAAAGCCGCAAGGATTCGGGATATCCAGTTTTTGCGGAATTTTTTCAGTTTTTCTCAATTATCTCGGTAAATAAGCGAGATAGAGCGAAATAGACGTTAATATGGAGTCGGGAAGAAAAAATTCCAGTTTTTCGCGATTATCTCGGTAAATAAGCGAGATAGAGCGAAATAGGCACTAATTTGGGATCGGGAAAGGAGCATTTTCAGTTTTTCGCAATTATCTCGGTAAATAAGCGAGATAGAGCGAAATGGACGTTAATATGGGATCCGTAAAAATGTCAATGTCTGCTCTATCGAATTCGCTGAACCATTCGCGATACTGTTGTGGAATTTTGCAGGCTACTCCCTGACGACCTAGGGAGTGTCACTGTAGAATTTCATCAGGAAATACGCCACAGAAAAAAAGTTATGAAGATTTGAAAATCGGGATTTTCATGAGGGCTGATTTCCTTCAAATATTCCTTTATCCTCATTTTTCACCCATTTCCCGTAGAGATACGAGGTTTTCCTTGAAATTTCGCAAAGAATTGAGTGAAACGCACGATGATGGGGGATCCTGAAGGGCCAAAAGCCGCAAGGATTCGGGATATCCAGTTTTTGCGGAATTTTCAGGCCAAACCCAGAGGCAATGGCCTTTGCTCTATGAAAATGATCATTTCTGCTCAATCGAATTCTCAGAACCGTTTGCGATACTGTTATGAAATTTTGCAGGCTCTCTTATGACGACCTAGGCAGTGTCACTGTAAAATTTCATCAGGAAATACGCCACAGAAAAAAAGTTATGAAGATTTGAAAATCGGGATTTTCATGATGGCTGATTTCCTTCGAATATTCCTTCATCCTCATTTTTCACCCATTTCCCGTAGAGATACGAGGTTTTCCTTGAAATTTCGCAAAGAATTGAGTGAAACGCACGATGATGGGGGATCCTGAAGGGCCAAAAGCCGCAAGGATTCGGGATATCCAGTTTTTGCGGAATTTTTTCAGTTTTTCTCAATTATCTCGGTAAATAAGCGAGATAGAGCGAAATAGACGTTAATATGGAGTCGGGAAGAAAAAATTCCAGTTTTTCGCGATTATCTCGGTAAATAAGCGAGATAGAGCGAAATAGGCACTAATTTG
The DNA here is from genome assembly GCA_963921955.1 of Aleiodes alternator. Lineage (NCBI taxonomy): Eukaryota > Metazoa > Arthropoda > Insecta > Hymenoptera > Braconidae > Aleiodes > Aleiodes alternator. Next base: position 10,093,025 of record OY998109.1, on the reverse strand, counting down.
GGATCGGGAAAGGAGCATTTTCAGTTTTTCGCAATTATCTCGGTAAATAAGCGAGATAGAGCGAAATGGACGTTAATATGGGATCCGTAAAAATGTCAATGTCTGCTCTATCGAATTCGCTGAACCATTCGCGATACTGTTGTGGAATTTTGCAGGCTACTTCCTGACGACCTAGGGAGTGTCACTGTAGAATTTCATCAGGAAATACGCCACAGAAAAAAAGTTATGAAGATTTGAAAATCGGGATTTTCATGAGGGCTGATTTCCTTCAAATATTCCTTTATCCTCATTTTTCACCCATTTCCCGTAGAGATACGAGGTTTTCCTTGAAATTTCGCAAAGAATTGAGTGAAACGCACGATGATGGGGGATCCTGAAGGGCCAAAAGCCGCAAGGATTCGGGATATCCAGTTTTTGCGGAATTTTCAGGCCAAACCCAGAGGCAATGGCCTTTGCTCTATGAAAATGATCATTTCTGCTCAATCGAATTCTCAGAACCGTTTGCGATACTGTTATGAAATTTTGCAGGCTCTCTTATGACGACCTAGGCAGTGTCACTGTAAAATTTCATCAGGAAATACGCCACAGAAAAAAAGTTATGAAGATTTGAAAATCGGGATTTTCATGATGGCTGATTTCCTTCGAATATTCCTTCATCCTCATTTTTCACCCATTTCCCGTAGAGATACGAGGTTTTCCTTGAAATTTCGCAAAGAATTGGGTGAAACGCACGATGATGGGGGATCCTGAAGGGCCAAAAGCCGCAAGGATTCGGGATATCCAGTTTTTGCGGAATTTTTTCAGTTTTTCTCAATTATCTCGGTAAATAAGCGAGATGGAGCGAAATAGACGTTAATATGGAGTCGGGAAGAAAAAATTCCAGTTTTTCGCGATTATCTCGGTAAATAAGCGAGATAGAGCGAAATAGGCACTAATTTGGGATCGGGAAAGGAGCATTTTCAGTTTTTCGCAATTATCTCGGTAAATAAGCGAGATAGAGCGAAATGGACGTTAATATGGGATCCGTAAAAATGTCAATGTCTGCTCTATCGAATTCGCTGAACCATTCGCGATACTGTTGTGGAATTTTGCAGGCTACTTCCTGACGACCTAGGGAGTGTCACTGTAGAATTTCATCAGGAAATACGCCACAGAAAAAAAGTTATGAAGATTTGAAAATCGGGATTTTCATGAGGGCTGATTCCCTTCAAATATTCCTTTATCCTCATTTTTCACCCATTTCCCGTAGAGATACGAGGTTTTCCTTGAAATTTCGCAAAGAATTGAGTGAAACGCACGATGATGGGGGATCCTGAAGGGCCAAAAGCCGCAAGGATTCGGGATATCCAGTTTTTGCGGAATTTTCAGGCCAAACCCAGAGGCAATGGCCTGTGCTCTATGAAAATGATCATTTCTGCTCAATCGAATTCTCAGAACCGTTTGCGATACTGTTATGAAATTTTGCAGGCTCTCTTATGACGACCTAGGCAGTGTCACTGTAAAATTTCATCAGGAAATACGCCACAGAAAAAAAGTTATGAAGATTTGAAAATCGGGATTTTCATGATGGCTGATTTCCTTCGAATATTCCTTCATCCTCATTTTTCACCCATTTCCCGTAGAGATACGAGGTTTTCCTTGAAATTTCGCAAAGAATTGGGTGAAACGCACGATGATGGGGGATCCTGAAGGGCCAAAAGCCGCAAGGATTCGGGATATCCAGTTTTTGCGGAATTTTTTCAGTTTCTCTCAATTATCTCGGTAAATAAGCGAGATAGAGCGAAATAGACGTTAATATGGAGTCGGGAAGAAAAAATTCCAGTTTTTCGCGATTATCTCGGTAAATAAGCGAGATAGAGCGAAATAGGCACTAATTTGGGATCGGGAAAGGAGCATTTTCAGTTTTTCGCAATTATCTCGGTAAATAAGCGAGATAGAGCGAAATGGACGTTAATATGGGATCCGTAAAAATGTCAATGTCTGCTCTATCGAATTCGCTGAACCATTCGCGATACTGTTGTGGAATTTTGCAGGCTACTTCCTGACGACCTAGGGAGTGTCACTGTAGAATTTCATCAGGAAATACGCCACAGAAAAAAAGTTATGAAGATTTGAAAATCGGGATTTTCATGAGGGCTGATTTCCTTCAAATATTCCTTTATCCTCATTTTTCACCCATTTCCCGTAGAGATACGAGGTTTTCCTTGAAATTTCGCAAAGAATTGAGTGAAACGCACGATGATGGGGGATCCTGAAGGGCCAAAAGCCGCAAGGATTCGGGATATCCAGTTTTTGCGGAATTTTCAGGCCAAACCCAGAGGCAATGGCCTTTGCTCTATGAAAATGATCATTTCTGCTCAATCGAATTCTCAGAACCGTTTGCGATACTGTTATGAAATTTTGCAGGCTCTCTTATGACGACCTAGGCAGTGTCACTGTAAAATTTCATCAGGAAATACGCCACAGAAAAAAAGTTATGAAGATTTGAAAATCGGGATTTTCATGATGGCTGATTTCCTTCGAATATTCCTTCATCCTCATTTTTCACCCATTTCCCGTAGAGATACGAGGTTTTCCTTGAAATTTCGCAAAGAATTGGGTGAAACGCACGATGATGGGGGATCCTGAAGGGCCAAAAGCCGCAAGGATTCGGGATATCCAGTTTTTGCGGAATTTTTTCAGTTTTTCTCAATTATCTCGGTAAATAAGCGAGATAGAGCGAAATAGACGTTAATATGGAGTCGGGAAGAAAAAATTCCAGTTTTTCGCGATTATCTCGGTAAATAAGCGAGATAGAGCGAAATAGGCACTAATTTGGGATCGGGAAAGGAGCATTTTCAGTTTTTCGCAATTATCTCGGTAAATAAGCGAGATAGAGCGAAATGGACGTTAATATGGGATCCGTAAAAATGTCAATGTCTGCTCTATCGAATTCGCTGAACCATTCGCGATACTGTTGTGGAATTTTGCAGGCTACTTCCTGACGACCTAGGGAGTGTCACTGTAGAATTTCATCAGGAAATACGCCACAGAAAAAAAGTTATGAAAATTTGAAAATCGGGATTTTCATGATGGCTGATTTCCTTCGAATATTCCTTCATCCTCATTTTTCACCCATTTCCCGTAGAGATACGAGGTTTTCCTTGAAATTTCGCAAAGAATTGAGTGAAACGCACGATGATAGGGGATCCTGAAGGACCAAAAGCCGCAAGGATTCGGGATATCTAGTTTTTGCTTAATTTTTTCAGTTTTTCTCAATTATCTCGGTAAATAAGCGAGATAGAGCGAAATAGACGTTAATATGGAGTCGGGAAGAAAAAATTCCAGTTTTTCGCGATTATCTCGGTAAATAAGCGAGATAGAGCGAAATAGGCACTAATTTGGGATCGGGAAAGGAGCATTTTCAGTTTTTTGCAATTATCTCGGTAAATAAGCGAGATAGAGCGAAATGGACGTTAATATGGGATCCGTAAAAATGTCAATGTCTGCTCTATCGAATTCGCTGAACCATTCGCGATACTGTTGTGGAATTTTGCAGGCTACTTCCTGACGACCTAGGGAGTGTCACTGTAGAATTTCATCAGGAAATACGCCACAGAAAAAAAGTTATGAGAATTTGAAAATCGGGATTTTCATGATGGCTGATTTCCTTCAAATATTCCTTTATCCTCATTTTTCACCCATTTCCCGTAGAGATACGAGGTTTTCCTTGAAATTTCGCAAAGAATTGAGTGAAACGCACGATGATGGGGGATCCTGAAGGGCCAAAAGCCGCAAGGATTCGGGATATCCAGTTTTTGCGGAGTTTTCAGGCCAAACCCAGAGGCAATGGCCTTTGCTCTATGAAAATGATCATTTCTGCTCAATCGAATTCTCAGAACCGTTTGCGATACTGTTATGAAATTTTGCAGGCTCTCTTATGACGACCTAGGCAGTGTCACTGTGAAATTTCATCAGGAAATACGCCACAGAAAAAAAGTTATGAAGATTTGAAAATCGGGATTTTCATGATGGCTGATTTCCTTCGAATATTCCTTCATCCTCATTTTTCACCCATTTCCCGTAGAGATACGAGGTTTTCCTTGAAATTTCGCAAAGAATTGGGTGAAACGCACGATGACGGGGGATCCTGAAGGGCCAAAAGCCGCAAGGATTCGGGATATCCAGTTTTTGCGGAATTTTTTCAGTTTTTCTCAATTATCTCGGTAAATAAGCGAGATAGAGCGAAATAGACGTTAATATGGAGTCGGGAAGAAAAAATTCCAGTTTTTCGCGATTATCTCGGTAAATAAGCGAGATAGAGCGAAATAGGCACTAATTTGGGATCGGGAAAGGAGCATTTTCAGTTTTTCGCAATTATCTCGGTAAATAAGCGAGATAGAGCGAAATGGACGTTAATATGGGATCCGTAAAAATGTCAATGTCTGCTCTATCGAATTCGCTGAACCATTCGCGATACTGTTGTGGAATTTTGCAGGCTACTTCCTGACGACCTAGGGAGTGTCACTGTAGAATTTCATCAGGAAATACGCCACAGAAAAAAAGTTAGGAAAATTTGAAAATCGGGATTTTCATGATGGCTGATTTCCTTCGAATATTCCTTCATCCTCATTTTTCACCCATTTCCCGTAGAGATACGAGGTTTTCCTTGAAATTTCGCAAGGAATTGAGTGAAACGCACGATGATGGGGGATCCTGAAGGGCCAAAAGCCGCAAGGATTCGGGATATCCAGTTTTTGCGGAATTTTCAGGCCAAACCCAGAGGCAATGGCCTTTGCTCTATGAAAATGATCATTTCTGCTCAATCGAATTCTCAGAACCGTTTGCGATACTGTTATGAAATTTTGCAGGCTCTCTTATGACGACCTAGGCAGTGTCACTGTAAAATTTCATCAGGAAATACGCCACAGAAAAAAAGTTATGAAGATTTGAAAATCGGGATTTTCATGATGGCTGATTTCCTTCGAATATTCCTTCATCCTCATTTTTCACCCATTTCCCGTAGAGATACGAGGTTTTCCTTGAAATTTCGCAAAGAATTGGGTGAAACGCACGATGATGGGGGATCCTGAAGGGCCAAAAGCCGCAAGGATTCGGGATATCCAGTTTTTGCGGAATTTTTTCAGTTTTTCTCAATTATCTCGGTAAATAAGCGAGATAGAGCGAAATAGACGTTAATATGGAGTCGGGAAGAAAAAATTCCAGTTTTTCGCGATTATCTCGGTAAATAAGCGAGATAGAGCGAAATAGGCACTAATTTGGGATCGGGAAAGGAGCATTTTCAGTTTTTCGCAATTATCTCGGTAAATAAGCGAGATAGAGCGAAATGGACGTTAATATGGGATCCGTAAAAATGTCAATGTCTGCTCTATCGAATTCGCTGAACCATTCGCGATACTGTTGTGGAATTTTGCAGGCTACTTCCTGACGACCTAGGGAGTGTCACTGTAGAATTTCATCAGGAAATACGCCACAGAAAAAAAGTTATGAAAATTTGAAAATCGGGATTTTCATGATGGCTGATTTCCTTCTAATATTCCTTTATCCTCATTTTTCACCCATTTCCCGTAGAGATACGAGGTTTTCCTTGAAATTTCGCAAAGAATTGAGTGAAACGCACGATGATGGGGGATCCTGAAGGGCCAAAAGCCGCAAGGATTCGGGATATCCAGTTTTTGCGGAATTTTCAGGCCAAACCCAGAGGCAATGGCCTTTGCTCTATGAAAATGATCATTTCTGCTCAATCGAATTCTCAAAACCGTTTGCGATACTGTTATGAAATTTTGCAGGCTCTCTTATGACGACCTAGGCAGTGTCACTGTAAAATTTCATCAGGAAATACGCCACAGAAAAAAAGTTATGAAGATTTGAAAATCGGGATTTTCATGATGGCTGATTTCCTTCGAATATTCCTTCATCCTCATTTTTCACCCATTTCCCGTAGAGATACGAGGTTTTCCTTGAAATTTCGCAAAGAATTGAGTGAAACGCACGATGATGGGGGATCCTGAAGGGCCAAAAGCCGCAAGGATTCGGGATATCTAGTTTTTGCGGAATTTTTTCAGTTTTTCTCAATTATCTCGGTAAATAAGCGAGATAGAGTGAAATAGACGTTAATATGGAGTCGGGAAGAAAAAATTCCAGTTTTTCGCGATTATCTCGGTAAATAAGCGAGATAGAGCGAAATAGGCACTAATTTGGGATCGGGAAAGGAGCATTTTCAGTTTTTCGCAATTATCTCGGTAAATAAGCGAGATAGAGCGAAATGGACGTTAATATGGGATCCGTAAAAATGTCAATGTCTGCTCTATCGAATTCGCTGAACCATTCGCGATACTGTTGTGGAATTTTGCAGGCTACTTCCTGACGACCTAGGGAGTGTCACTGTAGAATTTCATCAGGAAATACGCCACAGAAAAAAAGTTATGAAAATTTGAAAATCGGGATTTTCATGATGGCTGATTTCCTTCAAATATTCCTTTATCCTCATTTTTCACCCATTTCCCGTAGAGATACGAGGTTTTCCTTGAAATTTCGCAAAGAATTGAGTGAAACGCACGATGATGGGGGATCCTGAAGGGCCAAAAGCCGCAAGGATTCGGGATATCCAGTTTTTGCGGAATTTTCAGGCCAAACCCAGAGGCAATGGCCTTTGCTCTATGAAAATGATCATTTCTGCTCAATCGAATTCTCAGAACCGTTTGCGATACTGTTATGAAATTTTGCAGGCTCTCTTATGACGACCTAGGCAGTGTCACTGTAAAATTTCATCAGGAAATACGCCACAGAAAAAAAGTTATGAAGATTTGAAAATCGGGATTTTCATGATGGCTGATTTCCTTCGAATATTCCTTCATCCTCATTTTTCACCCATTTCCCGTAGAGATACGAGGTTTTCCTTGAAATTTCGCAAAGAATTGAGTGAAACGCACGATGATGGGGGATCCTGAAGGGCCAAAAGCCGCAAGGATTCGGGATATCCAGTTTTTGCGGAATTTTCAGGCCAAACCCAGAGGCAATGGCCTTTGCTCTATGAAAATGATCATTTCTGCTCAATCGAATTCTCAAAACCGTTTGCGATACTGTTATGAAATTTTGCAGGCTCTCTTATGACGACCTAGGCAGTGTCACTGTAAAATTTCATCAGGAAATACGCCACAGAAAAAAAGTTATGAAGATTTGAAAATCGGGATTTTCATGATGGCTGATTTCCTTCGAATATTCCTTCATCCTCATTTTTCACCCATTTCCCGTAGAGATACGAGGTTTTCCTTGAAATTTCGCAAAGAATTGAGTGAAACGCACGATGATGGGGGATCCTGAAGGGCCAAAAGCCGCAAGGATTCGGGATATCCAGTTTTTGCGGAATTTTCAGGCCAAACCCAGAGGCAATGGCCTTTGCTCTATGAAAATGATCATTTCTGCTCAATCGAATTCTCAAAACCGTTTGCGATACTGTTATGAAATTTTGCAGGCTCTCTTATGACGACCTAGGCAGTGTCACTGTAAAATTTCATCAGGAAATACGCCACAGAAAAAAAGTTATGAAGATTTGAAAATCGGGATTTTCATGATGGCTGATTTCCTTCGAATATTCCTTCATCCTCATTTTTCACCCATTTCCCGTAGAGATACGAGGTTTTCCTTGAAATTTCGCAAAGAATTGAGTGAAGCGCACGATGATGGGGGATCCTGAAGGGCCAAAAGCCGCAAGGATTCGGGATATCCAGTTTTTGCGGAATTTTCAGGCCAAACCCAGAGGCAATGGCCTTTGCTCTATGAAAATGATCATTTCTGCTCAATCGAATTCTCAAAACCGTTTGCGATACTGTTATGAAATTTTGCAGGCTCTCTTATGACGACCTAGGCAGTGTCACTGTAAAATTTCATCAGGAAATACGCCACAGAAAAAAAGTTATGAAGATTTGAAAATCGGGATTTTCATGATGGCTGATTTCCTTCGAATATTCCTTCATCCTCATTTTTCACCCATTTCCCGTAGAGATACGAGGTTTTCCTTGAAATTTCGCAAAGAATTGAGTGAAACGCACGATGATGGGGGATCCTGAAGGGCCAAAAGCCGCAAGGATTCGGGATATCTAGTTTTCGCGGAATTTTTTCAGTTTTTCTCAATTATCTCGGTAAATAAGCGAGATAGAGCGAAAAGACGTTAATATGGAGTCGGGAAGAAAAAATTCCAGTTTTTCGCGATTATCTCGGTAAATAAGCGAGATAGAGCGAAATAAGCACTAATTTGGGATCGGGAAAGGAGCATTTTCAGTTTTTCGCAATTATCTCGGTAAATAAGCGAGACAGAGCGAAATGGACGTTAATATGGGATCCGTAAAAATGTCAATGTCTGCTCTATCGAATTCGCTGAACCATTCGCGATACTGTTGTGGAATTTTGCAGGCTACTTCCTGACGACCTAGGGAGTGTCACTGTAGAATTTCATCAGGAAATACGCCACAGAAAAAAAGTTATGAAAATTTGAAAATCGGGATTTTCATGATGGCTGATTTCCTTCAAATATTCCTTTATCCTCATTTTTCACCCATTTCCCGTAGAGATACGAGGTTTTCCTTGAAATTTCGCAAAGAATTGAGTGAAACGCACGATGATGGGGGATCCTGAAGGGCCAAAAGCCGCAAGGATTCGGGATATCCAGTTTTTGCGGAATTTTCAGGCCAAACCCAGAGGCAATGGCCTTTGCTCTATGAAAATGATCATTTCTGCTCAATCGAATTCTCAGAACCGTTTGCGATACTGTTATGAAATTTTGCAGGCTCTCTTATGACGACCTAGGCAGTGTCACTGTAAAATTTCATCAGGAAATACGCCACAGAAAAAAAGTTATGAAGATTTGAAAATCGGGATTTTCATGATGGCTGATTTCCTTCGAATATTCCTTCATCCTCATTTTTCACCCATTTCCCGTAGAGATACGAGGTTTTCCTTGAAATTTCGCAAAGAATTGAGTGAAACGCACGATGATGGGGGATCCTGAAGGGCCAAAAGCCGCAAGGATTCGGGATATCCAGTTTTTGCGGAATTTTCAGGCCAAACCCAGAGGCAATGGCCTTTGCTCTATGAAAATGATCATTTCTGCTCAATCGAATTCTCAGAACCGTTTGCGATACTGTTATGAAATTTTGCAGGCTCTCTTATGACGACCTAGGCAGTGTCACTGTAAAATTTCATCAGGAAATACGCCACAGAAAAAAAGTTATGAAGATTTGAAAATCGGGATTTTCATGATGGCTGATTTCCTTCGAATATTCCTTCATCCTCATTTTTCACCCATTTCCCGTAGAGATACGAGGTTTTCCTTGAAATTTCGCAAAGAATTGAGTGAAACGCACGATGATGGGGGATCCTGAAGGGCCAAAAGCCGCAAGGATTCGGGATATCTAGTTTTTGCGGAATTTTTTCAGTTTTTCTCAATTATCTCGGTAAATAAGCGAGATAGAGCGAAATAGACGTTAATATGGAGTCGGGAAGAAAAAATTCCAGTTTTTCGCGATTATCTCGGTAAATAAGCGAGATAGAGCGAAATAGGCACTAATTTGGGATCGGGAAAGGAGCATTTTCAGTTTTTCGCAATTATCTCGGTAAATGAGCGAGATAGAGCGAAATGGACGTTAATATGGGATCCGTAAAAATGTCAATGTCTGCTCTATCGAATTCGCTGAACCATTCGCGATACTGTTGTGGAATTTTGCAGGCTACTTCCTGACGACCTAGGGAGTGTCACTGTAGAATTTCATCAGGAAATACGCCACAGAAAAAAAGTTATGAAAATTTGAAAATCGGGATTTTCATGATGGCTGATTTCCTTCAAATATTCCTTTATCCTCATTTTTCACCCATTTCCCGTAGAGATACGAGGTTTTCCTTGAAATTCCGCAAAGAATTGAGTGAAACGCACGATGATGGGGGATCCTGAAGGGCCAAAAGCCGCAAGGATTTGGGATATCCAGTTTTTGCGGAATTTTCAGGCCAAACCCAGAGGCAATGGCCTTTGCTCTATGAAAATGATCATTTCTGCTCAATCGAATTCTCAGAACCGTTTGCGATACTGTTATGAAATTTTGCAGGCTCTCTTATGACGACCTAGGCAGTGTCACTGTAAAATTTCATCAGGAAATACGCCACAGAAAAAAAGTTATGAAGATTTGAAAATCGGGATTTTCATGATGGCTGATTTCCTTCGAATATTCCTTCATCCTCATTTTTCACCCATTTCCCGTAGAGATACGAGGTTTTCCTTGAAATTTCGCAAAGAATTGAGTGAAACGCACGATGATGGGGGATCCTGATGGGCCAAAAGCCGCAAGGATTCGGGATATCCAGTTTTTGCGGAATTTTCAGGCCAAACCCAGAGGCAATGGCCTTTGCTCTATGAAAATGATCATTTCTGCTCAATCGAATTCTCAAAACCGTTTGCGATACTGTTATGAAATTTTGCAGGCTCTCTTATGACGACCTAGGCAGTGTCACTGTAAAATTTCATCAGGAAATACGCCACAGAAAAAAAGTTATGAAGATTTGAAAATCGGGATTTTCATGATGGCTGATTTCCTTCGAATATTCCTTCATCCTCATTTTTCACCCATTTCCCGTAGAGATACGAGGTTTTCCTTGAAATTTCGCAAAGAATTGAGTGAAACGCACGATGATGGGGGATCCTGAAGGGCCAAAAGCCGCAAGGATTCGGGATATCTAGTTTTTGCGGAATTTTTTCAGTTTTTCTCAATTATCTCGGTAAATAAGCGAGATAGAGCGAAATAGACGTTAATATGGAGTCGGGAAGAAAAAATTCCAGTTTTTCGCGATTATCTCGGTAAATAAGCGAGATAGAGCGAAATAGGCACTAATTTGGGATCGGGAAAGGAGCATTTTCAGTTTTTCGCAATTATCTCGGTAAATAAGCGAGATAGAGCGAAATGGACGTTAATATGGGATCCGTAAAAATGTCAATGTCTGCTCTATCGAATTCGCTGAACCATTCGCGATACTGTTGTGGAATTTTGCAGGCTACTTCCTGACGACCTAGGGAGTGTCACTGTAGAATTTCATCAGGAAATACGCCACAGAAAAAAAGTTATGAAAATTTGAAAATCGGGATTTTCATGATGGCTGATTTCCTTCAAATATTCCTTTATCCTCATTTTTCACCCATTTCCCGTAGAGATACGAGGTTTTCCTTGAAATTTCGCAAAGAATTGAGTGAAACGCACGATGATGGGGGATCCTGAAGGGCCAAAAGCCGCAAGGATTCGGGATATCCAGTTTTTGCGGAATTTTCAGGCCAAACCCAGAGGCAATGGCCTTTGCTCTATGAAAATGATCATTTCTGCTCAATCGAATTCTCAGAACCGTTTGCGATACTGTTATGAAATTTTGCAGGCTCTCTTATGACGACCTAGGCAGTGTCACTGTAAAATTTCATCAGGAAATACGCCACAGAAAAAAAGTTATGAAGATTTGAAAATCGGGATTTTCATGATGGCTGATTTCCTTCGAATATTCCTTCATCCTCATTTTTCACCCATTTCCCGTAGAGATACGAGGTTTTCCTTGAAATTTCGCAAAGAATTGAGTGAAACGCACGATGATGGGGGATCCTGAAGGGCCAAAAGCCGCAAGGATTCGGGATATCCAGTTTTTGCGGAATTTTCAGGCCAAACCCAGAGGCAATGGCCTTTGCTCTATGAAAATGATCATTTCTGCTCAATCGAATTCTCAAAACCGTTTGCGATACTGTTATGAAATTTTGCAGGCTCTCTTATGACGACCTAGGCAGTGTCACTGTAAAATTTCATCAGGAAATACGCCACAGAAAAAAAGTTATGAAGATTTGAAAATCGGGATTTTCATGATGGCTGATTTCCTTCGAATATTCCTTCATCCTCATTTTTCACCCATTTCCCGTAGAGATACGAGGTTTTCCTTGAAATTTCGCAAAGAATTGAGTGAAACGCACGATGATGGGGGATCCTGAAGGGCCAAAAGCCGCAAGGATTCGGGATATCCAGTTTTTGCGGAATTTTCAGGCCAAACCCAGAGGCAATGGCCTTTGCTCTATGAAAATGATCATTTCTGCTCAATCGAATTCTCAAAACCGTTTGCGATACTGTTATGAAATTTTGCAGGCTCTCTTATGACGACCTAGGCAGTGTCACTGTAAAATTTCATCAGGAAATACGCCACAGAAAAAAAGTTATGAAGATTTGAAAATCGGGATTTTCATGATGGCTGATTTCCTTCGAATATTCCTTCATCCTCATTTTTCACCCATTTCCCGTAGAGATACGAGGTTTTCCTTGAAATTTCGCAAAGAATTGAGTGAAACGCACGATGATGGGGGATCCTGAAGGGCCAAAAGCCGCAAGGATTCGGGATATCTAGTTTTTGCGGAATTTTTTCAGTTTTTCTCAATTATCTCGGTAAATAAGCGAGATAGAGCGAAATAGACGTTAATATGGAGTCGGGAAGAAAAAATTCCAGTTTTTCGCGATTATCTCGGTAAATAAGCGAGATAGAGCGAAATAGGCACTAATTTGGGATCGGGAAAGGAGCATTTTCAGTTTTTCGCAATTATCTCGGTAAATAAGCGAGACAGAGCGAAATGGACGTTAATATGGGATCCGTAAAAATGTCAATGTCTGCTCTATCGAATTCGCTGAACCATTCGCGATACTGTTGTGGAATTTTGCAGGCTACTTCCTGACGACCTAGGGAGTGTCACTGTAGAATTTCATCAGGAAATACGCCACAGAAAAAAAGTTATGAAAATTTGAAAATCGGGATTTTCATGATGGCTGATTTCCTTCAAATATTCCTTTATCCTCATTTTTCACCCATTTCCCGTAGAGATACGAGGTTTTCCTTGAAATTTCGCAAAGAATTGAGTGAAACGCACGATGATGGGGGATCCTGAAGGGCCAAAAGCCGCAAGGATTCGGGATATCCAGTTTTTGCGGAATTTTCAGGCCAAACCCAGAGGCAATGGCCTTTGCTCTATGAAAATGATCATTTCTGCTCAATCGAATTCTCAGAACCGTTTGCGATACTGTTATGAAATTTTGCAGGCTCTCTTATGACGACCTAGGCAGTGTCACTGTAAAATTTCATCAGGAAATACGCCACAGAAAAAAAGTTATGAAGATTTGAAAATCGGGATTTTCATGATGGCTGATTTCCTTCGAATATTCCTTCATCCTCATTTTTCACCCATTTCCCGTAGAGATACGAGGTTTTCCTTGAAATTTCGCAAAGAATTGAGTGAAACGCACGATGATGGGGGATCCTGAAGGGCCAAAAGCCGCAAGGATTCGGGATATCCAGTTTTTGCGGAATTTTCAGGCCAAACCCAGAGGCAATGGCCTTTGCTCTATGAAAATGATCATTTCTGCTCAATCGAATTCTCAGAACCGTTTGCGATACTGTTATGAAATTTTGCAGGCTCTCTTATGACGACCTAGGCAGTGTCACTGTAAAATTTCATCAGGAAATACGCCACAGAAAAAAAGTTATGAAGATTTGAAAATCGGGATTTTCATGATGGCTGATTTCCTTCGAATATTCCTTCATCCTCATTTTTCACCTATTTCCCGTAGAGATACGAGGTTTTCCTTGAAATTTCGCAAGGAATTGAGTGAAACGCACGATGATGGGGGATCCTGAAGGGCCAAAAGCCGCAAGGATTCGGGATATCTAGTTTTTGCGGAATTTTTTCAGTTTTTCTCAATTATCCCGGTAAATAAGCGAGATAGAGCGAAATAGACGTTAATATGGAGTCGGGAAGAAAAAATTCCAGTTTTTCGCGATTATCTCGGTAAATAAGCGAGATAGAGCGAAATAGGCACTAATTTGGGATCGGGAAAGGAGCATTTTCAGTTTTTCGCAATTATCTCGGTAAATAAGCGAGATAGAGCGAAATGGACGTTAATATGGGATCCGTAAAAATGTCAATGTCTGCTCTATCGAATTCGCTGAACCATTCGCGATACTGTTGTGGAATTTCGCAGGCTACTTCCTGACGACCTAGGGAGTGTCACTGTAGAATTTCATCAGGAAATACGCCACAGAAAAGAAGTTATGAAAATTTGAAAATCGGGATTTTCATGATGGCTGATTTCCTTCAAATATTCCTTTATCCTCATTTTTCACCCATTTCCCGTAGAGATACGAGGTTTTCCTTGAAATTTCGCAAAGAATTGAGTGAAACGCACGATGATGGGGGATCCTGAAGGGCCAAAAGCCGCAAGGATTCGGGATATCCAGTTTTTGCGGAATTTTCAGGCCAAACCCAGAGGCAATGGCCTTTGCTCTATGAAAATGATCATTTCTGCTCAATCGAATTCTCAGAACCGTTTGCGATACTGTTATGAAATTTTGCAGGCTCTCTTATGACGACCTAGGCAGTGTCACTGTAAAATTTCATCAGGAAATACGCCACAGAAAAAAAGTTATGAAGATTTGAAAATCGGGATTTTCATGATGGCTGATTTCCTTCGAATATTCCTTCATCCTCATTTTTCACCCATTTCCCGTAGAGATACGAGGTTTTCCTTGAAATTTCGCAAAGAATTGGGTGAAACGCACGATGATGGGGGATCCTGAAGGGCCAAAAGCCGCAAGGATTCGGGATATCCAGTTTTTGCGGAATTTTTTCAGTTTTTCTCAATTATCTCGGTAAATAAGCGAGATAGAGCGAAATAGACGTTAATATGGAGTCGGGAAGAAAAAATTCCAGTTTTTCGCGATTATCTCGGTAAATAAGCGAGATAGAGCGAAATAGGCACTAATTTGGGATCGGGAAAGGAGCATTTTCAGTTTTTCGCAATTATCTCGGTAAATAAGCGAGATAGAGCGAAATGGACGTTAATATGGGATCCGTAAAAATGTCAATGTCTGCTCTATCGAATTCGCTGAACCATTCGCGATACTGTTGTGGAATTTTGCAGGCTACTTCCTGACGACCTAGGGAGTGTCACTGTAGAATTTCATCAGGAAATACGCCACAGAAAAAAAGTTATGAAAATTTGAAAATCGGGATTTTCATGATGGCTGATTTCCTTCAAATATTCCTTTATCCTCATTTTTCACCCATTTCCCGTAGAGATACGAGGTTTTCCTTGAAATTTCGCAAAGAATTGAGTGAAACGCACGATGATGGGGGATCCTGAAGGGCCAAAAGCCGCAAGGATTCGGGATATCCAGTTTTTGCGGAATTTTCAGGCCAAACCCAGAGGCAATGGCCTTTGCTCTATGAAAATGATCATTTCTGCTCAATCGAATTCTCAGAACCGTTTGCGATACTGTTATGAAATTTTGCAGGCTCTCTTATGACGACCTAGGCAGTGTCACTGTAAAATTTCATCAGGAAATACGCCACAGAAAAAAAGTTATGAAGATTTGAAAATCGGGATTTTCATGATGGCTGATTTCCTTCGAATATTCCTTCATCCTCATTTTTCACCCATTTCCCGTAGAGATACGAGGTTTTCCTTGAAATTTCGCAAAGAATTGGGTGAAACGCACGATGATGGGGGATCCTGAAGGGCCAAAAGCCGCAAGGATTCGGGATATCCAGTTTTTGCGGAATTTTTTCAGTTTTTCTCAATTATCTCGGTAAATAAGCGAGATAGAGCGAAATAGACGTTAATATGGAGTCGGGAAGAAAAAATTCCAGTTTTTCGCGATTATCTCGGTAAATAAGCGAGATAGAGCGAAATAGGCACTAATTTGGGATCGGGAAAGGAGCATTTTCAGTTTTTCGCAATTATCTCGGTAAATAAGCGAGATAGAGCGAAATGGACGTTAATATGGGATCCGTAAAAATGTCAATGTCTGCTCTATCGAATTCGCTGAACCATTCGCGATACTGTTGTGGAATTTTGCAGGCTACTTCCTGACGACCTAGGGAGTGTCACTGTAGAATTTCATCAGGAAATACGCCACAGAAAAAAAGTTATGAAAATTTGAAAATCGGGATTTTCATGATGGCTGATTTCCTTCAAATATTCCTTTATCCTCATTTTTCACCCATTTCCCGTAGAGATACGAGGTTTTCCTTGAAATTTCGCAAAGAATTGAGTGAAACGCACGATGATGGGGGATCCTGAAGGGCCAAAAGCCGCAAGGATTCGGGATATCCAGTTTTTGCGGAATTTTCAGGCCAAACCCAGAGGCAATGGCCTTTGCTCTATGAAAATGATCATTTCTGCTCAATCGAATTCTCAGAACCGTTTGCGATACTGTTATGAAATTTTGCAGGCTCTCTTATGACGACCTAGGCAGTGTCACTGTAAAATTTCATCAGGAAATACGCCACAGAAAAAAAGTTATGAAGATTTGAAAATCGGGATTTTCATGATGGCTGATTTCCTTCGAGTATTCCTTCATCCTCATTTTTCACCCATTTCCCGTAGAGATACGAGGTTTTCCTTGAAATTTCGCAAAGAATTGGGTGAAACGCACGATGATGGGGGATCCTGAAGGGCCAAAAGCCGCAAGGATTCGGGATATCCAGTTTTTGCGGAATTTTTTCAGTTTTTCTCAATTATCTCGGTAAATAAGCGAGATAGAGCGAAATAGACGTTAATATGGAGTCGGGAAGAAAAAATTCCAGTTTTTCGCGATTATCTCGGTAAATAAGCGAGATAGAGCGAAATAGGCACTAATTTGGGATCGGGAAAGGAGCATTTTCAGTTTTTCGCAATTATCTCGGTAAATAAGCGAGATAGAGCGAAATGGACGTTAATATGGGATCCGTAAAAATGTCAATGTCTGCTCTATCGAATTCGCTGAACCATTCGCGATACTGTTGTGGAATTTTGCAGGCTACTTCCTGACGACCTAGGGAGTGTCACTGTAGAATTTCATCAGGAAATACGCCACAGAAAAAAAGTTATGAAAATTTGAAAATCGGGATTTTCATGATGGCTGATTTCCTTCTAATATTCCTTTATCCTCATTTTTCACCCATTTCCCGTAGAGATACGAGGTTTTCCTTGAAATTTCGCAAAGAATTGAGTGAAACGCACGATGATGGGGGATCCTGAAGGGCCAAAAGCCGCAAGGATTCGGGATATCCAGTTTTTGCGGAATTTTCAGGCCAAACCCAGAGGCAATGGCCTTTGCTCTATGAAAATGATCATTTCTGCTCAATCGAATTCTCAAAACCGTTTGCGATACTGTTATGAAATTTTGCAGGCTCTCTTATGACGACCTAGGCAGTGTCACTGTAAAATTTCATCAGGAAATACGCCACAGAAAAAAAGTTATGAAGATTTGAAAATCGGGATTTTCATGATGGCTGATTTCCTTCGAATATTCCTTCATCCTCATTTTTCACCCATTTCCCGTAGAGATACGAGGTTTTCCTTGAAATTTCGCAAAGAATTGAGTGAAACGCACGATGATGGGGGATCCTGAAGGGCCAAAAGCCGCAAGGATTCGGGATATCTAGTTTTTGCGGAATTTTTTCAGTTTTTCTCAATTATCTCGGTAAATAAGCGAGATAGAGTGAAATAGACGTTAATATGGAGTCGGGAAGAAAAAATTCCAGTTTTTCGCGATTATCTCGGTAAATAAGCGAGATAGAGCGAAATAGGCACTAATTTGGGATCGGGAAAGGAGCATTTTCAGTTTTTCGCAATTATCTCGGTAAATAAGCGAGATAGAGCGAAATGGACGTTAATATGGGATCCGTAAAAATGTCAATGTCTGCTCTATCGAATTCGCTGAACCATTCGCGATACTGTTGTGGAATTTTGCAGGCTACTTCCTGACGACCTAGGGAGTGTCACTGTAGAATTTCATCAGGAAATACGCCACAGAAAAAAAGTTATGAAAATTTGAAAATCGGGATTTTCATGATGGCTGATTTCCTTCAAATATTCCTTTATCCTCATTTTTCACCCATTTCCCGTAGAGATACGAGGTTTTCCTTGAAATTTCGCAAAGAATTGAGTGAAACGCACGATGATGGGGGATCCTGAAGGGCCAAAAGCCGCAAGGATTCGGGATATCCAGTTTTTGCGGAATTTTCAGGCCAAACCCAGAGGCAATGGCCTTTGCTCTATGAAAATGATCATTTCTGCTCAATCGAATTCTCAGAACCGTTTGCGATACTGTTATGAAATTTTGCAGGCTCTCTTATGACGACCTAGGCAGTGTCACTGTAAAATTTCATCAGGAAATACGCCACAGAAAAAAAGTTATGAAGATTTGAAATTCGGGATTTTCATGATGGCTGATTTCCTTCGAATATTCCTTCATCCTCATTTTTCACCCATTTCCCGTAGAGATACGAGGTTTTCCTTGAAATTTCGCAAAGAATTGAGTGAAACGCACGATGATGGGGGATCCTGAAGGGCCAAAAGCCGCAAGGATTCGGGATATCCAGTTTTTGCGGAATTTTCAGGCCAAACCCAGAGGCAATGGCCTTTGCTCTATGAAAATGATCATTTCTGCTCAATCGAATTCTCAAAACCGTTTGCGATACTGTTATGAAATTTTGCAGGCTCTCTTATGACGACCTAGGCAGTGTCACTGTAAAATTTCATCAGGAAATACGCCACAGAAAAAAAGTTATGAAGATTTGAAAATCGGGATTTTCATGATGGCTGATTTCCTTCGAATATTCCTTCATCCTCATTTTTCACCCATTTCCCGTAGAGATACGAGGTTTTCCTTGAAATTTCGCAAAGAATTGAGTGAAACGCACGATGATGGGGGATCCTGAAGGGCCAAAAGCCGCAAGGATTCGGGATATCTAGTTTTTGCGGAATTTTTTCAGTTTTTCTCAATTATCTCGGTAAATAAGCGAGATAGAGCGAAATAGACGTTAATATGGAGTCGGGAAGAAAAAATTCCAGTTTTTCGCGATTATCTCGGTAAATAAGCGAGATAGAGCGAAATAGGCACTAATTTGGGATCGGGAAAGGAGCATTTTCAGTTTTTCGCAATTATCTCGGTAAATAAGCGAGACAGAGCGAAATGGACGTTAATATGGGATCCGTAAAAATGTCAATGTCTGCTCTATCGAATTCGCTGAACCATTCGCGATACTGTTGTGGAATTTTGCAGGCTACTTCCTGACGACCTAGGGAGTGTCACTGTAGAATTTCATCAGGAAATACGCCACAGAAAAAAAGTTATGAAAATTTGAAAATCGGGATTTTCATGATGGCTGATTTCCTTCAAATATTCCTTTATCCTCATTTTTCACCCATTTCCCGTAGAGATACGAGGTTTTCCTTGAAATTTCGCAAAGAATTGAGTGAAACGCACGATGATGGGGGATCCTGAAGGGCCAAAAGCCGCAAGGATTCGGGATATCCAGTTTTTGCGGAATTTTCAGGCCAAACCCAGAGGCAATGGCCTTTGCTCTATGAAAATGATCATTTCTGCTCAATCGAATTCTCAGAACCGTTTGCGATACTGTTATGAAATTTTGCAGGCTCTCTTATGACGACCTAGGCAGTGTCACTGTAAAATTTCATCAGGAAATACGCCACAGAAAAAAAGTTATGAAGATTTGAAAATCGGGATTTTCATGATGGCTGATTTCCTTCGAATATTCCTTCATCCTCATTTTTCACCCATTTCCCGTAGAGATACGAGGTTTTCCTTGAAATTTCGCAAAGAATTGAGTGAAACGCACGATGATGGGGGATCCTGAAGGGCCAAAAGCCGCAAGGATTCGGGATATCCAGTTTTTGCGGAATTTTCAGGCCAAACCCAGAGGCAATGGCCTTTGCTCTATGAAAATGATCATTTCTGCTCAATCGAATTCTCAGAACCGTTTGCGATACTGTTATGAAATTTTGCAGGCTCTCTTATGACGACCTAGGCAGTGTCACTGTAAAATTTCATCAGGAAATACGCCACAGAAAAAAAGTTATGAAGATTTGAAAATCGGGATTTTCATGATGGCTGATTTCCTTCGAATATTCCTTCATCCTCATTTTTCACCCATTTCCCGTAGAGATACGAGGTTTTCCTTGAAATTTCGCAAGGAATTGAGTGAAACGCACGATGATGGGGGATCCTGAAGGGCCAAAAGCCGCAAGGATTCGGGATATCTAGTTTTTGCGGAATTTTTTCAGTTTTTCTCAATTATCCCGGTAAATAAGCGAGATAGAGCGAAATAGACGTTAATATGGAGTCGGGAAGAAAAAATTCCAGTTTTTCGCGATTATCTCGGTAAATAAGCGAGATAGAGCGAAATAGGCACTAATTTGGGATCGGGAAAGGAGCATTTTCAGTTTTTCGCAATTATCTCGGTAAATAAGCGAGATAGAGCGAAATGGACGTTAATATGGGATCCGTAAAAATGTCAATGTCTGCTCTATCGAATTCGCTGAACCATTCGCGATACTGTTGTGGAATTTTGCAGGCTACTTCCTGACGACCTAGGGAGTGTCACTGTAGAATTTCATCAGGAAATACGCCACAGAAAAGAAGTTATGAAAATTTGAAAATCGGGATTTTCATGATGGCTGATTTCCTTCAAATATTCCTTTATCCTCATTTTTCACCCATTTCCCGTAGAGATACGAGGTTTTCCTTGAAATTTCGCAAAGAATTGAGTGAAACGCACGATGATGGGGGATCCTGAAGGGCCAAAAGCCGCAAGGATTCGGGATATCCAGTTTTTGCGGAATTTTCAGGCCAAACCCAGAGGCAATGGCCTTTGCTCTATGAAAATGATCATTTCTGCTCAATCGAATTCTCAGAACCGTTTGCGATACTGTTATGAAATTTTGCAGGCTCTCTTATGACGACCTAGGCAGTGTCACTGTAAAATTTCATCAGGAAATACGCCACAGAAAAAAAGTTATGAAGATTTGAAAATCGGGATTTTCATGATGGCTGATTTCCTTCGAATATTCCTTCATCCTCATTTTTCACCCATTTCCCGTAGAGATACGAGGTTTTCCTTGAA
This sequence comes from Aleiodes alternator, assembly GCA_963921955.1. Lineage (NCBI taxonomy): Eukaryota > Metazoa > Arthropoda > Insecta > Hymenoptera > Braconidae > Aleiodes > Aleiodes alternator. The sequence continues at coordinate 10,072,063 of OY998109.1, read as the reverse complement.
ATTTCGCAAAGAATTGGGTGAAACGCACGATGATGGGGGATCCTGAAGGGCCAAAAGCCGCAAGGATTCGGGATATCCAGTTTTTGCGGAATTTTTTCAGTTTTTCTCAATTATCTCGGTAAATAAGCGAGATAGAGCGAAATAGACGTTAATATGGAGTCGGGAAGAAAAAATTCCAGTTTTTCGCGATTATCTCGGTAAATAAGCGAGATAGAGCGAAATAGGCACTAATTTGGGATCGGGAAAGGAGCATTTTCAGTTTTTCGCAATTATCTCGGTAAATAAGCGAGATAGAGCGAAATGGACGTTAATATGGGATCCGTAAAAATGTCAATGTCTGCTCTATCGAATTCGCTGAACCATTCGCGATACTGTTGTGGAATTTTGCAGGCTACTTCCTGACGACCTAGGGAGTGTCACTGTAGAATTTCATCAGGAAATACGCCACAGAAAAAAAGTTATGAAAATTTGAAAATCGGGATTTTCATGATGGCTGATTTCCTTCAAATATTCCTTTATCCTCATTTTTCACCCATTTCCCGTAGAGATACGAGGTTTTCCTTGAAATTTCGCAAAGAATTGAGTGAAACGCACGATGATGGGGGATCCTGAAGGGCCAAAAGCCGCAAGGATTCGGGATATCCAGTTTTTGCGGAATTTTCAGGCCAAACCCAGAGGCAATGGCCTTTGCTCTATGAAAATGATCATTTCTGCTCAATCGAATTCTCAGAACCGTTTGCGATACTGTTATGAAATTTTGCAGGCTCTCTTATGACGACCTAGGCAGTGTCACTGTAAAATTTCATCAGGAAATACGCCACAGAAAAAAAGTTATGAAGATTTGAAAATCGGGATTTTCATGATGGCTGATTTCCTTCGAATATTCCTTCATCCTCATTTTTCACCCATTTCCCGTAGAGATACGAGGTTTTCCTTGAAATTTCGCAAAGAATTGGGTGAAACGCACGATGATGGGGGATCCTGAAGGGCCAAAAGCCGCAAGGATTCGGGATATCCAGTTTTTGCGGAATTTTTTCAGTTTTTCTCAATTATCTCGGTAAATAAGCGAGATAGAGCGAAATAGACGTTAATATGGAGTCGGGAAGAAAAAATTCCAGTTTTTCGCGATTATCTCGGTAAATAAGCGAGATAGAGCGAAATAGGCACTAATTTGGGATCGGGAAAGGAGCATTTTCAGTTTTTCGCAATTATCTCGGTAAATAAGCGAGATAGAGCGAAATGGACGTTAATATGGGATCCGTAAAAATGTCAATGTCTGCTCTATCGAATTCGCTGAACCATTCGCGATACTGTTGTGGAATTTTGCAGGCTACTTCCTGACGACCTAGGGAGTGTCACTGTAGAATTTCATCAGGAAATACGCCACAGAAAAAAAGTTATGAAAATTTGAAAATCGGGATTTTCATGATGGCTGATTTCCTTCAAATATTCCTTTATCCTCATTTTTCACCCATTTCCCGTAGAGATACGAGGTTTTCCTTGAAATTTCGCAAAGAATTGAGTGAAACGCACGATGATGGGGGATCCTGAAGGGCCAAAAGCCGCAAGGATTCGGGATATCCAGTTTTTGCGGAATTTTCAGGCCAAACCCAGAGGCAATGGCCTTTGCTCTATGAAAATGATCATTTCTGCTCAATCGAATTCTCAGAACCGTTTGCGATACTGTTATGAAATTTTGCAGGCTCTCTTATGACGACCTAGGCAGTGTCACTGTAAAATTTCATCAGGAAATACGCCACAGAAAAAAAGTTATGAAGATTTGAAAATCGGGATTTTCATGATGGCTGATTTCCTTCGAGTATTCCTTCATCCTCATTTTTCACCCATTTCCCGTAGAGATACGAGGTTTTCCTTGAAATTTCGCAAAGAATTGGGTGAAACGCACGATGATGGGGGATCCTGAAGGGCCAAAAGCCGCAAGGATTCGGGATATCCAGTTTTTGCGGAATTTTTTCAGTTTTTCTCAATTATCTCGGTAAATAAGCGAGATAGAGCGAAATAGACGTTAATATGGAGTCGGGAAGAAAAAATTCCAGTTTTTCGCGATTATCTCGGTAAATAAGCGAGATAGAGCGAAATAGGCACTAATTTGGGATCGGGAAAGGAGCATTTTCAGTTTTTCGCAATTATCTCGGTAAATAAGCGAGATAGAGCGAAATGGACGTTAATATGGGATCCGTAAAAATGTCAATGTCTGCTCTATCGAATTCGCTGAACCATTCGCGATACTGTTGTGGAATTTTGCAGGCTACTTCCTGACGACCTAGGGAGTGTCACTGTAGAATTTCATCAGGAAATACGCCACAGAAAAAAAGTTATGAAAATTTGAAAATCGGGATTTTCATGATGGCTGATTTCCTTCTAATATTCCTTTATCCTCATTTTTCACCCATTTCCCGTAGAGATACGAGGTTTTCCTTGAAATTTCGCAAAGAATTGAGTGAAACGCACGATGATGGGGGATCCTGAAGGGCCAAAAGCCGCAAGGATTCGGGATATCCAGTTTTTGCGGAATTTTCAGGCCAAACCCAGAGGCAATGGCCTTTGCTCTATGAAAATGATCATTTCTGCTCAATCGAATTCTCAGAACCGTTTGCGATACTGTTATGAAATTTTGCAGGCTCTCTTATGACGACCTAGGCAGTGTCACTGTAAAATTTCATCAGGAAATACGCCACAGAAAAAAAGTTATGAAGATTTGAAAATCGGGATTTTCATGATGGCTGATTTCCTTCGAATATTCCTTCATCCTCATTTTTCACCCATTTCCCGTAGAGATACGAGGTTTTCCTTGAAATTTCGCAAAGAATTGAGTGAAACGCACGATGATGGGGGATCCTGAAGGGCCAAAAGCCGCAAGGATTCGGGATATCCAGTTTTTGCGGAATTTTCAGGCCAAACCCAGAGGCAATGGCCTTTGCTCTATGAAAATGATCATTTCTGCTCAATCGAATTCTCAAAACCGTTTGCGATACTGTTATGAAATTTTGCAGGCTCTCTTATGACGACCTAGGCAGTGTCACTGTAAAATTTCATCAGGAAATACGCCACAGAAAAAAAGTTATGAAGATTTGAAAATCGGGATTTTCATGATGGCTGATTTCCTTCGAATATTCCTTCATCCTCATTTTTCACCCATTTCCCGTAGAGATACGAGGTTTTCCTTGAAATTTCGCAAAGAATTGAGTGAAACGCACGATGATGGGGGATCCTGAAGGGCCAAAAGCCGCAAGGATTCGGGATATCCAGTTTTTGCGGAATTTTCAGGCCAAACCCAGAGGCAATGGCCTTTGCTCTATGAAAATGATCATTTCTGCTCAATCGAATTCTCAAAACCGTTTGCGATACTGTTATGAAATTTTGCAGGCTCTCTTATGACGACCTAGGCAGTGTCACTGTAAAATTTCATCAGGAAATACGCCACAGAAAAAAAGTTATGAAGATTTGAAAATCGGGATTTTCATGATGGCTGATTTCCTTCGAATATTCCTTCATCCTCATTTTTCACCCATTTCCCGTAGAGATACGAGGTTTTCCTTGAAATTTCGCAAAGAATTGAGTGAAGCGCACGATGATGGGGGATCCTGAAGGGCCAAAAGCCGCAAGGATTCGGGATATCCAGTTTTTGCGGAATTTTCAGGCCAAACCCAGAGGCAATGGCCTTTGCTCTATGAAAATGATCATTTCTGCTCAATCGAATTCTCAAAACCGTTTGCGATACTGTTATGAAATTTTGCAGGCTCTCTTATGACGACCTAGGCAGTGTCACTGTAAAATTTCATCAGGAAATACGCCACAGAAAAAAAGTTATGAAGATTTGAAAATCGGGATTTTCATGATGGCTGATTTCCTTCGAATATTCCTTCATCCTCATTTTTCACCCATTTCCCGTAGAGATACGAGGTTTTCCTTGAAATTTCGCAAAGAATTGAGTGAAACGCACGATGATGGGGGATCCTGAAGGGCCAAAAGCCGCAAGGATTCGGGATATCTAGTTTTCGCGGAATTTTTTCAGTTTTTCTCAATTATCTCGGTAAATAAGCGAGATAGAGCGAAAAGACGTTAATATGGAGTCGGGAAGAAAAAATTCCAGTTTTTCGCGATTATCTCGGTAAATAAGCGAGATAGAGCGAAATAAGCACTAATTTGGGATCGGGAAAGGAGCATTTTCAGTTTTTCGCAATTATCTCGGTAAATAAGCGAGACAGAGCGAAATGGACGTTAATATGGGATCCGTAAAAATGTCAATGTCTGCTCTATCGAATTCGCTGAACCATTCGCGATACTGTTGTGGAATTTTGCAGGCTACTTCCTGACGACCTAGGGAGTGTCACTGTAGAATTTCATCAGGAAATACGCCACAGAAAAAAAGTTATGAAAATTTGAAAATCGGGATTTTCATGATGGCTGATTTCCTTCAAATATTCCTTTATCCTCATTTTTCACCCATTTCCCGTAGAGATACGAGGTTTTCCTTGAAATTTCGCAAAGAATTGAGTGAAACGCACGATGATGGGGGATCCTGAAGGGCCAAAAGCCGCAAGGATTCGGGATATCCAGTTTTTGCGGAATTTTCAGGCCAAACCCAGAGGCAATGGCCTTTGCTCTATGAAAATGATCATTTCTGCTCAATCGAATTCTCAGAACCGTTTGCGATACTGTTATGAAATTTTGCAGGCTCTCTTATGACGACCTAGGCAGTGTCACTGTAAAATTTCATCAGGAAATACGCCACAGAAAAAAAGTTATGAAGATTTGAAAATCGGGATTTTCATGATGGCTGATTTCCTTCGAATATTCCTTCATCCTCATTTTTCACCCATTTCCCGTAGAGATACGAGGTTTTCCTTGAAATTTCGCAAAGAATTGAGTGAAACGCACGATGATGGGGGATCCTGAAGGGCCAAAAGCCGCAAGGATTCGGGATATCTAGTTTTTGCGGAATTTTTTCAGTTTTTCTCAATTATCTCGGTAAATAAGCGAGATAGAGCGAAATAGACGTTAATATGGAGTCGGGAAGAAAAAATTCCAGTTTTTCGCGATTATCTCGGTAAATAAGCGAGATAGAGCGAAATAGGCACTAATTTGGGATCGGGAAAGGAGCATTTTCAGTTTTTCGCAATTATCTCGGTAAATGAGCGAGATAGAGCGAAATGGACGTTAATATGGGATCCGTAAAAATGTCAATGTCTGCTCTATCGAATTCGCTGAACCATTCGCGATACTGTTGTGGAATTTTGCAGGCTACTTCCTGACGACCTAGGGAGTGTCACTGTAGAATTTCATCAGGAAATACGCCACAGAAAAAAAGTTATGAAAATTTGAAAATCGGGATTTTCATGATGGCTGATTTCCTTCAAATATTCCTTTATCCTCATTTTTCACCCATTTCCCGTAGAGATACGAGGTTTTCCTTGAAATTCCGCAAAGAATTGAGTGAAACGCACGATGATGGGGGATCCTGAAGGGCCAAAAGCCGCAAGGATTTGGGATATCCAGTTTTTGCGGAATTTTCAGGCCAAACCCAGAGGCAATGGCCTTTGCTCTATGAAAATGATCATTTCTGCTGAATCGAATTCTCAGAACCGTTTGCGATACTGTTATGAAATTTTGCAGGCTCTCTTATGACGACCTAGGCAGTGTCACTGTAAAATTTCATCAGGAAATACGCCACAGAAAAAAAGTTATGAAGATTTGAAAATCGGGATTTTCATGATGGCTGATTTCCTTCGAATATTCCTTCATCCTCATTTTTCACCCATTTCCCGTAGAGATACGAGGTTTTCCTTGAAATTTCGCAAAGAATTGAGTGAAACGCACGATGATGGGGGATCCTGATGGGCCAAAAGCCGCAAGGATTCGGGATATCCAGTTTTTGCGGAATTTTCAGGCCAAACCCAGAGGCAATGGCCTTTGCTCTATGAAAATGATCATTTCTGCTCAATCGAATTCTCAAAACCGTTTGCGATACTGTTATGAAATTTTGCAGGCTCTCTTATGACGACCTAGGCAGTGTCACTGTAAAATTTCATCAGGAAATACGCCACAGAAAAAAAGTTATGAAGATTTGAAAATCGGGATTTTCATGATGGCTGATTTCCTTCGAATATTCCTTCATCCTCATTTTTCACCCATTTCCCGTAGAGATACGAGGTTTTCCTTGAAATTTCGCAAAGAATTGAGTGAAACGCACGATGATGGGGGATCCTGAAGGGCCAAAAGCCGCAAGGATTCGGGATATCTAGTTTTTGCGGAATTTTTTCAGTTTTTCTCAATTATCTCGGTAAATAAGCGAGATAGAGCGAAATAGACGTTAATATGGAGTCGGGAAGAAAAAATTCCAGTTTTTCGCGATTATCTCGGTAAATAAGCGAGATAGAGCGAAATAGGCACTAATTTGGGATCGGGAAAGGAGCATTTTCAGTTTTTCGCAATTATCTCGGTAAATAAGCGAGATAGAGCGAAATGGACGTTAATATGGGATCCGTAAAAATGTCAATGTCTGCTCTATCGAATTCGCTGAACCATTCGCGATACTGTTGTGGAATTTTGCAGGCTACTTCCTGACGACCTAGGGAGTGTCACTGTAGAATTTCATCAGGAAATACGCCACAGAAAAAAAGTTATGAAAATTTGAAAATCGGGATTTTCATGATGGCTGATTTCCTTCAAATATTCCTTTATCCTCATTTTTCACCCATTTCCCGTAGAGATACGAGGTTTTCCTTGAAATTTCGCAAAGAATTGAGTGAAACGCACGATGATGGGGGATCCTGAAGGGCCAAAAGCCGCAAGGATTCGGGATATCCAGTTTTTGCGGAATTTTCAGGCCAAACCCAGAGGCAATGGCCTTTGCTCTATGAAAATGATCATTTCTGCTCAATCGAATTCTCAGAACCGTTTGCGATACTGTTATGAAATTTTGCAGGCTCTCTTATGACGACCTAGGCAGTGTCACTGTAAAATTTCATCAGGAAATACGCCACAGAAAAAAAGTTATGAAGATTTGAAAATCGGGATTTTCATGATGGCTGATTTCCTTCGAATATTCCTTCATCCTCATTTTTCACCCATTTCCCGTAGAGATACGAGGTTTTCCTTGAAATTTCGCAAAGAATTGAGTGAAACGCACGATGATGGGGGATCCTGAAGGGCCAAAAGCCGCAAGGATTCGGGATATCCAGTTTTTGCGGAATTTTCAGGCCAAACCCAGAGGCAATGGCCTTTGCTCTATGAAAATGATCATTTCTGCTCAATCGAATTCTCAAAACCGTTTGCGATACTGTTATGAAATTTTGCAGGCTCTCTTATGACGACCTAGGCAGTGTCACTGTAAAATTTCATCAGGAAATACGCCACAGAAAAAAAGTTATGAAGATTTGAAAATCGGGATTTTCATGATGGCTGATTTCCTTCGAATATTCCTTCATCCTCATTTTTCACCCATTTCCCGTAGAGATACGAGGTTTTCCTTGAAATTTCGCAAAGAATTGAGTGAAACGCACGATGATGGGGGATCCTGAAGGGCCAAAAGCCGCAAGGATTCGGGATATCCAGTTTTTGCGGAATTTTCAGGCCAAACCCAGAGGCAATGGCCTTTGCTCTATGAAAATGATCATTTCTGCTCAATCGAATTCTCAAAACCGTTTGCGATACTGTTATGAAATTTTGCAGGCTCTCTTATGACGACCTAGGCAGTGTCACTGTAAAATTTCATCAGGAAATACGCCACAGAAAAAAAGTTATGAAGATTTGAAAATCGGGATTTTCATGATGGCTGATTTCCTTCGAATATTCCTTCATCCTCATTTTTCACCCATTTCCCGTAGAGATACGAGGTTTTCCTTGAAATTTCGCAAAGAATTGAGTGAAACGCACGATGATGGGGGATCCTGAAGGGCCAAAAGCCGCAAGGATTCGGGATATCTAGTTTTTGCGGAATTTTTTCAGTTTTTCTCAATTATCTCGGTAAATAAGCGAGATAGAGCGAAATAGACGTTAATATGGAGTCGGGAAGAAAAAATTCCAGTTTTTCGCGATTATCTCGGTAAATAAGCGAGATAGAGCGAAATAGGCACTAATTTGGGATCGGGAAAGGAGCATTTTCAGTTTTTCGCAATTATCTCGGTAAATAAGCGAGACAGAGCGAAATGGACGTTAATATGGGATCCGTAAAAATGTCAATGTCTGCTCTATCGAATTCGCTGAACCATTCGCGATACTGTTGTGGAATTTTGCAGGCTACTTCCTGACGACCTAGGGAGTGTCACTGTAGAATTTCATCAGGAAATACGCCACAGAAAAAAAGTTATGAAAATTTGAAAATCGGGATTTTCATGATGGCTGATTTCCTTCAAATATTCCTTTATCCTCATTTTTCACCCATTTCCCGTAGAGATACGAGGTTTTCCTTGAAATTTCGCAAAGAATTGAGTGAAACGCACGATGATGGGGGATCCTGAAGGGCCAAAAGCCGCAAGGATTCGGGATATCCAGTTTTTGCGGAATTTTCAGGCCAAACCCAGAGGCAATGGCCTTTGCTCTATGAAAATGATCATTTCTGCTCAATCGAATTCTCAGAACCGTTTGCGATACTGTTATGAAATTTTGCAGGCTCTCTTATGACGACCTAGGCAGTGTCACTGTGAAATTTCATCAGGAAATACGCCACAGAAAAAAAGTTATGAAGATTTGAAAATCGGGATTTTCATGATGGCTGATTTCCTTCGAATATTCCTTCATCCTCATTTTTCACCCATTTCCCGTAGAGATACGAGGTTTTCCTTGAAATTTCGCAAAGAATTGAGTGAAACGCACGATGATGGGGGATCCTGAAGGGCCAAAAGCCGCAAGGATTCGGGATATCCAGTTTTTGCGGAATTTTCAGGCCAAACCCAGAGGCAATGGCCTTTGCTCTATGAAAATGATCATTTCTGCTCAATCGAATTCTCAGAACCGTTTGCGATACTGTTATGAAATTTTGCAGGCTCTCTTATGACGACCTAGGCAGTGTCACTGTAAAATTTCATCAGGAAATACGCCACAGAAAAAAAGTTATGAAGATTTGAAAATCGGGATTTTCATGATGGCTGATTTCCTTCGAATATTCCTTCATCCTCATTTTTCACCCATTTCCCGTAGAGATACGAGGTTTTCCTTGAAATTTCGCAAGGAATTGAGTGAAACGCACGATGATGGGGGATCCTGAAGGGCCAAAAGCCGCAAGGATTCGGGATATCTAGTTTTTGCGGAATTTTTTCAGTTTTTCTCAATTATCCCGGTAAATAAGCGAGATAGAGCGAAATAGACGTTAATATGGAGTCGGGAAGAAAAAATTCCAGTTTTTCGCGATTATCTCGGTAAATAAGCGAGATAGAGCGAAATAGGCACTAATTTGGGATCGGGAAAGGAGCATTTTCAGTTTTTCGCAATTATCTCGGTAAATAAGCGAGATAGAGCGAAATGGACGTTAATATGGGATCCGTAAAAATGTCAATGTCTGCTCTATCGAATTCGCTGAACCATTCGCGATACTGTTGTGGAATTTTGCAGGCTACTTCCTGACGACCTAGGGAGTGTCACTGTAGAATTTCATCAGGAAATACGCCACAGAAAAGAAGTTATGAAAATTTGAAAATCGGGATTTTCATGATGGCTGATTTCCTTCAAATATTCCTTTATCCTCATTTTTCACCCATTTCCCGTAGAGATACGAGGTTTTCCTTGAAATTTCGCAAAGAATTGAGTGAAACGCACGATGATGGGGGATCCTGAAGGGCCAAAAGCCGCAAGGATTCGGGATATCCAGTTTTTGCGGAATTTTCAGGCCAAACCCAGAGGCAATGGCCTTTGCTCTATGAAAATGATCATTTCTGCTCAATCGAATTCTCAGAACCGTTTGCGATACTGTTATGAAATTTTGCAGGCTCTCTTATGACGACCTAGGCAGTGTCACTGTAAAATTTCATCAGGAAATACGCCACAGAAAAAAAGTTATGAAGATTTGAAAATCGGGATTTTCATGATGGCTGATTTCCTTCGAATATTCCTTCATCCTCATTTTTCACCCATTTCCCGTAGAGATACGAGGTTTTCCTTGAAATTTCGCAAAGAATTGAGTGAAACGCACGATGATGGGGGATCCTGAAGGGCCAAAAGCCGCAAGGATTCGGGATATCTAGTTTTCGCGGAATTTTTTCAGTTTTTCTCAATTATCTCGGTAAATAAGCGAGATAGAGCGAAATAGACGTTAATATGGAGTCGGGAAGAAAAAATTCCAGTTTTTCGCGATTATCTCGGTAAATAAGCGAGATAGAGCGAAATAGGCACTAATTTGGGATCGGGAAAGGAGCATTTTCAGTTTTTCGCAATTATCTCGGTAAATAAGCGAGACAGAGCGAAATGGACGTTAATATGGGATCCGTAAAAATGTCAATGTCTGCTCTATCGAATTCGCTGAACCATTCGCGATACTGTTGTGGAATTTTGCAGGCTACTTCCTGACGACCTAGGGAGTGTCACTGTAGAATTTCATCAGGAAATACGCCACAGAAAAAAAGTTATGAAAATTTGAAAATCGGGATTTTCATGATGGCTGATTTCCTTCAAATATTCCTTTATCCTCATTTTTCACCCATTTCCCGTAGAGATACGAGGTTTTCCTTGAAATTTCGCAAAGAATTGAGTGAAACGCACGATGATGGGGGATCCTGAAGGGCCAAAAGCCGCAAGGATTCGGGATATCCAGTTTTTGCGGAATTTTCAGGCCAAACCCAGAGGCAATGGCCTTTGCTCTATGAAAATGATCATTTCTGCTCAATCGAATTCTCAGAACCGTTTGCGATACTGTTATGAAATTTTGCAGGCTCTCTTATGACGACCTAGGCAGTGTCACTGTGAAATTTCATCAGGAAATACGCCACAGAAAAAAAGTTATGAAGATTTGAAAATCGGGATTTTCATGATGGCTGATTTCCTTCGAATATTCCTTCATCCTCATTTTTCACCCATTTCCCGTAGAGATACGAGGTTTTCCTTGAAATTTCGCAAAGAATTGAGTGAAACGCACGATGATGGGGGATCCTGAAGGGCCAAAAGCCGCAAGGATTCGGGATATCCAGTTTTTGCGGAATTTTCAGGCCAAACCCAGAGGCAATGGCCTTTGCTCTATGAAAATGATCATTTCTGCTCAATCGAATTCTCAGAACCGTTTGCGATACTGTTATGAAATTTTGCAGGCTCTCTTATGACGACCTAGGCAGTGTCACTGTAAAATTTCATCAGGAAATACGCCACAGAAAAAAAGTTATGAAGATTTGAAAATCGGGATTTTCATGATGGCTGATTTCCTTCGAATATTCCTTCATCCTCATTTTTCACCCATTTCCCGTAGAGATACGAGGTTTTCCTTGAAATTTCGCAAGGAATTGAGTGAAACGCACGATGATGGGGGATCCTGAAGGGCCAAAAGCCGCAAGGATTCGGGATATCTAGTTTTTGCGGAATTTTTTCAGTTTTTCTCAATTATCCCGGTAAATAAGCGAGATAGAGCGAAATAGACGTTAATATGGAGTCGGGAAGAAAAAATTCCAGTTTTTCGCGATTATCTCGGTAAATAAGCGAGATAGAGCGAAATAGGCACTAATTTGGGATCGGGAAAGGAGCATTTTCAGTTTTTCGCAATTATCTCGGTAAATAAGCGAGATAGAGCGAAATGGACGTTAATATGGGATCCGTAAAAATGTCAATGTCTGCTCTATCGAATTCGCTGAACCATTCGCGATACTGTTGTGGAATTTTGCAGGCTACTTCCTGACGACCTAGGGAGTGTCACTGTAGAATTTCATCAGGAAATACGCCACAGAAAAGAAGTTATGAAAATTTGAAAATCGGGATTTTCATGATGGCTGATTTCCTTCAAATATTCCTTTATCCTCATTTTTCACCCATTTCCCGTAGAGATACGAGGTTTTCCTTGAAATTTCGCAAAGAATTGAGTGAAACGCACGATGATGGGGGATCCTGAAGGGCCAAAAGCCGCAAGGATTCGGGATATCCAGTTTTTGCGGAATTTTCAGGCCAAACCCAGAGGCAATGGCCTTTGCTCTATGAAAATGATCATTTCTGCTCAATCGAATTCTCAGAACCGTTTGCGATACTGTTATGAAATTTTGCAGGCTCTCTTATGACGACCTAGGCAGTGTCACTGTAAAATTTCATCAGGAAATACGCCACAGAAAAAAAGTTATGAAGATTTGAAAATCGGGATTTTCATGATGGCTGATTTCCTTCGAATATTCCTTCATCCTCATTTTTCACCCATTTCCCGTAGAGATACGAGGTTTTCCTTGAAATTTCGCAAAGAATTGAGTGAAACGCACGATGATGGGGGATCCTGAAGGGCCAAAAGCCGCAAGGATTCGGGATATCTAGTTTTCGCGGAATTTTTTCAGTTTTTCTCAATTATCTCGGTAAATAAGCGAGATAGAGCGAAATAGACGTTAATATGGAGTCGGGAAGAAAAAATTCCAGTTTTTCGCGATTATCTCGGTAAATAAGCGAGATAGAGCGAAATAGGCACTAATTTGGGATCGGGAAAGGAGCATTTTCAGTTTTTCGCAATTATCTCGGTAAATAAGCGAGACAGAGCGAAATGGACGTTAATATGGGATCCGTAAAAATGTCAATGTCTGCTCTATCGAATTCGCTGAACCATTCGCGATACTGTTGTGGAATTTTGCAGGCTACTTCCTGACGACCTAGGGAGTGTCACTGTAGAATTTCATCAGGAAATACGCCACAGAAAAAAAGTTATGAAAATTTGAAAATCGGGATTTTCATGATGGCTGATTTCCTTCAAATATTCCTTTATCCTCATTTTTCACCCATTTCCCGTAGAGATACGAGGTTTTCCTTGAAATTTCGCAAAGAATTGAGTGAAACGCACGATGATGGGGGATCCTGAAGGGCCAAAAGCCGCAAGGATTCGGGATATCCAGTTTTTGCGGAATTTTCAGGCCAAACCCAGAGGCAATGGCCTTTGCTCTATGAAAATGATCATTTCTGCTCAATCGAATTCTCAGAACCGTTTGCGATACTGTTATGAAATTTTGCAGGCTCTCTTATGACGACCTAGGCAGTGTCACTGTAAAATTTCATCAGGAAATACGCCACAGAAAAAAAGTTATGAAGATTTGAAAATCGGGATTTTCATGATGGCTGATTTCCTTCGAATATTCCTTCATCCTCATTTTTCACCCATTTCCCGTAGAGATACGAGGTTTTCCTTGAAATTTCGCGAAGAGTTGATTGAAAACAAGACGTTGAGGGATCCTGAAGGGCCAAAAGCCGCAAAGATTCGGGATATCCAGTTTTTGCGGAATTTTTTCAGTTTTTCTCAATTATCTCGGTAAATAAGCGAGATAGAGCGAAATAGACGTTAATATGGAGTCAGGAAGAAAAAACTCCAGTTTTTCGCGATTATCTCGGTAAATAAGCGAGATAGAGCGAAATAGGCACTAATTTGGGATCGGGAAAGGAGTATTTTCCGTTTTTCGCAATTATCTCGGTAAATAAGCGAGATAGAGCGAAATAGACGTTAATATGGGATCAGTAAAAATGTCAATGTCTGCTCTATCGAATTCGCTGAACCATTCGCGATACTGTTGCGGAATATTGCAGGCTACTTCCTGACGACCTAGGCAGTGTCACTGTAAAATTTCATCAGGAAATACGCCACTGAAAAAAAGTTATGAAGATTTGAAAATCGGGATTTTCATGATGGCTGATTTCCTTCGAATATTCCTTCATCCTCATTTTTCACCCATTTCCCGAAGGAATACGGGGTTTTCCTTGAAATTTCGCAAAGAATTGAGTGAAACGCACGATGATGGGGGATCCTGAAGGGCCAAAAGCCGCAACGATTCGGGATATCCAGTGTTTGCGGAATTTTCAGGCCAAACCCAGAGGCAATGGCCTTTGCTCTATGAAAATGACCATTTCCGCTCCATCGAATCTTCAGAATCGTTTGCGATACTGTTATGAAATTTCGCAGGCTACTTCCTGACGACATAGGCAGTGTCACTGCAAAATTTCATCAGAAAATACGCCACAGAAAAAAAGTTATGAAGATTTGAAAATCGGGATTTTCATTATGGCTGATTTCCATCGAAGATTCTTCTAGCCTCATTTTCCACCCATTTCCCGTAGGAATACGAGGTTTTCCTTGAATCCAGTGTTCGCGGAATTTTCAGGCCAAACCCAGAGGCAACCTGGAATCAATTAATATTTTTTCATTTTTCTTCCACAGAAATGTTCACAGCAATCAGTGAAAAATAAGTTCATCGCGAAGAAGAGTGAGCTGAGCGTATACCGATCGATTATCATAGGAAACTAAGTAATAAAAGTTTAGGACTAGAGCTATTTGTCAGCGTTCAAGTGAATTCCGGTATTTAATTGGCAGAACAATAATTTTTAGTAACCACCTAATAGCTATAGCGTACATATATTCATAGTCGAGGTCTATTTCAACTCAAATTTTATAGTCCCAAAGTTCAAACATTTCTCTCAGTGTAATTGCAGTAGATTTCGTGCACTAATCTATCTGAATTCAATTACATTCAGTGATGTTCTAATATTATGCTTGCACTCGTTGCTTTTTTTCTCTTCAATTGAATTATTCCATTCTACAAGTTCGATTCTCATTTTCCGATTTCCGGCGCGATTTCGGAAGTTATAATATGCAGCGATTTCAAATTCAATTAGTTAAATAATGTCAGCATCAGCTGAATAACTTAAGTGAAGCCATTAGTTGAGGTGATCTCCTGAAATTCCAAGACATTTTCTCATTGATTATTCAAGATAATAATATATCACATCAAAATTCATCCATTCATCCAAGTGCGGAGGAGAGGGCACTGTAATATCCGAATTTTCGACCAGACACAAGAATGAGTTACATTTGTTTCTGTCTCCTGGTTCACGAGCTTTCACTGTTCTTCACTCTCCATAAACTATACATGTTATCATTTTATTTATTTCATATGTAATGTATTCTCAGGATCTATACTTTCATCAATTGTTTCTCGAACTAATAGATTACTCAGTCTTTTATGCAAGTCTCTACATATCTGCACGATCGAAGTTGACTAAATTACCCATGAATTTCATTTTATTGATGACCAAAAAAAATCAGTTTCATTTCAATATTTGAGATTTTTCGAATTTTGGAAAATTTGATTTTTTTTTTTGAAAATTTGAATTTTTTTTTGAAAATTTGAATATTTTCTTCGAATTTTTTTTAGAAATTTTCTCATATTGAACTCCTGCAATCTTCCTTTGTCAACATACATTTGAAGAATTTTTTCACATGAATTATTAGGAAAATAACTGGATTGTTCGAAAATGTCCTGAGTAATATTCGGTTATTGAATTCCAAGCGGTCACTCGCCTCAAATGGGTTTAGTTTATAAAAGGTTCCGATCCGATCTGAGATGAAAATTAAGGATCTTCCAGATTTGAAAAAGACACATTTGACCAAGATTTACCATCCTGGCCAGAGACATGAACATCCAGAAGTATACTGCTTTATTTTGTATATTATGATCATTATTGATTGCATCCTTGTTTTCCTACTACAGGATAACTTGGATGATTTACAATAGTAAATAAGAAAAACTCAGTTTTGAAAAACCTATCGGAAAAGTCTCTATGGAAGTTTTTCGTGTCTGTATGAATGCCAAAAGAAAATACGTTTAAAAAATCGAACTCAAATGATAATCAGCTTATTTCAATTTATTCACTACGCTATGGGAGATGATATTACACCGTGTCCCGGTATCTTATCGATTGGTGTTCGGTCAAAGTTTTTTTTTTTCATGTGAGAATCAAAAATTCGATGGTAAATATAGTAACTCGCAATAGCTTAGCGGTAGAGCACCTGACATGTAATCAGAGGGTCGTGGGTTCAAATCCTGCTTGCGCATTACATATTTTTTCCGGAATTTGATTCTCTTAAAAAAATTTATTAATAAAAATTAATTTATTAATAAATTTATTTGTTTAATTTATTTATATTGGGTTAAAGTTGTGGCTGAACATTCCTGTAGGCTGTGATTTCTCCATATGCCAGATGATTTCAAGTAATGACCGATGACAATCAGAATTTTCTAAAGAAATGACTGAGGAGCAAGGCATCAGTCGGATGCGTAGAATCTTATTTTTCCTAAACTTTGTGTTTTTCTTCAAGTATCCACAATCTCAATGGCAAGTTTTGGGGTTTAAATTAATAGTACAAATTGTTGACAAAGCAAAAATTATTTTATTAATAAGATTATTCAATCTTGACTTGCATCAACATTTTCGGTTTGAAGACCTTTGAAGGTGATTACGGGAATATACGTTACGAGAGTATACAGCTTGTTGGCAGAATCTTCGTCGTCGTTTCTCCTTCGACTCAGGCGAACACGAACTCTGAATGGAACATTTCTGAGAAAAAATTATATTATGTAAAAATGATTATTTTCAACAAACAATTTATTGAGGGATTATTCAAGTTGGGTAATATAGAGGGGTGAATGCTTGGATTATTTTTTGGAAAATTCGGTGAGATGGATAACGATGAATTCTGTCTGAATGTATTTCAATAAATAGATCTTGATAATTTCACGATAAATTTGGTACTTTTTTCACATCTAGTACAAGTGAGATACTGTTTTTTTCCATTAACACCTCCAACTTTGTAAATAGACTCCATAATTGTTGCTTAAACTTAAAAAAATTCTGAAAAAATCAATACGTTCTATCCCCACTACCATTTATAGATAATTCAAGTGAAAAATTTGGAAAATTATAATGTTAAAAAACCAAAAGATAAGTTTCGAATAATTTATTTTAATTGAAGTTCAAAAACTGATTTTGCCATTGGATGAATGATTTCAGTCTTTTTTATTCTTTTATTCCATTTACCGTCAATGACCCAATTAATGCCACCAAGAGACCTATTCTGCCACATATCTTTCATAGAAAAATTATATCTTATCATAAATTCAAATTTGATTTTTCCTCGCAAGAATTTAGGGTCTGGACTACCATTTACATCAATTATTTTCCTGGATTAATGATAAAAATTATTCAATTTATATTTTTGAAAATATTTTGCCCATGGCCCGAGTCATGCCACCATGGCCCAATTTCTGCCATAGAGGGTCCCAATAATTGCCATCAATTAATTTCCATCACTGGTCGTTATTTTTAAATTATTCCTCAATTTATATGAAAGTCCAATGATTTCGCTAACAATCAATACAATTTTCGATTTATTGAATACTCAAATGTTCTCAATATCACACATTGAACTGATGAGGCACTCGAAACCCACATGAAGAGCTTTAGGGCTTTATTTTGCTGAGCACGCTGGTCGCATTTAACGAATTAATTCTAGAAATATATCTAGTAGAGAAATATCGAATATTTTGATTGTTCGGTGTCCTCTGAATTTTTTTCTAGCCAGTGTTATCAATTACTTAAAGTTGAGAATTCAAATAAGTTCAATAATCACGAAAATGTATGAAAAGTGGCATTAATCGGGCCGATGGCATTGATTGGGCCATTGACGGTATTCTGTAAATAAGATTCTCATGTGATTGAATCAATTTACGATGATAAACTTTTTACACAATATAAATGAAAATGAATACTTTATCTCTGAAATTTCTCACCTGATTCCTTTCGACCAGAGTTGTTTGTTGAGACGTGTGTCAATTCTGACATCAGGTGTACCCATCTGTTTTTCTGCAAATTTGCGAATTTCTTTGATGGCTCTTGGAGCACGTTTCTTGAAGCCAACGCCATGGAGGCGTTTGTGAAGGTTGACCGTGTACTCCCGTGTCACTACTTCATTCATGGCACTCTTGCCCTTCTTCTCGTTTGTCTTCGTCATTGTCTATCTGTTAATAATAATAAAAATTAATAATCAATTATACATCTTGAAAATCTACATCTTCCTTAATTCGCATTGTTTCAATTTATTTTCATTGTTTGGAGCTGCGGTTTCGAGGTTAGGGTTGACGAAATTAAATAAAAAATGAAGAATCATAAATCAATGATAATTTGGAAAATTATAATAATTATTGAGTACTTCTCGAAAAAACATAACGCGTATTATTAATCAGATATAATCATTATCCTTATGTAGAATGAATGTCAATCGAGCTATTGACGTAAACAAACTTTGCACACATGTGACACTTAAAATAAGCCTTCGTACGTATTCAATGTAAAAAATATTAGCAACAATGTGTACAGAAATTAATGGGGATTCCGTGAAAATATAATGTTTTTTTAAATTATAAACAATCGTGTCGATGTTCACAGATTTAGTTGCAGCAGAAATTCTGTTATTACCTCTCCGACAAATGGATCTACTTGAAAGAACTTCAAGGCGCATTCACAAATTGAAAGAGATATTATATTGCATGTTTTCACCGCTAGATGTCATTCATCGCACTTTTGGCGGTAATTCCTACGAATGTCGTTTACCCCAGTAACTTTGCTAATGATTAATGATAAATTGATCTTTTTTTTAATTTCCAATACATCCCAAGTTATTGCTGATTGTCTCTGAAAACTACAGATAGAGAAAAGCTTTATCCGGATTACATTGTTAAAAAATATCTGAAAATCTTGAGAAATCTATCTGTTACGTTTTATTGTTTAATTGTTCATCAAAAAATTTTGGGATTCCCATAGCCGTTTCGTTACAATTTGCCAAAACAGAAGAAGAAGAAGAAGTGTAAAAAATCTCGGAAACTTCAAAATATGGAGCAATATAGGGGAAAGCGGGGCAAAATGGACCTTCACAGTAGCATGATTAAGGAATTTTTTTCGGAATAAAGGACTTGACGAAAAAATCTGAAAAAATTTGAGATAATCCTCCTACATATCTATATTGTTTGTAAATTTTTTCAGATTTTTTGAAGCAGCCGCTGCTTTTTAAAAAAATCTCGAGTCATCTCATCTTCTAGGTCCATTTCGCCCCACTCTCCCCTATTAATAATCTTTCCTGTAAATCTCTTTCCCACCTACTAAGAACGTTCTCAGGAAGACTATACTATTTTTTACATATTCCGAGATATTTTAAAGAAACACATTACGAGCTCAATTTAATTGCATCTGTTGAAGATGTTTTTTTGAAAAAAATCGAATGATTCAGGACTGGAAATGTCCTACAGATTTCGTCGCTGGACGAGAACTTTTCCAATCCTCGCACCTCATAGGTCAAGGCTTCATTAAAAAAAAAAAAATGATTTTCTACAATAGTATTGGTCCACGAAAACGGAGCAGCCAATGAAATTACGCTACTATGGACCGGGCAAAGCTTCACTAACATCATTGTCGCAATGAAAACTCACCCCAATAATTCATTAAAATAATGGCGTCAACGAAATAACTTTAACCTGCTTTGTTGATGCGGTTGTTTTTAACAATTTGAAAAGAATTATTTATATAATTGTGTAATTTCAATAAGAATATGGCGAGTAATAAACCGTGGAGTTCTGAATTATGGAAAACATGGGACAAACATGGAAAAAATGATTTGTAAGTGGTAGTCAAAAAAAAAATTGAAATAAAAAATCCCAGGCATTTAATCAACGAAGATAATGTGATCATGCAAAGAAAAATAATAATAATGATAGCCGTTTGAGATATTCCATTCATCCAGAAATAAATATATTATAAATGTGATTAAAAAAATCATAAATTTATTATAAAAATAAAGTATATGTTAATTGCTATGAGAAAACGAAAATTTTGACCCGGTTGCAACTTTAATTAATCCGAGTTTTATCGCTCTTCCGAAGAGTTAATTGTCGATTAACCAATGTTTGCAGCCTCAAGATAATCAAGCAGAAGTTTAAGGAAGGTGACACTACAGGTGAGTTAATTTTTTTTTTTGTCTCACTCTAGCTCCTGAATTGACTTTAGAGTAGTCTTGATTGATGAAAAAATAGGTTTACAATATTTAACTACACAATTTGCTCTTTTTTCATCACACAAATCATATATTATTATTGCAGAATGGAGACGAGGCTTGTACGAATTGATAACAAATGGCATCCAGGGCAACTTGAAGAAGGACAATGTCGTCACTGCTTTAGGAGAATTGGTCGTAAGTATTGACAATTTTTCAATTGATGTAGCCAAATGAAATGAAAATAAATGAGAATTGAGTGATGCAAATGGCAAAAAGCCCCATGAATTCATTGTGGATTCTTTTGCAAATAATTGCAGACTAAAAAAAGAGTTTTCTTGATAAATTCACCTAAATTCCATTATTTTCAAGATATTTAAAAAATTAACTACATGCTATTCTTCAGCATAATCACCTTCATTAGTTCCCTCTTTCATCAGTTTCCATGGAATAACTCGTGAATTCTCTCTCACTTAATTTTCGAGTGATTTCAGGGAAACTCAGCAGCATCAGAGTTCCTTGTTTCATCTGTCTACATTATCACTAAATCATTGAATTCATCCAGCTATCGAATGAACTATACTAATTAATACGAACATTTCTGAATTATTTTTTCAGAATATCGATGCAGCCATACCCTCAACAATTGTAGATTTATTCACACTCATAGATGCGGAAATTCACAACGACAGCAGAAACAATTTTTATTATATCGTAAAAGAAAGCGAAAAGGTATTGGAATCAATCACATTGATTTTTTTTTATTTATTATTTACATTTACGAATTTTGGTTCAATATTCTCTCCATTTTTTTTCTTTTTGTAACAGTTTTTGACAGATAGAATACTCAAAGAACGCCTGGAAATTGAAACACTGCAGGACGTAGGGATTCTTAAAAATCGTAACTTTAACACAAAATTCGTCAAAGTGAAGACAAAACTTTTGTACGTAGCCTTTGATTACTTGATTATTATCACTATTATTATTTCAACTGAAATTATCGCCGAACATAATTTTATTATTTTTCTTTCATTTCAATTTTCGTAGCTATAAGCAACGTAAATTCAATTTATTTCGTGAAGAAAGTGAGGGTTACTCAAAGCTCATAGTAGAATTGAATCAGGAAAGACCACTCAACGAAGTTTCAAATATATTAGAGATTGTCAAATCTCTCATAGGTAAGAACCACAAAAACGAAAAGAATAATTTTAGGAGATTCAAGTACTTAAAATATTCTTCTCTCACAATTTGATGTCCATCTTCTAAAGTAAAAAAAAAAAAAGAGATAGTAAATCATAATGATTTCCAATTTTTGTTTGTTGATAAGGAATTATTATTGGCAGCTGTTTCAATAATTTTTCTACATTCATGGCATAGTACTTTTCTCAATGAATGAAACCACATGAGAAATTGAAGTCAATAGCGGCATGATAAAATGAGGCAATTCCTTGAACCGTGCCATGAGTTTATCCAAAATATCTTAGAATCTATCGAAGACAGCTCATTTCTTAATGACCTGAATGTTCGCAAAATGACAAAGTAGCGAGTATCTCCCTTAGATTCCGAGATATTTTCTAAAAACTGCTGTTAGACTAAAATTTCCTCGTTAAACAATTTTTAAAATAAAATTATCTCCCACCAGGTTACTTTAATCTCGATCCAAATAGAGTTTTAGACATTGTCTTAGAGACATTCGAAAACAGGCCACAGGATGATGCATTATTTATCCCACTTATTAAATCGTACATGTGTGATCAGCAAGTACTGTGTGAAGTACTTGGTTTCAAGTATCGTTCAACCGTAGAATCTACACCATTTTCTCTCCAAAAAGTAACTGCACTAATGCTTCAACATCGTGTAATACAATTGGACAACATACTACCTTGGCTGGTACCAGATGATAAAACAATAATTAAGGATCACGAGCAATCAATGCGTTCAGCAAAGGAATACGTCCGCAAAATGAGTGTTATATCAACTAAAGACCGCGAGGAAGTACCAGAAGAGCGTGAGAATATTCCGGATAAATACACAAATAATCAAAAATTTGGTTTGTGCGAGGCACTTTTGGATATTGGTGCTTGGGACGTTGCCCAGAGTTTATTCAATCGTCTACCAGACCACTGCCTGACTGATCAACGACCAATAGCACTGGCACTCTGTAAAATGATACAATCATTGATTGAACCACTTTATCGTAAACAATGTATAATATCATCAAAATTACCAGGCAGAATCGTACCACTATTAACCAATTCAATGGCACCAAAACCAATCACTGATATGGATGACATACACGATCAGCTACTACCAATGCTGATAATACTTGGGCCAAATTTACATCATGATCCAATTCTTATGTACAAAATCATGAGAATATGCCATACTGCTATTAAACAGTGTCAGCTTGATTCTAACAAACAGCCCATTGATAAAGGCAACAACATTTATTACGATATTCTTACGATTCTTGATGTTGCACTGTTACCATCCTTGTCATTCATGGATTGCAACTGTTGTGTTGCTGAAGAAATGTGGAATATTCTCAAGCATTATCCTTATCAGAATCGTTATTGCTTGTATGCAAGATGGAAAAATGATACTCCAATGCAGCATGCTGCATTATTACGAAAAAGAGCAGATTCACAGAAAAAGATTAAATCAATAATGAAGAGAGTTAGTAAAGAAACTATCAAACCAGTTGGTAGGACTATTGGTAAATTAACACATTCATCGCCAGGTGTTTTATTTGATTACATTCTCATTCAGATACAATTGTATGAAAATTTAATTGGTCCAGTTGTTGATTCACTCAAATATTTAACCAATATATCATACGATGTTCTTGGTTACTGTCTTGTTGAGGCACTGGCAGGAGCTGATCGTGACAGACTCAAACACGATGGTAACAGCATATCACAGTGGTTACAGTCGTTAGCATCATTTTGTGGTGCTATTTTCAAAAAATATAATATCGAATTAACTGGATTACTACAGTATGTTGCTAATCAATTAAAAGCACAGAAGAGTTTGGATTTACTGATACTGAAGGAGATTGTACAGAAAATGGCTGGTGTTGAGGCCGCTGAAGAGATGACCGCTGATCAATTGGAGGCAATGGCTGGTGGTGATTTATTAAAAACTGAGGTATTTACTTATCATTTTTTATTAATTGAGTTTGATGGGATGGAACTGGCAATGGAGTTTGGAAAATTGTCAAGGGAACTTTTTTTTTCTAAAACAAAAAATTCCATGGGAAAAATATCTCTTGATAAATTCTGATGCACTTGAAAATTCATTCAAGTTTTTCGTAGAGGATTAAATTTTGCACAAAAAAATAATGATAGAATCCTCCAAGCCCACTCGTTCTCAACATGATATGAATTAATTTAGATTAAGCTTTTTTTTTTCATCATTTCTTCCATCAATGAATTAATTATCAAATTTTTTATCAGGCTGGATACTTTAGTCAAGTACGCAACACGAAAAAATCATCCCAGCGACTCAAGGAAGCTTTGGCAGAGAATGATTTGGCAGTGGCACTGTGTCTCTTAATGGCACAACAAAAACATTGTGTTGTTTATCGTGAAACAGATAAATCGCACTTGAAATTAGTTGGAAAACTCTACGATCAGTGTCAGGATACGCTTGTCCAATTTGGTACTTTTTTGGGCTCAACAATGACAGTAGATGAATACGTTGAGCGTTTACCAAGTATTCACAGTATGCTACAGGACAATCATATACATTCTGATGTGGCATTTTTTCTTGCACGACCAATGTTTGCACATGCAATTAACATTAAATATGATTCATTACGTAAAGCTGATTCCAACTATAAAAAGATGTCAATTACAATGAAACAATCAAAATGGGCTGAGGCTGCACAGGCTGTTATGGCACCAGTTGCACTATCAGTAAGACCATTGCATCCATTGAAAGTCTGGGAAGATATCTCACCTCAATTTTTAGTTACATTTTGGTCATTATCAATGTCTGACTTATTTGTACCTGTTGAGAGTTATCAGAGGGAAATTAATAAACTGAAACAGCAGGCTGCACAGGCGGCTGATTCAAAGGATATGAATATTAGTAAAGGAAAAAAAGAACAGGAACGTTACACTACACTTGTTGAGAAACTTCAGGATGAGAGGAAGAAACAGGAAGAACATGTTGAAAAAGTATTTGCATATCTCAGGTAATGATTTGTCATTCTTACGTTTCTAAATTATCCTGAATCTCTCTCGAGAGCTCTTCGGAATAAAACAATTCTTGTCATAAAATTTTTCGTAGCTTCGATTTAGTGGGAGAAAAACAGACCAGAATTTATCTCAATTGTTTACATCTTCCTCAGAGTCTTAAAGACATTTCTAGAATGCTCGGCGTTTATAGATCAGTTATTGTCAAAAAAATTCCCTGTAGGCCTGATTCTTCTCTATATGAAGGATCTTGATGCAAAATTTTTCCATCTCCTTCAGATCCCATGATCCATGTTGATTGCTCCCATAGATGTACCAATTTGATTTTTCATGACAATTTCTCTTCACAAAATTTGTTTGATACTAATCCGATTGATTGATTAATCATATAGGCAGGAGAAAGATTCGTGGTTTCTATCAAGGAGTGCAAAGTCAGCAAAAAACGAAACAATAACGCAATTTTTACAATTATGTCTATTCCCAAGATGCACATTCACAACAGTTGATGCAATGTATTGCGCTAAATTCGTCCACACAATTCATTCATTGAAGACTGCCAATTTTTCGACTCTTCTCTGCTATGATCGTGTAAGTATTACAGTCAATTTTCTCCATTTTCATTGATGAATTGATTTTTTTTTTTTAACATTCTTCATGATAAATTTTCTTTAGCTATTTTGTGACATCACATATTCTGTAACCTCCTGCACTGAGAATGAAGCTAATCGCTATGGACGTTTTCTTTGCGCCATGCTCGAGACTGTGATGAGATGGCACTCGGAGAAAGCCATATTCGATAAGGTACTCAACATATTTATCTCAAGTTCAATAATTGAATTCTTTGGAAATAGCTATGAATAATTTTTTTTTCTTTGAATAGGAATGCAGCAATTATCCTGGTTTCGTTACGAAATTTCGTGTGAGTAATCAATTCTCAGAAGCAAATGATATGGTAGGATTTGAGAATTATCGCCATGTTTGTCACAAGTGGCATTACAAAATTACTAAGGTATTTTTTCTACTTTTTCTCTCATTTCATAAATTTTTATCGCTACTACTCTAGTAAAATTAATCGTCAAAATTAAATTAATTTTAACACAGGCTATCGTGGTTTGTCTCGACTCAAAAGATTACGTTCAAATCCGTAATTCATTGATAATATTGATTAAAATACTTCCACATTTTCCTGTACTTGCTAAATTATCACAAATACTCGAGCGCAAAGTTGAAAAAGTACGTGAAGAAGAGCGTGGACAACGTCAGGATCTTCATGTATTAGCAACATCATACAGTGGTCAATTAAAAGCAAAAACACCTCACATGATACGTGAAGCTGATTTTCATCATGTCAGTGATAAAACTGGTAAGACCCAGGAGACATCTAATAATGAAACAACGGAAAAAGTTAGCAATGGAATTAGTGCAAAGGAAGTTAGCAATGGTGATTCAAGGATTGATAAAGATAATAAAGAACAGAGAGAGAAAAGATCAGCATCAAATCAGGTTCATCATGAGGTAACTGAGAAATTACGTAAGAAAGAAGAAACCAAGGAAATTCCACAAGTTAAGGAAAAACATATTAAGAAAGAGGAAACTAAGGATGATGAAATTGTTGATAAAAAGGATCGTAAATATTATAAAGAGGAGAATTATTACAGTGGTGGTGTTGATAATCTTGATCGTGATTTATCGAGTGTATCGAATAGCAGTGCAAGCTCAGGGCCAATTCAGGATGCACCTGAGAGAGAACCTAAAAGAAGAAAAGTCGACAGCATTCCGAAAGAAGGTAGGCGAACTGAGGCCGGTAGTGAGAAAAAAGAACGTTCTGGAAAAACCAAAATCAGAGATGAGCAGAAAGAGCTGAGGAGAGAAAAGAAACTTGGCCGTAAGAGAGTAAGTTTTCGACCGAAAGAAACAACTTTATCAAATTGTTATTGAATTTTTCAAATATATATATAATTCGACGTATCCCATCGTAAATACCGAATATTTCGTAATGATACTCTTTGTAAATCTCACTTTGCTCTACGAAGGAAGTGTGTGGATAAATTCCCGTATCTCCTTTCGTTGTCAGGATAATCTCCGAAGAATTGGCTATAAAATGAAATTGACTCGTCTAAATGTTGTTTTTTTATAAAAAAAAAAATATTTCAATATTGAAATGAAAATGTTGCTAATTCATGAAAAATTCTCTCAACAGGATCGTGCAGAAGAAGCAGTTGCTGCAGCTGAGCAAAAACGTAGAAAAGACGACGACAGGGGTTGGTGATTTTTCTACTTTATAATGCTGTTTTTTTTTTGAGCTGTTTCTTTTTCACTGTACAATGGGCTATTTTTTCAAAACAGTATTAGCCGCGATTGTTATTAATTAAAAACAAGTTTAATAACAGCTTCGACAGAGTAGTTTTTGTTTTATAATAAATGTTTATCATTTTCTGTCCGAGTTATGACACCTCGCCTTCTGATTCCCTGAATCATCAAACCTCAAAGATGTCTTTCAAGTTTTTTTTCTCCTGAGTTCCTGAGCTATTTACTTTATATTTCACACTAATTTTAGACTTTTCATGACGTCACTGCATCTCGAAGAATTAGAACTTTGTGTTTTGATGATAAAAAAAAAACTCGTTATTTTTATAGCAAAAGGCGCACACCAAAACGGTGATCTTCCAGAGCACCGGGAAAAACATCATTACAGTAAGGTTTGTATAATGATAAATTTTCGAATTTTCCAATCATTTGAACGATTTTATGATTGATTCAACCCTCTTTCTCCTGTTTATTATTCAGGAGAAATCACCGTACGCAAAGGAGAGAACACACGAGCGTGAAGGACGGGAAGGCAGAGATAAACAATATCCTTTTCATAAATCTAAAAAATCAAAATGAATCATCGATCATTCTGATATCAACTAATAAAAAAGTCTGCCTCAATGAAAAATAAATTTCCTTAATTGAATGAATTACTAGGCGAAGTTCAGATCCAAAAAGAAGATGATGTAAACAATTTGATGGACTTTGACTTACATTCTATATTCCTACGTTTGAATGTTGTATGTAATTGACAGAAAAACTTTCGAAGAAAAATAATAATAATAATGCTATTGAAATAGAAATGAAAAAATCTCTACAGTAAATACTTTTTATATTAAATTTCAAAGAGGAAAAAAAAATCGAAATTTACACAATAATAAAACAGATGAAATGAATTTCTTAGTATAAAATCTTTCCATGAATATTTTTTTTTTTCGTGTGTGTATGTGTGTGCAGTCTCTCTGTGATAAATACACTTTCAATAAATACTTACATTAAGTGAAATTATTCTAATTTGTTTTTTTTTTCTTTTGATTCACTCAGGTGCTCATGATTATTCGATAAATGAAAATTAACTCCTCGTCATAATGGCGAAGTTATAATAGAACTTAGATAACACTGATCAGCCTTTAATGTTTCTTCCTCGAGTCTCTTTAATCGCTGTTTTGCATCTTGAATAATGTCGTCGGTTGAACTGCTCTCACTGAGGAGAGTTTTTGATGCTTGCATTGCTGTAATTGACTTTGGAATTTCACTACTATTAACGATTCTGTGGAATTGAGCCTCTTCGAGTTGCCTGGACAATCTCACTGCACGCAATGATAGCTCTTCTATCCTCAATTTTTGTTCGTACACAATAGTCTGTAAATCTTGTTTCTCTTGGTCATTCAATCCTTTATTAATTTCATTACTACATTTTTCCGTTTGTGTGGAGGCTTCGAGAGTAATTATTCTTTGGTTGTTATCGTTGCTTGGTAGGTCTTTCTTCACTTGGGCTAATTCTTCCTGAAGATTCTTCAAGTTTATCTCAAATAATTTGTAGCTCTCTTTCTCACGCTCTATTCTGTAAATAAAAAAAAAATTCAAGAGTAAAGATCATATGTAGTTTATTTTTCAAGCATCTCGATGAGAGCAAGGTTGTTTTTTCTTATTTCCTTTAGGGTGGACTCTCTTTTGGGAGTAGACAGGCCAGAACAACAAGGTTTAAGGGGAAAAGCAGGTTTAGCAATAGGTTTCTTAGGGACAATCTATGGAGCCAAAATTAGGGAGTAGTAGTTCTCCATTTCAGCGACTTTTTTCTACGAATTTTTTCTCGCAGTAAAATTTATCATATTGATTGAAACTTTTTACGTGTAAAAGATAACGTTTAATAGTAAAACAAAATATTTTTTTTCCGATGGTTAGTCTTGCTGATATCGCTGCTTGAAGTTTTTTTTTTTCATTTTCAACTGATTGACGAGATATCCCAACTTTGGAATATGTGACAAAAAAAAAATGTGGATCATAAAAAAGTAAAGTTGTCGCTATCGTTCGGCCCTTGGAAAATAATTTTGTTGAAAAAAAGGAAAACGGTGTTTTTTTGAAATGTGTAAAGTTTTGTGCAACGTAAATTGTTTTAAGAAATAGGGTAAACATTTTGATTCTTTTCTTCAATAATCTTAACACTCGGAGGGGTCATTTTGACCCCGAAAAATTTTTTGCCCTAAAATATGATTAAATGAATGAAAATATTTGAAATAGTCGACTCTGATGCTCGGAAGCTTTTTCATTCAAATTGGCCGACATTAGAAAAGAGGTCCAATTTCGATTAATTTTTTCACTATCGAAAAATAGTTGAATCGAACCAATGATGATTGTATCTGAAAGTACATTGTTTCATCAACAAAAATCCTCATAATCTGATAGCGACAACTTTACTTCTTTATGATCCATTTCATTTTTTTCGTTCCAGATATTTCAATTGAGATATCTTGTCAATCAGTTTAAAATAAAGATAAGTTCAGGCAGCGCTATCAGCGAGATTAACCATCGGTAAAGAAATATTTTGAATCACTGTTAAATATCATCTTTTATATGTAAAAAGTTTGAATCAATGAAATAAGTTTTACCATGAGGAAAAAAACTCACAAAAAAGCCACTGAAATGGAAAACTACCGGCTCAATTTCCTCCTTTTCAACAAGTATAACAGTAGTGAAGTACTTATTCTCATTATAGAGCTTAGTTAATCATTTTTTCAATCTATTGGCTGTATAGCTTGGGGCTAAAGGCCAGCCAGCTTCCAAATGCTGCCAAAAAAAGGAGAATAATCAATTTTTCACCTCTCAGCTTCGTGCGCTAGTGCATTCTCCTTAACTGATAATTCCAATTCTTTCCTGTAAATTCTGCGTTCGTCCTCCTTTTTGTCCTCGATCAGTTGCTTCTCTTTCACATTCACAGCCTGCATTAAACTCTGAAACCGAAAAAAGATTCACTAAAATTCGTCCATTATTGAGAGAAAAATAAATGAAATTATTTTCTCACTTGAACTTGAGCCAATTTTTCATCCAGCGTCGTCATCTGTTGTTCAACATCATTCGCTCTTTTTTTCAAAACTTCTTCTTTTTCTCTCAATTCTTTATCAAATGCCTCTTTCTGATTAACAAGTTTTCTCTTTGCTGCAATAATTTTTAGTGTCTCTGCAGTAACCTCTCTCTTTGGAAAATCAGTCTGAGTTTTACAATTCTTCATGGAAATTTTAATATTTTCTCTGATTATTTCTACATTCTTTGGTTTTTCTATTTTACTAATATACTTCAATATTGATAATAACAATGGTACATCATTATTATCGTAATCCATGATGATAGCCTGGCCATCTGTCTCTACTGGATTAATTCCCAGGCTCTCCAGTGTATGAAAAACATAATCACTCTGCAATTTATTTCTATCACTTGTTCCAATTTCATCACCATGCTGCACGTGTTTACGGAAATTAATCAATAAAGGCGCTTCACTAGCGAATACTGATAGTGTGTATGCATAATTATGATTCCACAAATATTCAGCAATTAATAAATCATAAATATATTGTTTTGCTGATTTCGGAAGGATATTGGCTTTATTTAAAGTCATATCTTTGCTCTTCAATGCATTAACTAAATTCTGACGTAGGTGAGTGCGAATATTTGATATTATCCCACATCTGTCGAACCTGCAATGTAATGTAATTTCTGCATTATTAACTCTTTTCAAGCCAAGTTCGAGCTAAAAAGAAGATAGGAGAGAGTGGGGCAAAATGAACCTAGAAGATGAGATGACTCGAGATTTTTTTAAAAAGCAGCGGTTGCTTCAAAAAATCTGAAAAAATTTACAAACAATATAGGGGAGAGTGGGGCAAAATGGACACTGTAATGAAGCGGTTGGAGATGGATTTTTTTTTAATGATTCTATTGAAAAGCTGAGGAAATTTTAGATGGAAAATGGGTGTCAGATGTATTTTTTTCGATTTTTTGGAAAATTCGATATTTTTTGGCATTTTTGAGGGGTGCAAGCCTTGACTTTTTGAAAATTTGCATTTTTTTGCGAATATCTCTGGTTCTAATGGTTGTAGCAATTCGTGGTTGGTCTCAAATGAAAGGTGAGCTCATTTCCCATCGATTTATGGGATTTTGAATCCCAAAATATCAATTTTTGGGATAATTATGGGCCAAAAACTGTTTCACAAAAATGCCCATAAATACCTTAAAAATCGATATATTCAAATTGAAAACCCCATGAATCGATGGCAAATGATCTCAACTTTCACCTCCCATCAGAATTTTCACGCTACGACAAATAAAACCGAAGATATTCTCAAAAAACTGAAAATTTCAAAAAAAAAGAAAGGGTTTCCCCCTCTAAAATACTCAAAATCGCCGAAAATTCAAAAAAATTGATTCCAGCACTCGTTTCCCGCCTAAAATTTCCTCAGCTTTCCAATGAAATCATCAAAAACAATTTACCACCAATATTTCTATGAATTTCAAGACTTTTCCATAATATTTGCCTAAAAATTTCAATGTGTCCATTTTGCCCCTGCTGTCCATTTTGCCCCATCTTCCCCTAGATATATTGGAAGATTCTCTCAAATTTTTTCAGATTTTTTCGTCGAATCCTTCATTTCGAAAAAAATTCCATAATCATGCTGCTATGAGGGTCCATTATGCTCCACTCTCCCCTATGTAATTGATAAAATATATTTAAATTTCACTTTCATTGCGTGATAATTGGAAAAAATTCATGGGCCAAGTAGGAAAACAAAAAATGTCAATTTTACATGCCACCAATTATTTCCAAAAATCTCGAAATTCCTTTTTTCATTGAAAAAAAAAGATGGGCTTCAAGCAGGGTCATCACAAAGACTCTCTTATCTTGCTTGAATTTTGAGGTATTTCGAAAAAAAAAAGGCAAGTAAAATTCACCCATTAGAATTTTTACCATCTAATGAGTCAATATCGATTTTTTCAGGAAAAAACGTAAAATATAGAGCTACTTTATTGGATTTTCGGAGTAATCAGAGCAATACCAAGGGCTTACCATGCATAAACAGCCGAATAATAATCACCATCCATACCAAAATACCGTGGATTGAACTAATATTCTTATCTATTAAAATAAATTAATCTCAAGATGTTTTTGTCGATTTTTTCTGATATAAACAGAACGCTTGATAATGTTTCTTTTCCCGCGACAACAAGAAATGAAATATCAACACAGAGTGGAATCAGTGGAATTCTTTGGAGCGCTAGTGAGCGTGATTCTTTTCAGAACTATTTTTCGTTCAAGTGTTGCCTCTCCTGATTATTTAGTTTGTGCTGAATGAGTTGATTCCTTCCATTTCGTTTCTTCGCCGAAACATACTTGTTCATTTTAGCGTGATTCACGTTTCGTGTCGTCGTGACTTAAAAGTAAGTAATTATTTACCATTGAATTCAATAAATATCAATTGTAACCGATTGCTCATTATTTTGAATTATTAAAACAAGAATTGGCTTATTAGATTCTATTAATTGTAAAGTGATGTTTTCGGATGTTCGAACGTGTCGATCATAGCCTCTATAAAGCGACATGTATTCTAGATTTTCTTTCGAGTTCAAATTTTAAATTAAAAAAAGCAAACAAATCAAACAACTCAATGATGCTATACATACCATCTTTCGACTGATTTACAGTGATGTAAATTTTTATTTAACTGAGAATTTTATAAGATATACTTAATTTAGTACCACAATGAATGTACAGGTTAATGAAATATTTGAATTATTATTTTCAGAATGCGTTACGTGGCCGCTTATCTTTTGGCTGTCCTCGGTGGCAATGCTGCACCAAATCAGGATGCCATTGAAAAAATTCTCTCCTCAGTAGGAATTGAGTCTGATGCAGAGAAACTCAAAAAAGTCATCGCTGAGCTCAATGGCAAATCAATTGATGAACTAATTGCGCAAGGTAAGAATAGCCATTTGCTGATGAAGACAAATGAGTGTGACAATTACACGAAAATTATTGTTAATATAGGGGAGAGTGGGGCAAAATGAACCTAGAAGATGAGATGACTCGAGATTTTTTTAAGAAGCAGCGGTTGTTTCAAAAAATCTGAAAAAATTTACAAACAATATAGATATGTTGGAAGATTCTCTCAAATTTTTTCAGATTTTTTCGTCGAATCCTTCATTCCGAAAAAAATTCCTTAATCATGCTGCTATGAGGGTCCATTATGCCCCACTCTCCCCTATTGAAAATAAACAAATTCTATTCAATTATCTACAGAGAACGATACTTGATAATTTTCCGTAAATTAGTCTTGAAAAAATTGAGAAATATTTTGCTAGACCTATTTAACATATTGCCTTTCATTTTTTAGGACGTGAGAAGCTGTCCTCTATGCCAGTTGGTGGTGGTGCAGCAGCTCCAGCTGCCGCTGCAGCTGGAGCAGCAGCACCAGCTGCTGAGGAGAAGAAAGGTGAGATATGTCATAGTCATTAAATTAATAAAATCTATGAATTAATTGTCTAGAAGATAAGTTTCTTCTGAATGAAATTATTAAAATGATGTTCAACTATACCATCTTTCGACTGATGCAATGTGCTGTCAATTTTTCCATCTGATTTAAATTTTCATAAAATATTTACTCAAGTGCCCTTTTATTATCAATTTACTGACAACACTTAATTAATACTTTGCAGAAGACAAGAAAGCTGCCAAGGAAGAGTCTGAATCCGAGGATGATGACATGGGCTTTGGTCTATTCGACTAAATTACCTGACAGCAAAAAAAAAACAGACTATTCAACAGTAGAAGTGCAACAATGGATATCATTATACGTATTGTTTACGTAGCTGTATCTACTGCTGATGAATAAATGATTTTTTTTACCATTCTCAAAATTTTGTTTATTCATTTAACAATTTTTAATAGTTATGTCGAATCCGCTTCAATCATTAAATTCTTCAATTAATGACGATTGATTTATGTCTTTTTTTCATATAAAATTTCAAAGCAAAACGATTGATACTTGACCACGTTGCAACGCACGCGCTTCAACTAAATCACGTGATCATTGAATCCACGTAGTTGGCGGTGAAAATTATGATTGCGAACAAATTCATTTACGATGCATCACAAAAAAATAACTGAAAAATTAATGATCAAAGCAAATTTTTAACACAAGTTTTAAAAAAAACTGAATAAACCTTTCGTTTAGCAAACTTTCCAACTTTCTCCCATTCTAAGTTTAAAAAAATTCAAACCGTTGCCAAGTCTATCCCAAAATGAATTTTTAGAGAATCAAATCCAATAGAACGGATTTATGATCAGAAAATATTGATGAATATAACAATTCTCATAGAATAATATGTTGCCATTTCATTCAAAAGGATTTTAAAATTAGAAAAAAATCGCATAGAAGTGAGTTCAAAAGGAAATTGGATAGGAAAAGAGTGGGGTAAAGGGGAGAATTGCTTCCCCGTGTTTCTCGTCTCTTCAGTTCGTAGTTTCATTGCACGGACACAAGCGGCAGCTGTATATCGTTGCGCGTGTGTCCAATTCTCCATTACCTTTGCTAAAAAATAAAAAAAAAAATCGGCTAAATTATCCGAATGAAAATCAATAAAATTACCATTTGCATGAAGTGTTGAGTTATTTCCTATAATTAATTAGTGTAAATGAACCATTTAAAAATAGTGTTACAATTTAAAGGGACTACTTTTTTCTAAGAGGGGGGCGTATATGCCCAGTCGGCCATGATAGGTGTCAGCGGCAAGCAGTGACGGCATTCGTTGCTCTTTGCGTCAGTCGGTTTTGTGAAGCTGATGACTGAATTTAAGTACTACGATAAAATTTTAAAACACAAAAATATCCTTGATAAATATTTAACTAATCAAAAAGTACGGTAGCTAGTCTATCATCGATAAAAACATTGAAACATTGGTTTTAAATTGAAAAAAAAATAATTGAACGAAAAAAAAGCATCGTAGAACATTATTCAGACAGGAGTTTGATAAAAAAGACCGTTAAAAAATGACGCAGCTACTGCCCATAAGGTTTCAAGAACATCTTCAGGTAAGTGACCTGATTATTATTATTGTCCATTAATGAATTTCATTGTCGGGTTAATTTTTATCTTCAACATCTGTGTGTTAGTGAATCGAGTGAGGAAGAGTCATGGATGAATTACGATAGGGACAAAGAGGGAAAATATGTGTGTAAAAGAGAGAGAGAGAGAGATAAGTCGAGTCGGCGTCGACCGACATCCGCCATCGACGTGGTTCACCACGTTCTTTTCCTGCCCCTTTTTAAAATCCACCTGTCTCGTATTTTCTGGTTAAAATTTTAACGGAAAAAGGAAAATATCAGCTTCTTTTGAAAATATCAATGAGAGAAAAAAGTGGAAATTTTGCAATTAAGTTATGAAAAATTGACAGAGAATTGACAGCTCCCCTCCTTTGACTCCTTTCGTCGACACTCGACACTCCTATTTATCCTCAATTCACAATTTCTTTTTTTTTCTTCCTAATCGCTTGTATGAACGGAGTGAATGCCCATTACTCGAGTATCGATCCAAGGTGCAACATCCTCGACTGTCCGGAGTTGACGATTAACTTGGCAATCGATGATTTTTTTTAATCTTTTTTTTTTTCCTTTTTTTCAATATATAATAACTTATTTAGATACAGAGATGGAGCTTTTATGTTAGTTGTGGGCTAAAAGAGAGGGGCCACGTCTACTCTCTGTACACGCACACACGCCCCTTGCCTCCGCCTACATTTTACCAAATGATTATTTTATTTTAATACTTTGACATGTATGATTTCTCTGGATTTCTTTTTTTTTCCAAGTGTACTTTAATACTGACTCAATTCCATGGCTTCCAACTCGTTGAAACTCTGACTGATAAGACGAGTGGTATCCTCCTAAAATCGATTTTGTATTTTGGTTTTCATCACACAACATTGATGACTTTCTGTGAAAATTTTTCATCTTTCATTCAGCTCCAATTCTGTAGGGAATCTTGTTTTTCCTCCTACTATCAATTCTTATATATTTTTGGTAAACAGCCATTGTGGTCACTTATGATTTTGTAAGTGAAGAGGTAAAACGAGATAAGTCTCTTTTTTTCTCAGTAATTTTTTTGAAAATATCTTAGAAATTAACCGAGAAAGAGCAATTTTCCCCTGAAACTCTGCTGTAACTCTTGAGTAATATCACCTTATCTCGCTTAGTTTCCGAGTTATTTCCTTCGAAATGACCTCAAAGATAAGTCGATTTATCCTGTTTTACCTCTTCACTACTGATTTCATATACATATAAATCGATGAGCTTGTATGATAATGAATAGAGTGATAACATTAAATTTTTCAGTTTCTCAAAGATATCATGAAAACTATTGGATTTACAAATATTTATCAGAATCTCTTTTTTGTAGTCAAGTAAATTTCGCGTTAGGAAGGTCACGATGGCCATACTGAGCATTTTCATCCCTGAAATATTCACTCATTAACTCAGTTATCTATCAATAAATGAGTATAACTCTCGAAATCCCATGTAAATTCTTCTGGCAATATCATGAAACCAATGAGATTCACAAAAATTTATCAAGGGACATTGTTGGAATTCATATAATACTAAATACCACTTATTTCCGAAATTTTCTCAGCAAAAAATTAACAAAAAAACCTTTTGACATGCAATTTTCCAATTTATCCTGTTACTTTCCTACTCCAATTCAATATACGCACTATAATTATTTCTTAATTTTTCATTTCAGCTCACAGCTGTTGGTATAAATGCCAGCAATGTTAGCTTCAATACTCTCACCATGGAGTCCGACAAATTTATCTGTGTACGTGAGAAAGTTGGTGATACATCACAGGTAGTTATTATTGACATGAACGATTCAGCAAATCCAATAAGACGTCCAATATCAGCTGATTCGGCAATTATGAATCCAGCAAGTAAAGTCATTGCTCTGAAAGCTCAAAAGACATTACAAATATTTAACATCGAGATGAAATCAAAGATGAAAGCACACACAATGGCTGAGGAAGTAGTTTTTTGGAAATGGATATCACCAAATACATTGGCATTAGTTACTGAACAATCAGTTTATCATTGGTCAATGGAGGGTGATTCAACGCCTTTGAAAATGTTTGATAGACACGCATCATTAAATGGCTGTCAGATAATTAATTATCGTACAGATCCAAAACAAACATGGCTATTATTAATTGGTATATCAGCACAGCAAAATCGTGTTGTTGGTGCTATGCATCTTTATTCAGTTGAACGTAAATGTTCACAGCCAATTGAAGGCCATGCAGCATCATTTGCACAATTTAAAATGGAAGGTAATGCTGAACCGAGTAATTTATTTTGTTTTGCTGTTAGAACTGTACAGGGTGCAAAATTACATATAATTGAAGTTGGACAACCACCAGCTGGTAATGCTCCATTTCCAAAAAAAGCAGTTGATGTTTTCTTTCCACCTGAAGCTGGTAATGATTTCCCAGTTGCAATGCAAGTCAGTTCCAAGTACGATGTTATTTATTTAATAACAAAATATGGCTACATACATATGTACGATATTGAATCAGCAACGTGTATATTTATGAATCGCATTTCTGGAGAAACAATATTTGTTACTGCACCACATGAAGCATCTGGTGGTATTATTGGTGTTAATCGCAAGGGCCAAGTACTATCGGTGTCAGTTGAAGAAGAAAATATAATACCATACATAAATGGTGTTTTACAAAATCCAGAATTGGCATTGAGAATGGCTGTCAGAAATAATTTATCTGGTGCTGAAGACTTATTTGTCAGGAAATTTAATATGCTATTTCAAAATGGACAATATGCCGAGGCTGCTAAAGTTGCTGCCAATGCACCAAAGGGAATTCTCAGAACACCAGCTACTATTCAACGATTCCAACAGGTCGGTATTTTCTTCCTTATTGATCAACTCGGAATTATAATAATAATAATAATAATAATAATAATGCATCAAAACCGATAAATGATAAATTATTTCATTACCATTTGTCATAATTTTCTTTCAGGTACCTGCTACTCAAGGACAAACTTCACCTCTCCTTCAGTACTTTGGTATACTCTTGGATCAAGGTCAGTTGAATAAATACGAATCCCTCGAGCTCTGTCGTCCAGTTCTTGTCCAAGGACGCAAACAGCTTCTTGAGAAATGGCTGAAAGAAGATAAGCTCGAGTGCAGTGAAGAACTTGGTGATTTGGTGAAACAAGCTGATCCCACATTAGCATTGAGTGTTTATCTACGAGCTAATGTACCAAACAAAGTTATACAGTGTTTCGCTGAAACTGGACAATTTCAAAAAATTGTGCTATATGGAAAAAAAGTATCCTACACGCCCGATTACATATTCCTATTGAGGAATGTTATGAGGATAAATCCAGATCAGGGTGTTGCATTTGCACAAATGTTGGTACAGGATGATGAGCCATTAGCTGATATTAATCAAATTGTTGATATCTTTATGGAACAAAATATGGTACAACAGTGCACTGCATTTTTACTTGATGCATTAAAGAATAATCGTCCAAGTGAGGGTGCATTGCAAACACGTTTACTTGAAATGAATTTGATGTCAGCACCACAAGTTGCTGACGCTATACTTGGTAATCAAATGTTTACACACTATGATCGTGCACATGTCGCTCAATTGTGTGAGAAGGCTGGATTATTGCAACGTGCATTGGAGCATTACACTGATCTTTATGATATCAAACGTGCTGTTGTGCATACGCATTTACTATCTGGTGATTGGCTCGTTGGTTTTTTCGGTACATTGTCAGTTGAAGATTCTCTTGAATGCCTCAAGGCAATGCTCACTGCAAACATAAGACAAAATCTTCAAATTTGCGTACAAATCGCTACCAAATACCATGAACAATTAACTACAAAAGCCCTCATTGATCTATTTGAGAGTTTCAAATCTTACGAGGGTTTGTTCTATTTTCTTGGATCAATCGTTAATTACAGCCAGGACCAAGAAGTGCACTTCAAGTATATCCAAGCAGCATGCAAAATTGGACAAATTAAAGAAGTTGAACGTATTTGTAGAGAGAGCCATTGTTACAATGCTGAACGAGTTAAAAATTTCTTGAAAGAAGCTAAATTATCTGATCAACTGCCGCTCATTATTGTTTGCGATCGTTTCGATTTCGTTCATGACCTTGTACTCTATCTTTATCGCAATAATCTGCAAAAGTATATTGAAATTTACGTACAAAAGGTAATTTGTTTATTTCTAACATACTTTTATCGTGAATAGTGATGTTTATTGGAACAATAATTAATCAATCAATTCAACTGTGTTGCTAAATTGGAAAGTCGTTCGAAACTATTGTAGTATGATTCAAAAGTTTTCATAAAATAATACACTACACTTTAGTATTAAAAATTTATGATGGAAAATTAGTCACTTTGTTCACAGTGAAAGAAGTCAATTTTGCAACTTTTTTTTTTTTATAAGTCCAATGTTCCTTAACATAAATTTAAAAAAAAAACTGATCTCCTCTTTCTCTGATGGATTTTCAAGATACATGAACGTATCAATTTAGTTTTCCCATTTGATAACGGTGAAATAATTTTTTTCATCTCTAATTATTATTTCCAGGTAAATCCATCGCGTCTGCCAGTTGTTGTGGGAGGTCTGCTTGACGTTGACTGCTCCGAGGACATCATTAAAAATTTGATTCTCGTAGTGCGAGGTCAATTTTCAACTGACGAGCTAGTTGAAGAAGTTGAAAAACGGAATCGTTTGAAGCTTTTACTACCATGGTTAGAATCACGGGTACATGAAGGATGCATCGAGCCAGCAACACACAATGCACTTGCTAAAATTTACATTGACAGTAACAATAATCCGGAGAGATTCCTCAAGGAGAATCAGTTTTATGACAGTCGTGTCGTTGGAAAGTACTGTGAAAAACGTGATCCACATTTAGCATGTATTGCTTATGAACGTGGTCAGTGTGATCGTGAATTAATTGCCGTTTGTAATGAGAATAGTTTATTCAAAAGTGAAGCAAGATATCTTGTTAGACGTAGAGATCCGGATTTATGGGCTGAGGTTTTGTTGGAGAGTAATCCGTACAAACGACCGCTCATTGATCAAGTTGTGCAAACAGCATTATCAGAGACTCAAGATCCTGAGGATATATCAGTTACGGTTAAAGCATTCATGACGGCTGATTTACCAAATGAATTAATTGAATTGCTTGAAAAAATTGTCCTCGACAGCAGTGTCTTCAGTGATCATCGTAATCTCCAGAATCTCCTCATTCTCACAGCAATTAAAGCTGATCGTACACGTGTTATGGAGTACATCAATCGTTTGGATAATTACGATGCACCAGACATTGCAAACATTGCCATTAACAATGAACTCTACGAAGAAGCATTTGCAATATTCAAGAAATTCGATGTTAATACATCTGCTATTCAAGTTTTGATTGAACAAGTTGGTAATTTAGACAGAGCCTATGAATTTGCTGAACGCTGCAATGAGCCAGCTGTCTGGTCACAATTAGCACGTGCTCAATTACAACAAGGATTAGTCAAAGAAGCTATTGATAGTTTCATTAAAGCCGATGATCCATCAGCATACGTTGATGTTGTTGAAACAGCACATCGTACCTCACACTGGGAGGATCTTGTGCGTTA
Organism: Aleiodes alternator; assembly: GCA_963921955.1. NCBI lineage: Eukaryota > Metazoa > Arthropoda > Insecta > Hymenoptera > Braconidae > Aleiodes > Aleiodes alternator. The sequence goes on along the minus strand of OY998109.1, from coordinate 10,031,849 downwards.
TTTACAAATGGCACGTAAAAAAGCACGTGAATCATTTATTGAAAGTGAATTAATTTATGCATATGCACGTACCAATCGTCTTGCTGATCTTGAAGAATTCATATCAGGACCTAATCATGCTGATATTCAGAAAATTGGTGACAGATGCTTTGATGATAAGATGTATGAAGCTGCAAAATTATTGTACAATAATGTATCCAATTTTGCTAGATTAGCAATTACACTTGTACATTTGAAAGAATTCCAGGGTGCTGTTGATTCAGCACGTAAAGCTAATTCAACACGTACATGGAAAGAAGTTTGTTTTGCTTGTGTTGATAGTGGTGAATTTCGTTTGGCACAAATGTGCGGATTACATATTGTTGTACATGCTGATGAATTGGAGGATCTTATAAATTATTATCAAGATCGTGGACACTTTGAAGAATTGATTAATTTACTTGAAGCAGCACTTGGCCTTGAACGTGCTCACATGGGAATGTTTACAGAATTAGCTATACTTTATAGCAAATATAAACCACAAAGAATGCGTGAGCATCTTGAATTATTTTGGTCACGTGTTAATATACCAAAAGTTTTACGTGCTGCTGAATCAGCACATTTGTGGGCTGAACTTGTATTTCTCTATGATAAGTATGAGGAGTATGATAATGCTGTATTAGCTATGATGCAGCATCCAACTGAGGCATGGAGAGAGGGACACTTTAAGGATGTTATAACTAAAGTTGCTAATGTTGAATTATATTACAAAGCAATACAGTTTTATCTTGAATACAAGCCACTACTTCTCAATGATATTCTGCTTGTTCTATCGCCAAGGATGGATCATACAAGATCAGTTTCTTATTTCACAAGAACCGGACATCTGCAGCTTGTTAAACCCTATTTGAGATCAGTGCAGGCATTAAACAATAAAGCTATCAATGAAGCACTCAACGGTTTACTCATTGATGAAGAGGATTATCAGGGTCTTAGAACATCAATTGATGCATTTGATAACTTTGATAATATTGCACTTGCCCAACAGCTCGAGAAACACGAGCTCATTGAATTTAGAAGAATTGCTGCTTATTTATACAAAGGTAATAACAGGTGGAAACAATCTGTTGAACTTTGCAAAAAGGATCGATTATTCCGGTGAGTTTTTTTGAAAATTTTATTAAAATATTTATAAAATATTTCTTCATCTTTGAGTTTCACTCATGAATTTTATGAATTCACAGGGATGCTATGGAGTACGCTGCAGAATCTCGAAACGCTGAAGTTGCTGAAGAACTATTAGAATGGTTCCTAGAACGAGGCTCCAAGGACTGCTTTGCTGCTTGTCTATTCTACTGCTATGATCTCCTCCATCCTGATGTCATTCTCGAACTCGCATGGAGACATCGTATTCTTCACTTTGCAATGCCGTATCTCATTCAAGTCATGCGCGAATATATTACTAAGGTCAGCCATCATTTCACTCAATTTTCTTGTGAATTTTCATCAACTACATTGATTTAACAAATTCTATCATTAACAGGTTGATAAACTCGAAGAAGCAGAGAGCAGACGCGTAGAAGAAACTGATCATCAGGAGCATAAGCCAATGATTATGCCCGAACCACAATTAATGTTAACCGCTGGACCAGGTATGATGGCACCTGGTTATGCACCACAAGCAGTATACGCTAATCCAGCAGCAGCTGCAACATCAGCAGCGCCTGGTGTTTATGCACCTCCAGCTGCTGCTTATCAGGGTTACGGTATGTGAGAAGGAACATTCAACGATACATTTCACAATATCGATGAACAATATTCAATTTTCTCGAGGTTTCGTTGAAAACATTCGAAAGCACTATTTAGTTATTTCCCTTTTTTTTTTCATCTACAATGGTTTTTTTTTCTTCATTCTGATAGTCACTTAATCGAGTGCTGGACCACAGTAATCGAATGAACAAAATAATTAGCTAAAAAGTTGAAAAAAAAAAAAATAATAATAATTGAAAAAAAAAACAGAATAACTGGACAAAAAAAAATTGTAGTGAATATAAATGAGAAATTTTGTTAGATAATATCGAACCGTTTGTTCGATTATTTTGATGAGAGAGTTGATAATATGAATCATAGGAGAAAAACTATCTCACCCCTTGAGTGCCCAATTTACTCTTGAATGAAAATTCTGACTCGTTCTTTCCCCTATTCCTCTTTCCCTGATTTTATCCTCTATTCTCACGTCAGTTGCCTCTAAAAAAAAAACGATAATTAATTGTCTGTTTGTGATTATAATTTCTTCAGTACAAATACTACAGAAAAAAATTAAAAAGAGGAAAATCTGAGCTGAAAAAAGGAATTATTGAATAAATTAACTGGAGAATGTGTGTCGTTCGCGTATGTCAGTCGAGTAGTTTTTACGCAAATTCCCAATGGGCTATTTTGTGTGGTTTGGCTCGGCTGCTGTATGAATTCCTCGTTTGTTGATATATGTATATTTATCGATGAGCCGAAAGAGAGTGAAAAAAAGAAGTAAAAGAAATGATGAAATTCTTTAAAAATGGTGTTGTAACAAATTGTCTGTGTTAGAAATACTTTCTTTTATTACTTGCTTATGATTAAGAGTTTTTTTTCCTTCTTTTCTTCTTCCATTACATGTTTTTTTTTTGTTAGACAAAAAGAAAAAAAAAACATAGAAATCAATAATTGAGTTATGCACGATTCATCATTTGAAGAGATGAGGACACAATTATTATAGTATTGTTATCGGCTCATTAATGTTAAAAGTGAACGCTTTGGGTAATAATTATGGAGAAAAAATAATAATAATTGGCTGAAAAAGACTTGGAGTTTGCGTTGGTGGTAAGAATAATGTTTTACAATTCTTGAAAAATAATCAAGTTTTTTTTCTGAATAATTTAATATAAAGGGTTCATTTTTTGTGATTTATTTCGGATCAAATGAAATTTTCTAGAGATTGTAAAGTTAGTGAATTTTTAGGATCTACGAAATGTGTAACTTTTGAGTGTTTGTTTTTCTTCTTTTTTTTTTTCTCTGGAAAATCATCTATAATCCATGGTTATCACTTTGGCAAACAATGTTAACACAATTTTATCGGATATTTTTGTATTTCTTTTTATTTAATTTCTATCTACTTCTTCTCCACAACATAAAATTAAACGGATGAGCCAAAAATATCACTGTCCAAAGTTTGACAACAAATTAATTCATTCTCTAAAATAATGAATTTAATATCATGTGAATAAATTATGTTTGTTGTACTGAATTGTGATGAAAATTCGTTCCATTCTCCCATCTATTAGTGGATTAATTTGACTTCAATTAGTTTATTTTTCGTCTCAAATCATTCAGCTATCAAGGAATTATCCTACTGTTATCACTGAGTCATAATAGATGAATTTTCCCATGAATCCAGTAAGATATAATGAAACGAGATTATCCAATTTCATTTTGTGATTGCTTTTCAGAAAATATCCTGAAAAATAATGGAAATGGAAAAAATATCTAAGATAATTTTTAAAAAGCTAAATTGACCTATTCTGTCTATCGCTTTAATTTCGGGTTGAATAGATCGATGATGATTGAATAGTAAATGTGAAATTACACTTGGTGAATAGAAAATTATCTGACAACCAAACTTTAGTCTCGTAGGGCAAAATTATTTTGGCGAAACATGAGATCATATCTTGTATGATTTCTTCTCCTTTCATTTTCCTGCCTATCCTTTCTAAGTATAAATCATACAACATGAAGAAACAAACTGGTGGAATAAGGTATTATTTGTTCAGAGCGCATTATTAATTCTCATAGACGAGTAAATTGTAGGTTTCAGTGTTAAACGCATGATATTTTTTTTTCTCCATTTTTTTTCGTTTGTAATGAGATAATAATGAATAATGAGAAAGATGAGGAAGAATAATTTACGACATTCCTAGAGAAATATTTTACCATTTTCATCCCATTACAAAAGTGAAGAAGAGATAGTATCCTCAAAAAATAGACAGAAAAAAATGGAGTTTTTTTCCTTGTTTAAAAATAAATAATTTCGTTGATAATCACACTTTGTTGATGGTATTTAAAACATTTTTTTTTCTTTCTTCCTGGATATTATGATTTACTACATCGTTTTCAATATTATTACTATTATTATTATTAATATTATTATATTTGGAAATTTTGGGAAAGAAGAAAAATAATAAAACAGGCAAAGCTAAATAATGAATGATTGATAATTATACATAAAAATTATAAATATATATGACTATATATTATATTGGTAATTAATGTAATATGTAAGTAGTAGATATACAATATAAAATTAAGCCGTCAAGAATGAAGGAAATAAAGAAGATTTAAAAAATGATACAATTGAATTAATTAGATTGATTAATTGAAATTATAAAATTGATTTAGAAGTTTTTATTTATGTGAAGTCGAAGTGTATTAATGTGGCAACATGCT